>OY992508.1:20876193-21336374 GCA_963921215.1 Scoparia ambigualis | reverse complement strand
CATGTTACTGCAACGTTACACCTTTCTTCGAAACACGGAAGAGCTAGATATGTCATTAAATTTTAGTCACCCATCTAGTGACCCCAACATTGCGAAAGTTACCTAACGGGGGACGATCGCAAACCGAACATCTTAGCCGTTGCAGCTATCGAGTTCCTCTTTAGTTAGGTATTATCTAATAGGACATCCATAATGAAAAACGAAAAGCCAGAGCTTTCCAGAGAAGCTTTATTAGGCGAATTTTGAAAATGGTCGTGTAGAAATTGACACCTTGAATTTGTTTGGCAAAGCCCGGTCTACTTAGTAAAAGCATTTACAAAGTGTGACAAATTAAGCATCACTTTTTATACTTACTTGAATAAGTGGGTGCTAAGCGTACCGCAGCCCTTAGTGGGGGGGCATTTAGTCACCGCAGATAAGACCTTCTCACTTTGTCCTTTCGAAGTCTAGATTAAATGCTATGGAAATCTGAGTAAGGGATGGTAGACGGATGTCGTCATCGTTTAAAATTTTAGGTTACCTTCAGATTTCTATTGATGTTGATTGGTGACTAAGGCTCGTGTTCTAAAACCAAACTCACACTCAAATCCTCTGCTTGAGTACAATTAAATTCGAAAGGGATGGTGCCATTCATCGCATATATCGCCATCTTGTTCTAACTGTATTCAAACATGGATTGATTTTGAGTTTGGTTTAGAATACTAGCCTAAGAAACTATGTGTGCGTGTGCGTGTGTGGCGTGCTTGTTCGAATGTGTGTGTAAATGAAATGAATTAAGCCATGAATTCGGTTGTACTCGTAAAGATAATCAAAATTTATTATTGTCCTGGTTTTTAGTAACCAACAGACAATCCATCAATTAGGCTTGTGCGTTTGGGGTACGTTTTGCAAGCAAATCAACTTACGGAGTGCTGGGTCCAAGCGGATGGTGATCTTATTAAAATATGTCGAACACCTTCCTTCCAGCTCTGGCAAACACTAATGTTGAGATTGGAGCAAGCCCAAAAAGCTGTCATAAAAGTGTTAACAAAAAACCCCTTCTTTACCCTACCACTTCCCTGCATTCACCATTTCAAGTCCCAAGGTGAGGCAATTGTTTATTCTTCACACTATCTTACGTAAGCACTCCAATAATACCCTACGACCCTACAACAGCAAACTCTAAGCGCTGAAATGGCAACATCTGCATAATAAAAAACCGTCGTACCACTGTTAGTTGCCTAAGTCTGCATATGTTTATATGCGCGCAATATACATCAAATAATAGTTAGTCAGTATTTATCCCCTAACGCTAAATCAATTAAGTTACTCTCTCTTACGAGGACACAGAAGGAACTTATGATGTCCGTCGAGAAATATTTGCAATAAACACACACACACATACTCGCACACTCACAAACTTTTAATGTACCTACTTAGTTATGTTTACATACTAAATGTAAACTTTATACATGTATAAATACTGCCCTACTTCTGGTATTCTTTGGGGGCGGGTGTTGTTAACTAATACACAGTTTTTAAGCTTATGCGGATAGCATCGTTTAAAATTTTATAAATGTAACCATTTTTTGTTCAACAAATACATTTTATTACTTATTATTATTACTGTTTCATAAAGCACTTTCCGTTATTGATTCCTGATGTTGTTGTAAGATAGTACATATAACATACTCGTACATATAATCACGTCTATTATCCCCGAAAGGTTAGTCAGAGACTATTGCAATGAGGACAGCAAAAGCAGCCCTCTACCGTAGTCCATATTTCACCAAATAGCGCCTGCACATATGCTCAGCGTGACAGGTAGTTGTTAGTCGCCTTTACGACACAGGGAAGAGGGGGGTGGTAGTATTCTTCACTGCTACGGGACACGTTAATTATCGTAAGATGGTAGCCGTTTAACATCCATCACATACATTGGGCCAGTGTGATGGGTTGAGGCCGTGTCTCTCCATGTGCTATGATCTTTTGGGAAGGAATGATCTCAGCAGTGGAACGTCTATAGGCTGATGATGGTGGACTACAAACAGATAGATAAATAGATAAGAAATAGATCGCTTTATTGTACACACAAATATAAAAAAAACATAGAGTAAGCATTTTAAAAAAGCTAATGTGAGCAAAGGCGGTCTTTATTGCTTAAAGCGATCTCATCCAGACAACCTTTGTGGTATAGGACAACAGAAAAAGAGCGACAAAAAGTGCACCAGAACAAGCAACTGAGATAAAAAAACAAAAAATAAAAACAGAATTCAAATACCTTCATAGTTATAAATTTTATTTAAATAAACATATAATACTGATACCTAGGTACCTATAAGTATTATAAAATATATAAATAAATATATTTTATAACAGGTATTAATTTACACTACTACTACTCCGTTGGCTCAGCTACCCACAAGTGAATCTTGGCCTCAGCAACGAGAAGACGCCACTGCTCTCTGTTCTTCATAGCCTCCTTGGTGTTGATAGGATGGAGGAATTATCATCACAAATTTGTTTTGTAGCTACTACCTACTACTAGCTACAAACAAATAGTGCGTGTATAACAACGGAAGGCTAATGTGTTTAGGAGCCCGTAGCCACAGAGCCAAAGTTATTCTCTTTATTAATTTGTTATAGGGTAAAAGTCGGATAGTTGCCCTACTTTTCAAAAAGCTCTATTATTAAAAAAAAATTACTTAATAGGAATAATGCAAATGTATATCAAAACATAGGTCATCAATCTATTATAGTAGCACATTTTTGTGAACATAATTAATAATGGTTTTAAGTAAATCCTGATTTATTTACCTCTTACCCCTCAGCCCCCAAGTGGTCGCATGAGACCGCACCTACAAAAACACACTTGACTTTGTACCGTGTTTTCATAGACTTACAGACTACTTTAGTATGAAGAAGTTTGATTATTTCGGTTCTGTGGTACATTTTATGCATTGTAATCGCAAAATCTCGCATAGTCTATGCTCGATTCTGTCAAATTTGACGTTGACAGTTGCGCCAATTTTTGTGTAAGAAAAATGCCACGAGTGAGTGGGTAAAAAAAGGATAGTTGCCTACTCTAGCAGATAGTTGCCTAACGTTAAAAATGCTTCGGAGGTACTTGTCTCGTGCGGGGATAGATGTCTCAAAAATGTTTTTTGCACGATGCACGAAACAGTTAAGTATTTATTTTATTCAAGCTAAATTATAGTCACAATGAGTAAAAAATCAAGAAAAAATCTGTCTTTGCTCGTAAAAAAAAATTATAGTTGCGGATTTGCTCCTAGAGCAACTATCCGCTTAAAGTAACAAGGGCGACTATCCTTTTTGAAACGGATACTTCCTCTTTTTATCTGCAAATAAATAAAAACTATCAGCAATAAAACTTAATAAACAGTATAATTTAAACTCTGATGCATGTGACAGGGAATATGAACATACAAAGTTATTGTACTGATAAACACATACCATAGAACTTGTAGTTTTGAATACTTTCATTGTAAAACTTTACTTTTCGTGTCGCGGTGGATTGCCGCGGCTGTTTATGTTCTTTATTTTAACTAGCGCCCTCTATATTTTTCAAAATATATCATCGTCTATGATTCATCTATGATTGGTCAATGCTAGCAGCATACTCTATTTTGGCATTTATTGCATAAAGTCGATAGTTTAATGATTGCTAAGGTTGTTATAAATATGTTGTTATATTTTTAAAACCGTTTTCAATAATTTTATTTTGGTGTTAGTACAATAGCATTGCTTAAATGTGACATCATCTGTGATTGGTCAGTGACACTGAATACTTTAATATTGTAATTATTGAATCAAATCAATAGTTTAGTATTTGTTGTAGTTGTTACAATAATCTTGACCTATTTCAAAACAGTTTTTCATTAACTGTACTTTGTTTAACTACATTAGTATTACATAAAATGTAAATTAATTGTGATTGGTTAATACCAGCGCTAAAAACCGTTCGTTAATCTGTTCATTTTAAAGTGGGAATTATTGGGGTATATAAGTGGTAGTACCTAGTCTTTTGTAAGATAAACTGTGAACTATTAACATTGACCTAAAGAGAGTAACGTATATATCGTTAATTATTATCTACAGGCAGCTACATCATGTCAAGTTAAGTAATTGTTTTCATTAATACCCTTTTTATTATATTTGTGTGTTAAATTATTGTTGTGTGTTATGTATTGTGTTGGAGTCCTACATGTAACATATTACGCATAATGTATGGCAAATTATTATTCCCATTATCTTTATTGTATTATTATGTTACGAATTAAAGGACATAATTTGGTAATCAACGCTATAGTACCTTGCGATATATGTGATGTTAAATTGTTTTAACACTGTTGTAAAAAGAATTTAGTATGTTTGTTTTGCCTATCTACAGTTCCTGTGTAGTCTTTAATAAATCAACTTTAAATGACATTATGTAATCTAGTTTTCATTTTGTTTCATAAATAAATTATTTGTTACATGGATTTTGAAACATGTTTTTATTAAGTACTTCATTGCCTGATTTTTTAGTATATACAGACAGGGATTACAGCCCCAGCTATCTTTAACTCTCATTTATTATAATGGTTTATTTCCTTGGTTATCTTATCTTATCTTTAGTCAACTCTTCACTCTACTCCCTAACACATGCAAAGAATTAAAAAGTGAAACCACAATCAGTAATAAAAATATTCAATAGAAATTACATACCAATATAGTTTCAACCCCTGTCGAAGTTTCGCCGCGGAAGACTTTCGCTCGCACGGGCGAAACGCGTGCGTCTTTAGTGATGGTTCATATCAATGACACTGAGGTCCACGGGAGGGGTTTTCTATTAAAGCGCTAGCGCCACTAATGTCCCTAACATAGTGTATTCAAAACCGGGGCAAGTATCCCACTGGGGCAAGTATCCGGCTTTTACACTACACTTTTAACGATATAACTTTATTCATTTGTTAAACACTTTTGACGACCTCCGTGGTCGAATGGTTAGTATGCCGGGTCTGGCGTCGCGCCATCTCCGAGGTCCCGGGTTCAATTCCTGAAAGGGTCATTTTAGAGAAATACCTACTGTTTTTCTAAATTGATTTCGGGTGTTTTTTCTATGTTTATGTATATTTATCCGTTATCTTACCATATTAACGAGTTTCAAAAGAATTCTTATGTTGGGCTTGATAATTATTGGTGTTAGCGTAAACAAATTTAATTTAATTTAATTTAATTTAATCGTGAGAGCGGAGGGATGTTTACAGACTGATGGTGATGACTACAAATGGATATTAATTAGCTTAATGTAGTTTAGTTACAGATAAAGAGTATAACAACGGAAAGTAATGTATTAGAAGCCCGTAGCCACAGAGCCAAAGTTATTCTCTTTGTTCATTTGTTAAACACTTTTAATTCTAGCTAATCGTGGGAGAGGTGCTTTCCCAGAAAGCTCGAGGGATTAGGATACGTGTACCTACTCGAGTTTTACTTGTTAACAAACATTCTCACGGTGCGCGGTGTTTGGACAAATTCCACTTTGAAAGGTCCGACATTTAATTTTCGGTGTTATGTGAAAGAAAATGGGGTGGCTGTTGTACGTTTGTTAGCTGTACGTGACGTGGAATCTGACTAAAAAGCTTTGATGTTGTTGGGTACAATATATTTGTACTTACTACGTTTTAAGTCACTTGTCAAACCCGGTGTATAGAAATAATTCAATAAAATACTAAATTTAGAGGCAAATAGGAATACTCGTTAGAATAATGTGAATAATGAAAAGAATAGACAAATACCCATCAATCATGCCAATAGGACATAATGTTAATACCATTCGTATTATATTGACGTCCACCCGGTCGAGTGGTCAGCGACCCTGACTGCGCAACCCACGGTCCCGGGTTCGAATCCCGGTAGGGGCAAATGTTTGTGTGGTGAGCACGGGCATTTGTGACCGAGTCATGGATGTTTATTAGTATTTATGTATGTTTATCCGTTATTCAGTCACCATATTGGCTATGTTTAGTTTGGGGCTAAATGATTGGTGTGACAGTTGTGAAATTTATTTATTTATTATTATTTATTTATTATTTGAGCGGGACGGTATGTACACTCGTACTTACTTACTTTTTACATTTACTAGTTAAAATATTTTATATTTTAGCTGATGTAAATTCTATCATAATTTATAATGGATGCAGTGTATACATACCTTAAGGAAGTCTCTGTCTGTACTTGTTCTACGAAAATTGATATAGCACTGGAATAGTGACAGTCAATAAAACTCGCACTCAGTTTTTTCATAAAATTGTATTCAGTGTTTCATTATCAGCCTATGAAGGTCCCACTTCTGGGCACAGACATTCCTACATGAACAACAGCAAATGGGGACATTAGGCCATAACTCAAAATGCACTTGTTGATTGGTAAGTAAAGAAAACAAAAAGCAGTAAAAGAGAAATAATCTTGAAATCGTACATAGAAACATTTATTGGACATTTAAAAAAAATCACGACCGAGATAAAACGTTCATATTTCTCATTTTATAAAATACAATATATTTTACTGACATAACAAAATATTTATACAGTTACATATTACAGCAATACAAATTGCCAGCACTCTTTTTCTTCCGCCAACTTAATGTATCGGAAGTGCACATAACGAAGGCTCCTCGGGTGCTGAGTAATGGTGCCACAAATCTTAGGGCACTCGCCAGCCTGTAGGCGGTTCCGACACGCGGGCATCGGCCGTCACTTAGAAAACGCTTCGAATAGAAAAGGTTTCAGCATAATAATGGCAAAACCTTTTTTATTTCTTTCTTTTGTTACACAATTTTTTTTATCATTAATGGAATGTTTTTCCCGTATATGGCACGCTCAAATTCCTTAACTATCGCTGTGCAAAAACGAGGGAAGGAAGAACTAACACCAATAAAAAAAACAAAAAAATTTTAAAAGAGAAATTATCACAAAAATGATTTTTACATATAAAATCAACATGACTAAAAATAACTTTCATTATTTATCATATGAGTACAACATAACTTGTAATTAAGTTAGGTAAATAGGCACGCGGGCATTGGCCGTAGAAAACGCTATAAATAGAAAAGGTTTCAGTGTAATAGCAAACTTATTTTTCACTCCTCTTGCTCAAAAAGACCGTCATTGTAGCGTTCCAGAGCGAGGAAAAAAATAGCTTTTTTTTTCTCTTTAATAATTGTTTCGTGCGATCAGCACATTTAGCCAGTGTCAAGTTTTTAATAGTAATTTTAGATTAATGATTGGTCTCGCTGCGCTCGACTAGATACCTCCGTCATACTTGTCAAATGCGGCAACAAATAGTACGCCGAAATCGGCGTACCCGAGCCAATCACACTGACTGACCGCTGTGGGTGAAGTGTACGTACCGAATGTTTTATTCAATTTTGGGCTTAATTCAAACTAAAATGCCAGTTTGCGTAGTAAAACTGTGTAAAAATAATACTTCTAAAACTAAGAAGGACACTGGGGTCACATACCATCAGTAAGTATCGTATAATTTTGAAATTTCATCATAAAATAATATGAACAATAAACGCCATTCAGTGTTACCGCTTATACAAAAATAAAGTCCCCGTGGTTGAGATTTTTATTATGTGAATTTATTGTTATTGTCTTTTATTATATAGGTAACCTATTTCATTTGTCTTACAAAGTTACTATATACTTAACCTAGTTCTGTGTTATTTGTGTTTGTGTCAATGCGCATTTGTCTGGCACAGACTATAATAGCTCGTTAGATTAGTTATTAAGTCTTAACTATAAGTTAGTTAACTGTTTTTTTTATTATTATTAGTATTGACGTCAATAAGTGCCTGTAAAGGTTTACATTGAATAAATAATTTGACTTTGACTTTGACTTTGATTTCATGTTTACTTATATTTGTGAGGTGTAAAAATGTTAGCTGACACTATATCAAGGGGATTCTACCGATGAAACTGAACAACTTTTCATAAGGAACATGGGTCGAAAATTTATTTTTCCCTCTTTGACTATATACTCGTACATGTCTAGACGGAGCATAGCGGTACAAACGCTTCTCAAAATCCGCCCGGTTTTTGTATTGAATTTGAAGTGTACGTGACAGCCGCGTATGATGACACTAGCGCGAATGGTTGCCAGCGAATGCCTAATTTCCGATAAAGTAAGGAAAAAATATTTATGCACAATATAATTTTAAAATTATTCATAACATAACAAACCTTTTTAAATTAGGTATGTCTATCGTATATGTAGATATAACGCATAAAAGAAGCTGGTGTGTTTAGAAAAAATGGATGATTAAAGGCGAGGGCGAGTACAATAAAATAATGCGCTAATGGAAGCCTGTGTGCGTGTGAAATGTTTGTAATAGGGACGAAATAGAAGCAACAAGCAGGATGATTTACATTTAATACTTAATCAAAATTGATTTTTTAAATAGAAATTTAAATATTTTAAATTAAAATCAAAACAATTAATGGCGTCCTCTTTGTATTTGTTTCTTAAATAACTTTCGTTTGGATGTTACATCATTTTTCATGTTCTCTAATTTCTTATTTTGTTGAAACCTTGTAGTTAAATATTTCGACGACTTCTTCCTAACGGATCAGTTGGAAAACTGAAAATTAAAATGTTTGCTATGTGGTCGAACAGTTTGTAAAGGTTACATAATGTGATGACTGCTCATCAATATCCGTGAGACGAGATAACCTACATGAGACGAGAAATATTGACCTTTTAGGGGCACAAACACACACCCGCACTTTCTCAAACATCGTCATCATCATCATCATCAGCCTATAAACGTCCCACTGCTGGGCGCAGGCTTCCTACGTGGAGATAGCACGTGGGAATATTGGGCCATAACCCAACACGCTGGCCCAATGCGTGTTGGTGGGTTTTAACAACTGTCATCTTACGACAACAAACGGGACCAACGGCTTAACGTGCCTTTCGAAGCACGGAGGAGCTCGAGATGTTTTAAATTTGGTTACCCATCCAGTGACCTGGCATTGCGAAAGTTGCCTAGCGGGCAAGATCGCAAGCCGAACGTGCTAGCCGATGCGCCATCGAGCTCTGAAACATACATACTTACTACCATCCCCTACATACATATACTTAAACACACACTTCTTACATAAATACATACGTACATTCCATTTCAAACATAATAATTTTTTTATTCGTTTCGAATATCGATACGATACCATACCACAATAACAATTTATAATAATAGTATTATAAAATATTACAGTAGGTATTATATTTTTTCTTGTTTTAGAACGGAACCTATAATCCAGCCAAATTCGATGACGAATGTTTGTAAACATATTACTGTTATACCTAGTTGCAGCAGGATTTTACTTTTTCTTGAGAGACATTCACAAGAAAACAGTTAACTATTGTGTCTTTCTTTCAAAAAACAGTAAAAATCCTAGTGAAACTAGACATTTTCACAAATGATAGTAATATTTTAGTTTACAAAAATTCGGCATCGAATAGGAACCGTGACATTTATTCACGCTCTTATAAATCAGACATCAGTTTAAAAAAAAAACTTTGAAAGGGTTCCAATAATAATTATATTTATTGTATTTACTTTATTTACAACAAGACCATGTATAAATACTAACTTACAAGACTGAGTATTTTTTATCATACTTATTATATTTAAACCTCCTTTTATATTCTGCCACCAATAATGGGAATTATACAATTTGATACCAGCAACACTACGCATTCATGGCCGTAAATTTATTCCATTTCCATTTCCATTGTTAAACTTTAAATTTTCATTAAAATTTATCGATACTTACGGATAAAACGTAACTTTCCTTTTCGAAAAAAAATTTCTTTTGTAGTTTCGACAGAATTTCACTGAGCAAACGGTCATTTTGCGAACAATTTCACCGAAACGCGAGAGGTAAACACTGCTTGACGGCACAATGACACTGACCGCCAGGATTGCGCGATAGGCCAATTTTGCCTATAAATTTTTCTACGTTTTTTTACGGCCAGGCTTTATCTAGACATGTATATAATCAAAGTTTTCCCTACACAAAATGCGCAATCAGCTGATTGACTCAAGTATGAAAAAGCTATTTTTTTTCATTTTGACCTATGTTCCTGAAATGTAAACTTTTCGTGTCTGTACTGACATTGAAAATATTTGCGAAAAACATAATCTAGGGGATGAAGGATACGTGAACATTAGAATCATTTTTGGAATTTTTGTCTGTCTGTTTGTTTGACGCGTATCACACAAAAACCGCTGGACGGATTTTAATGAAACTGAGAACAGGTGTATAGCTTTTGATTCGGGTAATATTACAGGTTAAAGGTTGCTTCACACATATCAGTGAAGCCACAGATCCGACACAGTACCGGCACAGTGTTTTTCATACATTCTCTATGAACGCATCCCCACTTCGCACGCCGCCACCGGCAAATCACGGACGTATTCGTTTAGACAAAAATCATAGACAATGTTTGAAATAATATTTTCACTCCTCTTGCACAAAAAGACCGTCATTGTAGCGTTGTAAAGCGAGGCTAAAATAGCTTTTCTTGCCCTAGGGGAAAAAGTTTTTTTTTAAATTTTGGTCTGTCACATGACAATGAGCCTACAAAAACGAAAAAGTATTTAGTCATATGTAGAATAATCACGAATAAAGATTCGACTTATTACTGTTTACTTAGATCAACAGCTTTTTTGAGATAGTTATTATTAAAGTTTATGGTAAAATTAGTAATCATTTGAATCTATGGACAACACAGACCAAGCCCACACAGTCCACGCTTCAGCAAGAAACAACTGCACAGTCTGCACATGTGCTTAGGTGGTGAGCCTTTAGCCAGTTAGTCGCTTTTACGACACCAAAAGGAAGAGAGGGGTTCGTAGTATTATTTTGATGAGCCCATCGCTGCTCTATGCTGTGGTATGTATGTGCAGTCTTTAGTCCATTAGACGCCTTTTACGAGGCCCAATGGAAGGGAGGGGTTGGTAGTATTATTTTGATGAGCCCATCGCTGCTCTATGCGGTTGGATGTATGTGCAGTTTTTAGTCCATTAGTCGCCTTTTACGACACCGAAGAGAAGAGAGGGGTTAGTAGTATTATTATTTTAATGAGCCCATCGTCGCTCTATGCTGTTGGATGTATGTGCAGTCTTTAGTCCGTTAGTCCCCTTTTACGACATCGAAGTAAAGTGTGGGGTTGGTAGTATTATTTTGATGAGCCCATAGTTGTTCTATGCTGTTGGATGTATGTGCAGTCTTTAGTCTGTTAGTCGCCTTTTACGACACCGAAGGCAAGAGAGGGGTTGGTAGTATTTAAATGAGCCCAACTCCGTTCTATGCTGTTTTATGTATGTGCTGTCTTTAGTCCGTTAGTCGCCTTTTACGACACCCAAGGAAAGAGATGGAAAGACTGCACATACTATCCAACAGCATAGAGCGGCGATAGGCTCATCAAAATAATACAACCAACCCCTCTCTTCCCTTGGGTGTCGTAAAAGCAAGTAACGGGTTATTTTTTAATAAAATAAACCAATTCATATTAGTCTAAGATCCGAGTATAGAACGACCTTCACCGAGAAGGTTAATGAATGAAAAGTATTTCATATCAAATTTAATATGTTGAATAATATATTGCGAGTGGGTTGGCTGAAAAATTTCAGTCCAGAACCATTAATGATTAATTTAATATTAAAAAAAATATTTTTTTTACATTGCACGTGTTTGGTGTGTGTGTGTTTGTAATGAGCTTATCTTTATATAAACATAAATTTTATTTATATAACCAGACGGTTGCAAATTACTAATATTGACTTTTCTGTTTTCACCTGCCTACCTAATGTTATGACAGGAAAAAAATAGTCAACCTAACGTTTGCATATCCTATAGGCTTCATACTTTCGATTGGTACCTATATAATTTATCTATTATCGAAACAAGTGCAAAATTAAAAAAAATTTTTTTTAAATATTTAATTAATCATATACTGGACTGAAAATTTTCAGCCAACCCACTCGCAATATATTTTTTAACACATTAAATTTGATATAAGTAAAATACTTTTCATCCATTAACCGCTCGGTGAAGGTCGCTCTATACTCGGATCCTCTACTATATTGTATTGGATTGTTTTATTTTCCCGCATTCGTAGTGAAAAGCAGAGTGTAACACACGGCGCTAAAAACCCATTAAAACTCGGTTTCTAGTTACTCCCTCGCTAAGGCTCGGTAGTAAACTACCTCTTATATAATGGGTCATTTTAGCCCCTTGTATAACAATCTACTATTTTTTCCTTTTTTACTAGTCTTCGCTCGCGCGTTTTCATCATGGCACGCTCAGCCTCCTTAACTATGGCTGTGAAAAATACGAGGGAAGGAAGAACTAACAGGCTTTAAAGGCACATACACCACAAGGAGCAGGGGCCAACCTCTCTATAAGCGCATCCGAAACTTCGATGGCCCCTAATTCGTCGTACAATCCTGTCCGTGTACTGTAAACATTAACAAATACATTACCTAAATAAAAGAGGTATACCTAAGAATTAGATCGTCACATTTGAAATGTTATTAAAGATTACTAATTTTAAAGATTAATAAAACAAACGGCTAAAGTCGACGAAGAATGTTTGTAAACAAATTTTCTTTGTGCTTCAAAGTATCTAGTATCACCCGGATTTATACTTGAATCTCTCTCTAGAAAAAGTAAATATCCGAGTGACACTAGATATTTGCACAAACAATTGTGAATTATTGGTATACAAACTTTAATTAAATCATTTGTACTATTTGGCCCACAAGACGTAATATCTGCTGACGTCACAAGGCAACCTTGTGTTCCCAAAGTTTCACAAACGCAGTGAGTTATGCCAGTAATGCTGTTCATGTAATTTGTGTGCAGTGCGGAGGCTGCAGTGCCGAAGTTAGACCGAAGTTTAATTGCGGCCAGGTTACATTGTCTATGGGCAAATTAATAATAACTTTTACATAGTTTTGATGATAAATACTCAAGTAAATAGATAGACAAGTTATCACACAATATTCATATTAATCTACTTTGTGTATACGTGCTTCATAATATTACCATTTGTCATTTAATACCTCGGCATTTAAAATTAGATGCACGGGTTGAATGCAAGATATCCTGGTTCAATCGCTATACCTCCTATACGTAAATTTACACGTGACGCAAGCGTATTAGCTTTCACGATTGAATACAAGACTTTATCATCATCAGCCTATAAAGGTTCCATTGTTGTGCTCAGGCCTTATCAACATGAAAAACTGCACCTGGGGAGTTTGGGCCATAACCCACCACGCTGTACCAAAGCGGGTTGGTGGGTTTTAACGACTGCTACGACCAACGGCTTTACAGGTGACACTATAAAATGTATTTAAAAAAAAAATCAATTTGTTGTTGGGTCTATGGGGTCGAAATGGTCCGTCTATTTTGCTTCCGAAGCCCGGTACTTCTCTTTATTTCTGCTGACGCCCGAAGACGCGGTAGAAAATGTCCAGAGCGAGCCTCGCGTATGGGAACCGATACGGCGAGGCGAACGGCAGTGAACTATCGGGGTTGAAAACACTGAACTTAAAATGTTACGGCACCAGCTGTGCGTTAAATTAATGAAAAATAATAATTTGGAAAAAAATACGATTACGATCACAAGCTTGTTAAACAATGGCTAGCGAGTACCGAGAAAAAGTAGAGAAAAGAGTACCTGGCATGCGCCTGCGCTGAGACTGCGTCGCTGAATCAGACGGCGATCAACTGCTTCGTGCACTAGCAATACGAAAGCGGTCGCCTGGACGGAAACGGTAGGCTGCGGTGCGACGTACTTTTGCTCACAATTGACAATTTACAATCGTACATATTTAAACATAATTACGACTATTATTCCAGAAGGGTTAGTCAGAGACTAGGCAATGAAGACCGCAAAAGCAGTCCTCTGCCATAGTCCACTTTTCACCACAATCGATAAATGTTTAGGTTATTTAAGTTAAGTTATTTATTTTGATAGTTTTAAGTTATTTGATTAGAATTAGTTTAAATATAAGTTTAGATTTAAGATTTAAGTTTAATAATTATTAAAAAAAATTAAGTGACATGTTACTGCAACGTTACACCTTCTGAAACACGGAAGAGCTAGATATGTCATTAAATTTAGTCACCCATCTAGTGACCCAACATTGCGAAAGTTACCTAACGGGGACGATTGCAAACCGAACATCTTAGCCGTTGCGCTATCGAGTTCCTCTTTAGTTAGGTATTATCTAATAGGACATCCATAATGAAAAACGAAAAGCCAGAGCTTTCCAGAGAAGCTTTATTAGGCGAATTTTGAAAATGGTCGTGTAGAAATTGACACCTTGAATTTGTTTGGCAAAGCCCGGTCTACTTAGTAAAAGCATTTACAAAGTGTGACAAATTAAGCAGCACTTTTTATACTTACTTGAATAAGTGGGTGCTAAGCGTACCGCAGCCCTTAGTGGGGGGGCATTTAGTCACCGCAGATAAGACCTTCTCACTTTGTCCTTTCGAAGTCTAGATTAAATGCTATGGAAATCTGAGTAAGGGATGGTAGACGGATGTCGTCATCGTTTAAAATTTTTAGGTTACCTTCAGATTTCTATTGATGTTGATTGGTGACTAAGGCTCGTGTTCTAAAACCAAACTCACACTCAAATCTCTGCTTGAGTACAATTAATTCGAAAGGGATGGTGCCATTCATCGCATATATCGCCATCTTGTTCTAACTGTATTCAAACATGGATTGATTTTGAGTTTGGTTTTAGAATACTAGCCTAAGAAACTATGTGTGCGTGTGCGTGTGTGCGTGCTTGTTCGAATGTGTGTGTAAATGAAATGATAAGCCATGAATTCGGTTGTACTCGTAAAGATAATCAAAATTTATTATTGTCCTGGTTTTTAGTAACCAACAGACAATCCATCAATTAGGCTTGTGCGTTTGGGTTACGTTTTTGCAAGCAAATCAACTTACGGAGTGCTGGGTCAGCGGATGGGTGATCTTATTAAAATATGTCGAACACCTTCCTTCCAGCTCTGGCAAAACACTAATGTTGAGATTGGAGCAAGCCCAAAAAGCTGTCATAAAAGTGTTAACAAAAAACCCCTTCTTTACCCTACCACTTCCCTGCATTCACCATTTCAAGTCCCAACGGTGAGGCAATTGTTTATTCTTCACACTATCTTACGTAAGCACTCCAATATTCCCTACGACCCTACAACAGCAAACTCTAAGCGCTGAAATGGCAACATCTGCATAATAAAAAACCGTCGTACCACTGTTAGTTGCCAGTCGCCACTTTTGTTTTATAAGCTCTGCAATATACAACAAAATGAATGAAGTTATCAGTATTTATCCCCTAACGCTAAATCAAATTAAGTTACTCTCTCTTACGAGGACACAGAAGGACTTATGATGTCCGTCGAGAAAATTTGCAATAGAACACACACACACATACTCGCACACTCACAAACTTTTAATGTACCTACTTAGTTATGTTTAACATACTAAATGTAAACTTTATACATGTATAAATACTGCCCTACTTCTGGTATTCTTTGAGGGCGGGTGTTGTTAACTAATACACAGTTTTTAAGCTTATGCGGATAGCATCGTTTAAAATTTTATAAATGTAACCATTTTTTGTTCAACAAATACATTTTATTACTTATTATTATTACTGTTTCATAAAGCACTTTCCGTTATTGATTCCTGATGTTGTTGTAAGATAGTACATATAACATACTCGTACATATAATCACGTCTATTATCCCCGAAAGGTTAGTCAGAGACTATGCAATGAGGACAGCAAAAGCAGCCCTCTACCGTAGTCCATATTTCACCAAATAGCGCCTGCACATATGCTCAGCGTGACAGGTAGTTGTTAGTCGCCTTTTACGACACAGGGAAGAGGGGGGTGGTAGTATTCTTTCACTGCTACGGGACACGTTAATTATCGTAAGATGGTAGCCGTTTAACATCCATCAACATACATTGGGCCAGTGTGATGGGTTGAGGCCGTGTCTCTCCATGTGCTATGATCTTTTGGGAAGGAATGATCTCAGCAGTGGAACGTCTATAGGCTGATGATGGTGACTACAAACAGATAGATAAATAGATAAGAAATAGATCGCTTTATTGTACACACAAATATAAAAAAAACATAGAGTAAGCATTTTAAAAAAGCTAATGTGAGCAAAGGCGGTCTTATTGCTTAAAGCGATCTCATCCAGACAACCTTTGTGGTATAGGACAACAGAAAAAGAGCGACAAAAAGTGCACCAGAACAAGCAACTGAGATAAAAACAAAAAATAAAAACAGAATTCAAATACTTCATAGTTATAAATTTTATTTAATAAACATATAATACTGATACCTAGGTACCTATAAGTATTATAAAAATATATAAATAAATATATTTTTATAACAGGTATTAATTTACACTACTACTACTCCGTTGGCTCAGCGACCCGAAGTGAATCTTGGCCTCCGCAACGAGAAGACGCCACTGCTCTCTGTTCTTCATAGCCTCCTTGGTGTTGATAGGATGGAGGAATTATCATCACAAATTTGTTTGTAGCTACTACCTACTACTAGCTACAAACAAATAGTGCGTGTATAACAACGGAAGGCTAATGTGTTAGGAGCCCGTAGCCACAGAGCCAAAGTTATTCTCTTTATTAATTTGTTATAGGGTAAAAGTCGGATAGTTGCCCTACTTTTCAAAAAAGCTCTATTATTAAAAAAAAATTACTTAATAGGAATAATGCAACATGTATATCAAAACATAGGTCATCAATCTATTATAGTAGCACATTTTTGTGAACATAATTAATAATGGTTTTAAGTAAATCCTGATTTATTTACCTCTTACCCCTCAGCCCCCAAGTGGTCGCATGAGACCGCACCTACAAAAACACACTTGACTTTGTACCGTGTTTTCATAGACTTACAGACTACTTTAGTATGAAGAAGTTTGATTATTTCGGTTCTGTGGTACATTTTATGCATTGTAATCGCAAAATCTCGCATAGTCTATGCTCGATTCTGTCAAATTTGACGTTGACAGTTGCGCCAATTTTTGTGTAAGAAAAATGCCACGAGTGAGTGGTTAAAAAAAGGATAGTTGCCTACTCTAGCAGATAGTTGCCTAACGTTAAAAATGCTTCGGAGGATACTTGTCTCGTGCGGGGATAGATGTCTCAAAATGTTTTTTGCACGATGCACGAAACAGTTAAGTATTTATTTTATTCAAGCTAAATTATAGTCACAATGAGTAAAAAAACAAGAAAAAATCTGTCTTTGCTCGTAAAAAAAAATTATAGTTGCGGATTTGCTCCTAGAGCAACTATCCGCTAAAGTAACAAGGGCGACTATCCTTTTTGAAACGGATACTTCCTCTTTTTATCTGCAAAATAAATAAAAACTAGTCAGCAATAAAACGTAATAAACAGTATAATTTAAACTCTGATGCATGTGACAGGGAATATGAACATACAAAGTTATTGTACTGATAAACACATACCATAGAACTTGTAGTTTTGAATACTTTCATTGTAAACTTTAACTTTTCGTGTCGCGGTGGATTGCCGCGGCTGTTTATGTTCTTTATTTTAACTAGCGCCCTCTATATTTTTCAAAATATATCATCGTCTATGATTCATCTATGATTGGTCAATGCTAGCAGCATACTCTATTTTGGCATTTATTGCATAAAGTCGATAGTTTAATGATTGCTAAGGTTGTTATAAATATGTTGTTATATTTTTAAAACCGTTTTCAATAATTTTATTTGGTGTTAGTACAATAGCATTGCTTAAAATGTGACATCATCTGTGATTGGTCAGTGACACTGAATACTTTAATATTGTAATTATTGAATCAAATCAATAGTTTAGTATTTGTTGTAGTTGTTACAATAATCTTGACCTATTTCAAAACAGTTTTTCATTAACTGTACTTTGTTTAACTACATTAGTATTACATAAAATGTAAATTAATTGTGATTGGTTAATACCAGCGCTAAAAACCGTTCGTTAATCTGTTCATTTTAAAGTGGGAATTATTGGGGTATATAAGTGGTAGTACCTAGTCTTTTGTAAGATAAACTGTGAACTATTAACATTGACCTAAAGAGAGTAACGTATATATCGTTAATTATTATCTACAGGCAGCTACATCATGTCAAGTTAAGTAATTGTTTTCATTAATACCCTTTTTATTATATTTGTGTGTTAAATTATTGTTGTGTGTTATGTATTGTGTTGGAGTCCTACATGTAACATATTACGCATAATGTATGGCAAATTATTATTCCCATTATCTTTATTGTATTATTATGTTACGAATTAAAGGACATAATTTGGTAATCAACGCTATAGTACCTTGCGATATATGTGATGTTAAATTGTTTTAACACTGTTGTAAAAAGAATTTAGTATGTTTGTTTGCCTATCTACAGTTCCTGTGTAGTCTTTAATAAATCAACTTTAAATGACATTATGTAATCTAGTTTTCATTTTGTTTCATAAATAAATTATTTGTTACATGGATTTTGAAACATGTTTTTATTAAGTACTTCATTGCCTGATTTTTTAGTATATACAGACAGGGATTACAGCCCCAGCTATCTTTAACTCTCATTTATTATAATGGTTTATTTCCTTGGTTATCTTATCTTATCTTTAGTCAACTCTTCACTCTACTCCCTAACACATGCAAAGAATTAAAAAGTGAAACCACAATCAGTAATAAAAATATTCAATAGAAATTACATACCAATATAGTTTCAACCCCTGTCGAAGTTTCGCCGCGGAAGACTTTCGCTCGCACGGGCGAAACGCGTGCGTCTTTAGTGATGGTTCATATCAATGACACTGAGGTCCACGGGAGGGGTTTTCTATTAAAGCGCTAGCGCCACTAATGTCCCTAACATAGTGTATTCAAAACCGGGGCAAGTATCCCACTGGGGCAAGTATCCGGCTTTTACACTACACTTTTAACGATATAACTTTATTCATTTGTTAAACACTTTTGACGACCTCCGTGGTCGAATGGTTAGTATGCCGGGTCTGGCGTCGCGCCATCTCCGAGGTCCCGGGTTCAATTCCTGAAAGGGTCATTTTAGAGAAATACCTACTGTTTTTCTAAATTGATTTCGGGTGTTTTTTCTATGTTTATGTATATTTATCCGTTATCTTACCATATTAACGAGTTTCAAAAGAATTCTTATGTTGGGCTTGATAATTATTGGTGTTAGCGTAAACAAATTTAATTTAATTTAATTTAATTTAATCGTGAGAGCGGAGGGATGTTTACAGACTGATGGTGATGACTACAAATGGATATTAATTAGCTTAATGTAGTTTAGTTACAGATAAAGAGTATAACAACGGAAAGTAATGTATTAGAAGCCCGTAGCCACAGAGCCAAAGTTATTCTCTTTGTTCATTTGTTAAACACTTTTAATTCTAGCTAATCGTGGGAGAGGTGCTTTCCCAGAAAGCTCGAGGGATTAGGATACGTGTACCTACTCGAGTTTTACTTGTTAACAAACATTCTCACGGTGCGCGGTGTTTGGACAAATTCCACTTTGAAAGGTCCGACATTTAATTTTCGGTGTTATGTGAAAGAAAATGGGGTGGCTGTTGTACGTTTGTTAGCTGTACGTGACGTGGAATCTGACTAAAAAGCTTTGATGTTGTTGGGTACAATATATTTGTACTTACTACGTTTTAAGTCACTTGTCAAACCCGGTGTATAGAAATAATTCAATAAAATACTAAATTTAGAGGCAAATAGGAATACTCGTTAGAATAATGTGAATAATGAAAAGAATAGACAAATACCCATCAATCATGCCAATAGGACATAATGTTAATACCATTCGTATTATATTGACGTCCACCCGGTCGAGTGGTCAGCGACCCTGACTGCGCAACCCACGGTCCCGGGTTCGAATCCCGGTAGGGGCAAATGTTTGTGTGGTGAGCACGGGCATTTGTGACCGAGTCATGGATGTTTATTAGTATTTATGTATGTTTATCCGTTATTCAGTCACCATATTGGCTATGTTTAGTTTGGGGCTAAATGATTGGTGTGACAGTTGTGAAATTTATTTATTTATTATTATTTATTTATTATTTGAGCGGGACGGTATGTACACTCGTACTTACTTACTTTTTACATTTACTAGTTAAAATATTTTATATTTTAGCTGATGTAAATTCTATCATAATTTATAATGGATGCAGTGTATACATACCTTAAGGAAGTCTCTGTCTGTACTTGTTCTACGAAAATTGATATAGCACTGGAATAGTGACAGTCAATAAAACTCGCACTCAGTTTTTTCATAAAATTGTATTCAGTGTTTCATTATCAGCCTATGAAGGTCCCACTTCTGGGCACAGACATTCCTACATGAACAACAGCAAATGGGGACATTAGGCCATAACTCAAAATGCACTTGTTGATTGGTAAGTAAAGAAAACAAAAAGCAGTAAAAGAGAAATAATCTTGAAATCGTACATAGAAACATTTATTGGACATTTAAAAAAAATCACGACCGAGATAAAACGTTCATATTTCTCATTTTATAAAATACAATATATTTTACTGACATAACAAAATATTTATACAGTTACATATTACAGCAATACAAATTGCCAGCACTCTTTTTCTTCCGCCAACTTAATGTATCGGAAGTGCACATAACGAAGGCTCCTCGGGTGCTGAGTAATGGTGCCACAAATCTTAGGGCACTCGCCAGCCTGTAGGCGGTTCCGACACGCGGGCATCGGCCGTCAGTTAGAAAACGCTTCGAATAGAAAAGGTTTCAGCATAATAATGGCAAAACCTTTTTTATTTCTTTCTTTTGTTACACAATTTTTTTTATCATTAATGGAATGTTTTTCCCGTATATGGCACGCTCAAATTCCTTAACTATCGCTGTGCAAAAACGAGGGAAGGAAGAACTAACACCAATAAGAAAAACAAAAAAATTTTAAAAGAGAAATTATCACAAAAATGATTTTTACATATAAAATCAACATGACTAAAAATAACTTTCATTATTTATCATATGAGTACAACATAACTTGTAATTAAGTTAGGTAAATAGGCACGCGGGCATTGGCCGTAGAAAACGCTATAAATAGAAAAGGTTTCAGTGTAATAGCAAACTTATTTTTCACTCCTCTTGCTCAAAAAGACCGTCATTGTAGCGTTCCAGAGCGAGGAAAAAAATAGCTTTTTTTTTCTCTTTAATAATTGTTTCGTGCGATCAGCACATTTAGCCAGTGTCAAGTTTTTAATAGTAATTTTAGATTAATGATTGGTCTCGCTGCGCTCGACTAGATACCTCCGTCATACTTGTCAAATGCGGCAACAAATAGTACGCCGAAATCGGCGTACCCGAGCCAGTCACACTGACTGACCGCTGTGGGTGAAGTGTACGTACCGAATGTTTTATTCAATTTTGGGCTTAATTCAAACTAAAATGCCAGTTTGCGTAGTAAAACTGTGTAAAAATAATACTTCTAAAACTAAGAAGGACACTGGGGTCACATACCATCAGTAAGTATCGTATAATTTTGAAATTTCATCATAAAATAATATGAACAATAAACGCCATTCAGTGTTACCGCTTATACAAAAATAAAGTCCCCGTGGTTGAGATTTTTATTATGTGAATTTATTGTTATTGTCTTTTATTATATAGGTAACCTATTTCATTTGTCTTACAAAGTTACTATATACTTAACCTAGTTCTGTGTTATTTGTGTTTGTGTCAATGCGCATTTGTCTGGCACAGACTATAATAGCTCGTTAGATTAGTTATTAAGTCTTAACTATAAGTTAGTTAACTGTTTTTTTTATTATTATTAGTATTGACGTCAATAAGTGCCTGTAAAGGTTTACATTGAATAAATAATTTGACTTTGACTTTGACTTTGATTTCATGTTTACTTATATTTGTGAGGTGTAAAAATGTTAGCTGACACTATATCAAGGGGATTCTACCGATGAAACTGAACAACTTTTCATAAGGAACATGGGTCGAAAATTTATTTTTCCCTCTTTGACTATATACTCGTACATGTCTAGACGGAGCATAGCGGTACAAACGCTTCTCAAAATCCGCCCGGTTTTTGTATTGAATTTGAAGTGTGCGTGACAGCCGCGTATGATGACACTAGCGCGAATGGTTGCCAGCGAATGCCTAATTTCCGATAAAGTAAGGAAAAAATATTTATGCACAATATAATTTTAAAATTATTCATAACATAACAAACCTTTTTAAATTAGGTATGTCTATCGTATATGTAGATATAACGCATAAAAGAAGCTGGTGTGTTTAGAAAAAATGGATGATTAAAGGCGAGGGCGAGTACAATAAAATAATGCGCTAATGGAAGCCTGTGTGCGTGTGAAATGTTTGTAATAGGGACGAAATAGAAGCAAAAAGCAGGATGATTTACATTTAATACTTAATCAAAATTGATTTTTTAAATAGAAATTTAAATATTTTAAATTAAAATCAAAACAATTAATGGCGTCCTCTTTGTATTTGTTTCTTAAATAACTTTCGTTTGGATGTTACATCATTTTTCATGTTCTCTAATTTCTTATTTTGTTGAAACCTTGTAGTTAAATATTTCGACGACTTCTTCCTAACGGATCAGTTGGAAAACTGAAAATTAAAATGTTTGCTATGTGGTCGAACAGTTTGTAAAGGTTACATAATGTGATGACTGCTCATCAATATCCGTGAGACGAGATAACCTACATGAGACGAGAAATATTGACCTTTTAGGGGCACAAACATACACCCGCACTTTCTCAAACATCGTCATCATCATCATCATCAGCCTATAAACGTCCCACTGCTGGGCGCAGGCTTCCTACGTGGAGATAGCACGTGGGAATATTGGGCCATAACCCAACACGCTGGCCCAATGCGTGTTGGTGGGTTTTAACAACTGTCATCTTACGACAACAAACGGGACCAACGGCTTAACGTGCCTTTCGAAGCACGGAGGAGCTCGAGATGTTTTAAATTTGGTTACCCATCCAGTGACCTGGCATTGCGAAAGTTGCCTAGCGGGCAAGATCGCAAGCCGAACGTGCTAGCCGATGCGCCATCGAGCTCTGAAACATACATACTTACTACCATCCCCTACATACATATACTTAAACACACACTTCTTACATAAATACATACGTACATTCCATTTCAAACATAATAATTTTTTTATTCGTTTCGAATATCGATACGATACCATACCACAATAACAATTTATAATAATAGTATTATAAAATATTACAGTAGGTATTATATTTTTTCTTGTTTTAGAACGGAACCTATAATCCAGCCAAATTCGATGACGAATGTTTGTAAACAGATTACTGTTATACCTAGTTGCAGCAGGATTTTACTTTTTCTTGAGAGACATTCACAAGAAAACAGTTAACTATTGTGTCTTTCTTTCAAAAAACAGTAAAAATCCTAGTGAAACTAGACATTTTCACAAATGATAGTAATATTTTAGTTTACAAAAATTCGGCATCGAATAGGAACCGTGACATTTATTCACGCTCTTATAAATCAGACATCAGTTTAAAAAAAAAACTTTGAAAGGGTTCCAATAATAATTATATTTATTGTATTTACTTTATTTACAACAAGACCATGTATAAATACTAACTTACAAGACTGAGTATTTTTTATCATACTTATTATATTTAAACCTCCTTTTATATTCTGCCACCAATAATGGGAATTCTACAATTTGATACCAGCAACACTACGCATTCATGGCCGTAAATTTATTCCATTTCCATTTCCATTGTTAAACTTTAAATTTTCATTAAAATTTATCGATACTTACGGATAAAACGTAACTTTCCTTTTCGAAAAAAAATTTCTTTTGTAGTTTCGACAGAATTTCACTGAGCAAACGGTCATTTTGCGAACAATTTCACCGAAACGCGAGAGGTAAACACTGCTTGACGGCACAATGACACTGACCGCCAGGATTGCGCGATAGGCCAATTTTGCCTATAAATTTTTCTACGTTTTTTTACGGCCAGGCTTTATCTAGACATGTATATAATCAAAGTTTTCCCTACACAAAATGCGCAATCAGCTGATTGACTCAAGTATGAAAAAGCTATTTTTTTTCATTTTGACCTATGTTCCTGAAATGTAAACTTTTCGTGTCTGTACTGACATTGAAAATATTTGCGAAAAACATAATCTAGGGGATGAAGGATACGTGAACATTAGAATCATTTTTGGAATTTTTGTCTGTCTGTTTGTTTGACGCGTATCACACAAAAACCGCTGGACGGATTTTAATGAAACTGAGAACAGGTGTATAGCTTTTGATTCGGGTAATATTACAGGTTAAAGGTTGCTTCACACATATCAGTGAAGCCACAGATCCGACACAGTACCGGCACAGTGTTTTTCATACATTCTCTATGAACGCATCCCCACTTCGCACGCCGCCACCGGCAAATCACGGACGTATTCGTATTGAAAAAAATCATAGACAATGTTTGAAATAATATTTTCACTCCTCTTGCACAAAAAGACCGTCATTGTAGCGTTGTAAAGCGAGGCTAAAATAGCTTTTCTTGCCCTAGGGGAAAAAGTTTTTTTTTAAATTTTGGTCTGTCACATGACAATGAGCCTACAAAAACGAAAAAGTATTTAGTCATATGTAGAATAATCACGAATAAAGATTCGACTTATTACTGTTTACTTAGATCAACAGCTTTTTTGAGATAGTTATTATTAAAGTTTATGGTAAAATTAGTAATCATTTGAATCTATGGACAACACAGACCAAGCCCACACAGTCCACGCTTCAGCAAGAAACAACTGCACAGTCTGCACATGTGCTTAGGTGGTGAGCCTTTAGCCAGTTAGTCGCTTTTACGACACCAAAAGGAAGAGAGGGGTTCGTAGTATTATTTTGATGAGCCCATCGCTGCTCTATGCTGTGGTATGTATGTGCAGTCTTTAGTCCATTAGACGCCTTTTACGAGGCCCAATGGAAGGGAGGGGTTGGTAGTATTATTTTGATGAGCCCATCGCTGCTCTATGCGGTTGGATGTATGTGCAGTTTTTAGTCCATTAGTCGCCTTTTACGACACCGAAGAGAAGAGAGGGGTTAGTAGTATTATTATTTTAATGAGCCCATCGTCGCTCTATGCTGTTGGATGTATGTGCAGTCTTTAGTCCGTTAGTCCCCTTTTACGACATCGAAGTAAAGTGTGGGGTTGGTAGTATTATTTTGATGAGCCCATAGTTGTTCTATGCTGTTGGATGTATGTGCAGTCTTTAGTCTGTTAGTCGCCTTTTACGACACCGAAGGCAAGAGAGGGGTTGGTAGTATTTAAATGAGCCCAACTCCGTTCTATGCTGTTTTATGTATGTGCTGTCTTTAGTCCGTTAGTCGCCTTTTACGACACCCAAGGAAAGAGATGGAAAGACTGCACATACTATCCAACAGCATAGAGCGGCGATAGGCTCATCAAAATAATACAACCAACCCCTCTCTTCCCTTGGGTGTCGTAAAAGCAAGTAACGGGTTATTTTTTAATAAAATAAACCAATTCATATTAGTCTAAGATCCGAGTATAGAACGACCTTCACCGAGAAGGTTAATGAATGAAAAGTATTTCATATCAAATTTAATATGTTGAATAATATATTGCGAGTGGGTTGGCTGAAAAATTTCAGTCCAGAACCATTAATGATTAATTTAATATTAAAAAAAATATTTTTTTTACATTGCACGTGTTTGGTGTGTGTGTGTTTGTAATGAGCTTATCTTTATATAAACATAAATTTTATTTATATAACCAGACGGTTGCAAATTACTAATATTGACTTTTCTGTTTTCACCTGCCTACCTAATGTTATGACAGGAAAAAAATAGTCAACCTAACGTTTGCATATCCTATAGGCTTCATACTTTCGATTGGTACCTATATAATTTATCTATTATCGAAACAAGTGCAAAATTAAAAAAAATTTTTTTTAAATATTTAATTAATCATATACTGGACTGAAAATTTTCAGCCAACCCACTCGCAATATATTTTTTAACACATTAAATTTGATATAAGTAAAATACTTTTCATCCATTAACCGCTCGGTGAAGGTCGCTCTATACTCGGATCCTCTACTATATTGTATTGGATTGTTTTATTTTCCCGCATTCGTAGTGAAAAGCAGAGTGTAACACACGGCGCTAAAAACCCATTAAAACTCGGTTTCTAGTTACTCCCTCGCTAAGGCTCGGTAGTAAACTACCTCGTATATAATGGGTCATTTTAGCCCCTTGTATAACAATCTACTATTTTTTCCTTTTTTACTAGTCTTTGCTCGCGCGTTTTCATCATGGCACGCTCAGCCTCCTTAACTATGGCTGTGAAAAATACGAGGGAAGGAAGAACTAACAGGCTTTAAAGGCACATACACCACAAGGAGCAGGGGCCAACCTCTCTATAAGCGCATCCGAAACTTCGATGGCCCCTAATTCGTCGTACAATCCTGTCCGTGTACTGTAAACATTAACAAATACATTACCTAAATAAAAGAGGTATACCTAAGAATTAGATCGTCACATTTGAAATGTTATTAAAGATTACTAATTTTAAAGATTAATAAAACAAACGGCTAAAGTCGACGAAGAATGTTTGTAAACAAATTTTCTTTGTGCTTCAAAGTATCTAGTATCACCCGGATTTATACTTGAATCTCTCTCTAGAAAAAGTAAATATCCGAGTGACACTAGATATTTGCACAAACAATTGTGAATTATTGGTATACAAACTTTAATTAAATCATTTGTACTATTTGGCCCACAAGACGTAATATCTGCTGACGTCACAAGGCAACCTTGTGTTCCCAAAGTTTCACAAACGCAGTGAGTTATGCCAGTAATGCTGTTCATGTAATTTGTGTGCAGTGCGGAGGCTGCAGTGCCGAAGTTAGACCGAAGTTTAATTGCGGCCAGGTTACATTGTCTATGGGCAAATTAATATTAACTTTTACATAGTTTTGATGATAAATACTTAAGTAAATAGATAGACAAGTTATCACACAATATTCATATTAATCTACTTTGTGTATACGTGCTTCATAATATTACCATTTGTCATTTAATACCTCGGCATTTAAAATTAGTATTAATAATATTTATATTAGGCAACTGCCAGAAACCGCAAGAAACTTCACGGGCTGGTCATTACATATTATAAACATTATACACATTTATAAATCTACTATGCTATTATACAGGGTCTATCAAAATCAATGGCTTGTTCCCATGCATCCAAAAATCTGTTCCCACAGCATCCAAGAGTTTTACAAATGCACCCAAAAGTGAAAAAGGTACAATCGTAAAAAAAAAAGACCACACGAAATGGTTATTTTAGCGCCATTGCGCGATGCGTGTTATTGTCTTGTAAAATGTAAGAGCGAGATAGCAAGAGATATAAGGACTAATAGTTTAGTCTGGATAATTGAATACAATGACAAAAAATGGGCTCCAGTTTTATAGTGATTTTTCGGCTTATTCAAAGTTATGTTTACTAATAAACTAAATCAATTAAAATAATGCACTTCATGAAACATGCTGTATCTTTACTAACACGCACGCAAGCATGAATAAAAAGATAGTGTGCATGTTCAGCTATCTTTGTGTACGTGTAGTACAGCTGTACAGGTTTGGAAAGGGTGTATTTTTTGGTGAATTATGATAATGTTTTGTTGATTATCTCGGTAACGAGCCTGTAGTTTTGGACCAAATTTGGTGGGCATGCTCAGTGTGATGTATAGATGCTCCCCTTAAACGTTCGCTTATTGATATTGCTAGACCCTATATATATATTTATGTGTATAGTTATTACTTCTCCTCTTATCTCGAAAGGGATACGGCGTGACGTGAGGATACATACTTAGGTTTAGTTTATGTTGAGTGCGCCTTATTCTGTTTGCATGTTGTGTGTATACCAAGAAGGCCGTTCTTGTCAGAAGAACTATGTTTTTTGTAAATCAACAGCTTTAGTTATGTAGGTCCTTGTCCTTGAGAGGTATTAAGATAGGTGTTGAAGTTAGACAATCAACCCCCCGGTTATTTCACTGTTCGGATACAGGCTTACCGACAATGCTTTGGTGATATGGGTCTTTATAAGTAGGTATGTTAGTTTTTGATCATGTAGTATCTATAATATTAGTTCATAGTAGTATCATCGTCTCAAGGAAACTCATCGTAGCTTTGGTATTTCATAAAAGCAAGAGAAAGATTACTTCAAATGTCATTAAAATGTGCAGACGAAGCTCACAATGATTCAATAATAAGTTTCCCGCTGTGGGCTTGCCTAGAAAAAAAGTTGAAAATAATCCTTCTAATAAGAGGTTCTCAAATGGCCGTCGTTTTTATCGTGCACGAAGATGTGTAATAAAAAAATGTACAGTCCACGCAATATTTTATTCGGTGAATGAAGAGCTAGTAAAACCATGGGATTGCGTACTCGGCCCGTATAAAAGTTCTAATAAAAGTGCGAGATTGTTTCCTGTGATGTATTCTGTGAGCTCTCGTGCTGGCAACAAGTAAACCTTACATAAACATTTTTCTTTGAAATATTACACTGTAAATGATGTGAGTGACATAAAAGAGAAGAGGCCTTCACCTAGCAGTGGGTTATACCGGCTGAGTCGATAGATAGATAGAAAGATACATAAATATATAAATAGATAGATATAATAACGTTGATGAAATGATGGAATTGACATTTCTGGAGTTCTCGCACACTGTGAATAGAATACATATGTACGATCACCCTCAAAATTAGCTTAACGCTTTATAGGGCCGTGTCAAATATATTGACACCATAATTTTGAACTTTAAACAATTGAGATAAGGTCGAAAACCAATGAAAAATTTCAACATGCTGTGCTCCTTAAACGGTTTTAACACTTTAGTATCATTGTCATTTTCATTTTGACTTGCCTTGTATATTTTGTCATTATTCATTTTAAAATCATACATACATACATATTAATTGCGACTATTATCCCCAAAGGGTTAGTCAGAGTCTAGGCAATGAGGACCGCAAAAGCAGTCCTTTACCATAGTCCACTTTTCACCAAATAGCGACTGCAAATGTGCTCGCAGCGATACAGGTGGTGAGCCCATCATCGCTCTATGCTGTTGTGGATATATGTGCAGTCTTTAGTCCGTTAGTCGCCTTTTACGACACCCAAGGAAAGAGAGGGGGTGGTAGTATTCTTTCACCGCTACGCGACACGGTAAAAACCATTAAAAAAACTTTGTCTATAATGGTAAGGTAAAAAAAACGGTCTCGATCGCGTAAGGCCGTGGCTTTGTCGAAAGCCATATTAAAGTCAAGGAGTAAAGTCTAGCCTACACTAATAAATTGGAAAAATGCGCTACCCACATAGTAGTTAGTTACTCGTCCAGCAATAATTATACCACGACAGTTTGCATACTAAGTGCAATCGGTAAGATCGCGATAATTGTAATAACTTAGAACTTCCGCCTTAACGACCTTCACCTTAACTTTTAGCAAGGATTACGTTGGCTTCAGCTATTATTCACACGCACTCTTTCCACAAATTACTCTTTCATATAGCACTTCTATTTTTTTAGTTGTTTTATTCACGGAACGGGAAACGGGAAAGTAGTTAAATAACTTACTACATATAATCACGACTATTATCACCGAAGGGTTAGTCAGAGACTAGGCAATGAGGAACGCAAAAGCAGCCCTCTAGCATAGTCCACTTTACGCCAAATAGTGACTGCATATATGCTCAGCGTGACAGGTAGTGAGCCCATCGCCGCTCTATGCTGTTGGATGTGTGTGTAGTCTTTAGTCCGTTAGTCGCCTTTTACGACACCCAAGGGAAGAGAGGGGGTGGTAGTATGCTAATTGTCAAGCTAGTAACCCTATTTGCCTCTAATTTTAATGTTTTTATTGCAATCTCTCGTAGTTTAACAAAAGATGACATCACTAACAATAATAGTAGATTACATGATACACTAGGAAAAGGTGCTTGCAATGTGTGGCTGAAGCTGTGCCCGTAAATTTAGTAGTAGCAGTACTTATGTACTTGTTATAAATATTCTACTATTATTATTTTAAAGTTATCAACTTATATATCTTTAACCGTGTCGCATAGCGGTGAAAGAATACTACCACCCCCTCTCTTCCCTTGGGTGTCGTAAAAGGCGACTAACGGACTAAAGGCTACACATACAACTAACAGCATAGAGCGGCGATGGGCTCACCATTACTCGCTATTTGGTGAAAAGTGGACTACAGGAGGACTGCTTTTGCTGTCCACATTGCCTAGTCTCTGACTAATCCTTCGGGGATAATAGTCGTGATTTTATGTATGTGGGTATGTATTATGGTAGATTATGCACCAAGGGGATAAAGTAGTGTCTTAGGTAGCGGGCGCCCCGTATTGAATCCCGAGCAAAACGAAGGATTCTAGCGATAACTCCTGAGCGCAGCAAGGACAAGAATCCTGAGTGCAGCGTGGGATTCAAGGCCGCCCAAGACGAAGGCACCTTTATCCCCGAGAAGAATACTCTACTTTTCACACCATCTACGAGACAATAAAAAGCAATACGATAACAAAACAGTTTCTAGTATACGCGCCTCTTTTTTCACTTAAATAATGGCTTCGTGCGATCAGCACATTTTTTTAGCCGTTGTCAAGTTTTTAATAGTAATTATTATTTTCTTTACATTAAGTGGATGATAATGAGTGATAATGAACGTTTAATCGTAAATGATTTCCCCCCAAACCCCTCGAGACTCAATAAAGTTGTGGGACTTTATTGAGGGCTCACACGGACTTCTTGAGAGAATTTGAAAAGTGATGTTGCACTGTTTTGTTTTATTTGCTAACACTCATGCACGTTCACGAACACTTAACAGTTAATAATCCACCATTATTTTACATTAGTATTCGACAAAACACAAATTATAGAAAATAATCCAAAACTGCAGATATCGCTTCACTTTCCCGCAGAGAAGGCGCGGAAAAGAATTACCGAATTACCTATTTAATAGGTAATTCGTTCTATTTTTCTTTTATTTTTAATCTATACTCGTGGTGGCCAGTTCGAATTTCGAACAATTTAATTTTTAGTGCAGATCATAGTGGTGTAAGTATGCATGGAATTTGTATGTACCTACCTTTCTACTTTATGTTCCAAATTCAAATCACATTATTGACCAGGGGGTCATACATAATAATGAAATTCATTACAATATTTATGCCCTGCTAGACCCCAGATCTTAGAATAATAACGCTATAGAAACCAAGTTCGCGCGCCTATTTTGAAGCACATTAATTGGAGCCAGAAATGGCACCAAACGCCGGACCGCTCCGTAGTGTTCAATGTCACAGCGCGCCGAACGTGTCTCGCGAAAACAAAAAAAAAATGACGGTTTGTGCAGTTAAATTGTGTCACAACACATCTGAAAAACAAAAGAAGTGTAATAACATCACTTTTCACAGGTAAGCTTTCAGTATTTCATAGTCTCTTTAGTTAATTAGGTCAAAATATAAACGTACTGCAGTGTGATTCTCTAAGTTAAAGCCTCGGTAGCAGCGGCCTGCGCAGTGCTGTCTCTTTCATATTCATAGAATTGGAAAGAGACAGCAGATCACGGCCATGCGCGCACGTCACGCGTGTGTGAATCGGTTTAGTGCTTCATTTTTGACAGAGCGCTTGTATGAAGACTATCTTTCTATAGCGTTATTATTCTAAGCCCCAGATCTTAAATGGTTTATTTTAGGTTAGGTTTGCATGACATATAATTTGATATTGTCGAGCAGGTGGTGTAAAAAGTTATTTATCCACTACGGGTAAGCACTAGGCCTTCATCTCAAATTCCAAAAAAATATCTTATTACACCGTTACGCAACCTTTGCTTTCGATGAATCAGTGTTTACCGAGGAGGGGCAAATTCATTAATTAATCATTATCCATTCTGAGACTTCCAAGTTTTATCGATAACGGAAACTTGGACATTCACCTCATTTATAAAAGGACTTTTTAAAATTAGGATATAGGTATTTCTGATTCTACTGCAAAATCGTCTAGTTCTATAAATCTCTTGGTGTATACTTCGCAGCCACTCCATAAATTGCTAATGTTGAGCGACTAACGGACTAAAGACTGAACATACATCCAACAGCATAGAGCGGCGATGGGCTCACCACCTGTCACGTTGAGCACATGTGCAGTCGCTATTTGGTGAAAAGTGGACTATGGTAGAGAACTGCTTTTGTAGTCCTCATTGCCTAGTCTCTGACTAACCCTTCGGGGATAATAGTCGCGATTATATGTATGTATGCATTTGGAATTCCAGTGCAAAATCGTCTAGTTCTATAAATCTCTTGGTTTATATTTCGTAGCCACTCCATAAATTGCTAATGTTGAGCTGAAAGCGGTGCGGTTTACAGTTGAGCTGTTTTGCTACAAATGTATAGGCTTATCCCACCGTCACATAAATAATATGCTAAATTTATCTTTTGTGCTGCCATTTGCCTTGCCCACAGTACATTCGAGTTTCAAATGGTGCCAAGTGCTGTACAAAAATAAAAACAAGTGAATAGCTACGTATTGAAATGAAACACTTCATACGAATGTACTGGATGTTTGGCAGTAGCAAGGATTATAATTTGTCCATGGTAATCGGTATGTAATTTTTCCCGCAACTGTACTATCATAATTATTAAAATTGGCTGTTCCAAACATTTCACACGTCAATAGTATTTGCAGTTTTATATGGAACAGCTGTTTCTTTTCTGTTGTTCTTCGCAATTATTTTTTTGGCACCGCCGCGTTATTATATATCTATTACCAGAGGTCCAGAGACCCAGAGGTATTGGGTTCGACTCTCAGCAGTACATATTAGTTCGGTATACTCGTAGTAGATTGGTTGCTCCCCGCTCCAACCACCAACTTAATTAAGTCATCATAAAAACAATGTTATCGGCATTGTTATGTTCAGGCAGTAAGAGATGAGATAGCCATTTCATCTTTAGGGTAAGTACGATTTCACCTTCCTTTTTTCCATCACTTACCATCAGGTAAATAAGGAAAAGCCCTTCTTGTTGCAGAGTTAAAAAAAAACACGATCAAGTTGGTACATTAGTGCAGAACTTTCTATGGATTGAGTAAATAAGAGGATAATCTACTGCTGATGTGAAATGCGTGGGACAACTTTTATATGAGCTTATGAAGGCTGATCCTAAGGTTTCAACCGAGGCTCGGATAATAGGATACAAGTATGAAGTTATAGTAAATCCTTTTTCCTTCACCAACATTTATCCGCATGAAGATAGATTAGTTTACGATCTTTTGTTGAGAGGGTGAATGGACTACCCTATTTATAGAGAGACATTGCATAATGGTTTTCGCAATGCCGGGTAACTGGATGAGTGACTAAATTAAAAACTCCTTTGTGCTTCAGAAGCCACGGTCGCGTAGCGGATCATTAAAACAAAACTACCACCCTCTCTCTTTCCTTGGGTGTCGAAAAGGCGAGTACTGGACTAAAGGCTGCACATACATCCAAGAGCATAGAGCGGCGATGGGAACACCACCTGTCACGCTAAGCAAATGTTCAGCTGTGATTTGGGGAAAAGTGCCAAGTCATTGCCTAGTCTCTGACTAACCCTTCGGGGATAATAGTCGTGATTATATATAGGTATGGCTGTATGTATAAGCAATGTTAATATACAAATTAAAATTATCAAAGCCGTGTGGTTTAGCGGCTTACTAAAAGAATTCAAAATACTTGATCAAAATAGTAAAATTTCATATTTTTTATGTAACGGTGATTTGATAAATGAAACATGGTTATGCGTCACCCCATAGTTTTATTTGATGTTGATTGACTAATAATTAGAATGTTTAAGTGAATTGTTGATTCAGTTGTAAATATGTAGTTATTAAATAAATATCACAATAACTGAAATATTTTTTTTACAATAAATACTTATTGCATAATTCTAGCACACCAGAATTTGGCCGAATTTACTACATCAATTTATTGTGAGTAGTAAACTCGGCCACACGCCCAGCAACATTGCCCGTAAAGACTACGTCTAAATGTTAAAAGGGGAAATTCGGGCAAGGTTCAGTATTTTTGTGGCCGATTTGCCTACCTATCGTAAAAAGCGACTAACGAACTAAAGACTGCACATACATCCAACAGCAAAGAGCGGCGTTTGGCTCACCACCTACCACGCTGAGCACATGTGCAGTTGTAATTTGGTGAAACGTGAATTATGGCAGCGGACTGCTTCTACGCTTCTCATTGCCTAGTCTCTGACTAACCCTTTGGGGATAATAGTCGTGAATTTATGTATGTACACACGGCGTCAGATCAACCTACCCTAAACTGTCAAATTTCTCCAATCAATATTGTTCCTTAACACTAAACAATAAAGTTCAAAATTGATTGTAGAAATATGACAGTTTTGGGTAGGTTGATCTGACGCCGTGTGTACAACGAAGGAAGTTTCCGGTCGGCCACTTTTCGGCGATATACGCTTGCGCTTCATCCCAAACGCGCGTACTTATAGTAGCTTGCGCGTAGTAGCCTAATTCACGTAACAAAACTTCAACGACATGCAAGCGATTTGATTGCTGAAGTCACTTTTCGTATTCACGTATCAATCGCACGATTTTGCTGAAGTCGGTTTTGTTTAAGCGTATTCACGTGCATTAATCGAAGTTCCATCGTTGCCTCCGCGGTATTTACTTATTATTTTGAAGTTTAGTTAGATCGGATGTCAGCGATTACACGTGAAATTAGACAATTTCCAAGTCGTTGGAAAAAAAATTATAAATATTTCTGCATGTTTTCGTAACATTTGAATTTGTTTGGTAGAATTGTAATGGCAACATTAAGTTTAAATAGTAGACAAATCGCTGAGTTGCGATCCTATCGAGTAATCGTTCTATCGAAATGACAGGTGAATACGGATTTTTGACTGTTTTTCAATAGTACGACTTCTAAACGTAAGCGACATTTTGACTATTACGAAGTACGTAAATTGGGCCACTGGTCGCGTGGAAGCGGATAAGTATCGCCAAAAAGAGATCGACATGGAAGTTCCTCCATCGTATGTATGTAAAATTTTCAAGCGAACCCGCAGGCAGCGGGCTGTATACTACACGTACCTAGTCTTGCCATAAGTTCTGACCCAACTTAAATGAGGGTATTTTAAAATAAATAATATGACGGTAGTACCTACTATTATTAGATATCATTTTATTTAAGTAGGTTTTATACTATTTGTAATGTTTGTAGATGGCGGTACACTTATTTATTTTAATAATATTGTTGTATGGCGGTAGGCCGCTCTCTCGCAATAAAAACGCACTGAGATATGCACGTCTTATTTGTTTGCTCCGTAACTGTTTTCCCGAATATCACGATATAACACATAGCTGTGTAAACAGAGTTTGCCAGTTTTTGAGAGTTCCGAAGATTTTCCCCCTGCAAGTTCTAATCCTTTGGATTTTTGCCTTTGGAATATTTTAGACAAGAAAGCCTGCTCTAAACCTCATCGAAATATCGAGTCGTTAAAAGCAGACTTAGTGAAGACTGCCGCCTCGATACCATTGCATGTGGTACGTGCGGCCATAGATGAATGGCCAGGACGTTTGGAGAAATGTGTAAAAGCTAAAAGGTGGTCATTTTGAATAATTTAAATATTTGTGGTAATCTACACAGCTAAATGTATAAAAAACATGCTTTTAAAATTTTTTTTTTTTTCTTTACACTAGACATGTTTATATGAGGGATAGAATTTATGGCAAGACTTGGTAGTTAATTCTGAAAGCCTAGCGGACCTGCGGCGCGGCGCGCCAATACATGCCCGCACAGCCTTTGATGTCCAGATTAATCTAGCGTGAGCAAAGGAGCAATAACGCCTCACGAGCGCTTTATTATTAAAACGCGCTCCACTTTTGACATTAGCAAAATTAAATTTAAACACTTTTCGACAGTTATTCGACGAAATCGGGGTGAAGTTATTATGAGTATGTGAGATTAGCAGCACGGGCGCACGGGCGCGCAGAAGTGCGCTTCCACCATAGGCCTAATCATCACCTAACATCAGGTACGATGAAGGCCGAGTGCTTAAGTAGTTTATTTTTTTGTTAGTAAAAAATTAAAATAACACGTTCATAGAATTCATTTTTGAAGTAATAAACAGTAAAATAAAATCTGCGAAAATTATGAAATATTGTTGAGGCTTTGTTCTGTGGAATAGAACCGATGGAAACCCGATTTGATAAAGTTGGCTAGATAGAAGTAACACTTTTTGTGTCATTTTATCTTCTTTTCTAAGTTTTATTCTTAAAATAAGTGATTTAATATTACGAGTCAATGAAGTTCATAGATAACTAGAAGGATTATAACTGATCGTTTTTTTTAAATTAAATCTATCAATTTTTAAAAATATAAAACGCGATTATTCGCGCCGCTTCGCTGTTATACGCGTCCCTTACCGTCGTACCGTCGAGAGAGCGAAAAGAGAAGCGCTCGAAGCGCACTATGCTATAGTAGTACCGTATTACTCGGTCCAGCCCGTAGCCCGTGCTTTATCACCATTATTATACTCTCATCATAATCACCATCATCATCATCATAATCAGCCTATCCCATTCCACTTCTAGACATAGGCCTCTCCCAAGGCGTGCCACTGAGCCCAGTCTTCGGCTCTCTGCATCTAGCTATTGCCGCCCTGCGCAGATCATCGCTCCATCTGGTCGGGGTCGGGGGCGTTCCACACTGCGTTTGCCCAATCGCGGTCTATACTCTAGAACTCGTTTACCCCAACGGTTATCGGTTCTAACCACATGACACAGATGACAGATGTGACCAGCCCATTGCCACTTTTGCTTGCTAATGGTGTGAGTAAGCAATTATTATATACTTTATTGTACTAGAAATTTAACATTGCTTTATTTAATGCATTTACCTGAAACACAAGTACCTCCTCCAGGACAGACCCATTCCAGTGGGTTGTTGAACACAAATCCGGGCTAAGCGTCAAATTTCGCATTTCGGGTCGAGCGCTCTTGCTACCACCGTAATTAAATTGGTTTTATTTATTCGATAACCGTCGGTCGGCCGATAACTGTGTCGCGTGGCGGTGAAAGAATACTACCACCCCTTTTCTTCCCTTGGGTGTCGTAAAAGGTGACTAACGGACTAAAAACTGCACATACATCCAACAGCATAGAGCGGCAAAGGGGCTCACCACCTGTCACGCTGAGCACATGTGCGTAGCTATATGGTAAAAAAGTGGACTATGGTAGAGGACTGCTTTAGCTGTCCTCATTGCCTAGTCTCTGACTAACCCTTCGGGGGTAATAGTCGTGATTACATGAGGTTGTTTCGCATTTCCCAAGAAATAGACTTTATGGTTATCGAGAGCATTTGGGGCGACATTTGGGATGAGATCAAACTGATTGCCCGTCCATGTTGTTTTTCAGGAATTTCGTTTTTTTTCTCTATTTCATATTTTTATTGTAACCTCAACAATCTGTGCGGTTTTATGCGGTCAGTATAGTTATGATTATAATGTATGTATGTATGTAAGTCGGCGGATAAGATTAAGCTTACGCTTAACTTTCGCATTGCCGACCCTGAAGTCTTAGCTATTATAACTCTATGCTAGGTTTGTTTAGTTAGAAGGGCAATTTTGTTATGTCGCTGTTGTGAAATCGACAGTAATGACAAAGGTCTTGCGAACTAAACTATTTAAATAAACAGTACGGTTCAGTATATCCTAAATACTGGCCCACTGCTGGGCAAACGCCTCCAGCATTGAATTCAAGCCATCGTTACAGTTTTTGGGTACATATTTTGCCTTGCATTCGGTTTTGAAATGCTAGTTGGTTATCACGAATCTGGGCTGTTCATATAAAAATTCGAAACACAATTTGTCTTCGACTACGACTTTAATTGAACCCGGAAAATCTGGACATAAAGCCGAACGCTAGACCTCTTCAAAAAATCAAACACAGTCAACAGAAAGAGGTCGAATCAGCTACGCGTAAGGTAGCGTAGCGTTTGCAGTCTCTGCCAGATGAGTGTAAACGCTAAAATCGTGCCCTTACGCTCAGCGCGGCTGCTGTAACTAGAAAAGAGAAAATTGGACAGATAAATGCCACAGCTACTGGTCCGAATCAATCTGGTAACGCAAACTATGCAACACATATATGGAAGTACAAGAAAAGCAATCTCGCAGCAAGGCTGTGGTGCCTAGGGGAATATTTTGTAGTTTTTGGCTGACGTATTTTTAATTGACTTATTTCATTATTGTTTTAACTTTTACAATTATAAGATGAGTCTTACTTTAAAGCCTGTTTTATCTAAGCCGTAATAGGTAGAAAAAAAGAAATCTTAATTGTTGGAGTGTTTTGACAATTTGATGCTTTAGCATTTATTTTTATGTTACAATTTAGTTTATAGGTCTATTACAAAGTTATTTCTAAAAACTTACGTATTGCAATGGGTTATTTTTATTGCTCCCCACAGACTTGCCCTGTCAATGGGGATATTATGTGAACAAAACTGTCCAGTGGACTTACTTTCCACGAATACCCACAAACGCCCACTGAGTACAATGATCAGCCAGCCCCGAATTTTTGTTAGCCCTTAACCCATGTTAGGTGAAGACAACTGTCACTAAAACGATTTAGGGGTTACATGAAAAGAGTTTAATCGCGTGTGAAATTGGAAGAGCGAAACAAATTCGACCAAAAACATAAAACAATAACCTGTTTAACTACTAAGTTACAATGTTACATTACATTTAATACTTTATTTTATTTATAAAATTAAGCTAAAAAACTTATCAACTTAGTCAAAAACTTAGTCGAAAAGGTATAACAATAGCATGTGTTTGTTTCTTTATTTGTTTTTTTTCTAATTACGAAGGGTTGTGCCACTATACCCTCACAACAATAACTAAATTATTGTTCTGAGACTATACCCTAAGACATTGTCTTAAACAATCATTGTTTGAGAACAGAACCTAAATAAATATAGATAGGATATTGTCAAATTACTTACTCGGCACAGAGGTAAAAGAGTTACTGTTTATTTTCGATTTTCGCCTATATTTCTTAATCTTAAGAGTCAAGAAAGGGTAGGCGTTGCGCGAGACAGTTTTATACAGCTACATATAATACGCGTAGATACATTGTAACGATCGTATTTGCATTGTATTGTAACTTTTTTCTCAATTTTTCCTCTCCTTGGAAAGGTTTACTAGCGTGCTTCAAAAAGCACGTAAATCCGTTACTCTAAATGTTCTCTGTTAATTGGTATCATGCATTATAATAATGGTCGTGTCGACGGAAAAAGACCGCGTGGTCGTTCGCCTACCCGTTGGTCTGACCAGATGAAAACGCTCACTGGCCTGCCAATATTTAGAGCTATCAGGACCGCCGAGGATTGAAATATATGAAAGATCATAGTGCAACAATTCATGATAGATACGACCTTCAGCAATGAAGATACCGACTGAGAAGAAGAAGATTATAATAATAATAATTGTATAACAATATTTCGATTCGATATATAAAAATCAATTGCCTGGAATGTATGTTTGCGCATCGTTTCAGAACTTCAGAGAGAGATGGTTGTTCACGCAGACGGAGTCGCGGACGGGCCGCTATAGTTTGTTATACAAACAAAATAATTACGTTACATTTTAGTAGAAGTAGGTACACAAGGAAGTATGCGGAAAAAACATACGCGCATATAATATTAATGAGCCAACATTCGTTTTATCAAAAAGCGAAAAAAGTGTAAAGCTTTTTCTGCGCACTCAGAATCACATATTTCTTCACTCATCCCTTTGAGGAAACGCCACAAATTACCAAATCCATTAGTTATCTCCGTAAGAGATCGTCCCCGGAGACTGATTAAGCCGCGCTGTGACAAATGACAGTCAAATTGATGTTTAATATAAGTAGCTTTTAGAACTACATGGCTGGAATGAAATATTTTCTTTTTCATATCTTTCTCTAAACACTAGTTTGAAAGATATCTAACCTAATGTTCACTCATAATGTGAGTTTCACCCGATTTATTTTCATAACATCACGTGTAATTTTTATTCATTAAGGTACTGTCGTCGGTAAGGTACAATCGTACCTTACCGACGACTGCACTATAAAAATAATCTACTCGAAATTGGCTTAATGCTTACGCCGTGAAACTATTAATTAAGCTTTAATAATAACAAAAATAACTTAACGCATTCTACGTTATTACATATTAATAATAATATGAGTAGGCAAGTTTCTTTTAACGTGTAAACTTGCGCTAAATGTTTTCAGTTTTGAGTTAAAGTTTCTTTAAATATCTTACGGGAATTATTCAAACGGTTGTTTAAGCAAGCGAAATTGCAAGCAAGTTGCTAGTTATATAACATACAAAGTAAACCCGAAATTAGATACGTAAAACTTCACAAAAGAGTTTTGAATGCACGAAGAACTTTGAAAGAGTTCACATAAATTAACACAGACTCTTAACAAATTAAACTTCTCTCGAACCTAAATGACATAAGTGAACAACACGGAACTCTGGAATAATCTCTTTTCATAAACAACGTCCGTACGACGACGAGGTCACAAAATTTCCCCTTTGACAAAGTTTCAACGAGTGTGTACCGAGTAGGTCTGTACACATATTTCTGTACAGATGCGCAAGGGAAAATACGAGATACTGGCTATCTAGCATTCTGTTGTGAAACGAGTTTTTGATAGCAAACAAAGCGGGATTTGCGAGTTTTCTTCAGTCGTCGAAAATATGTATCACGTCCCTGTCTTATGAGTCAGATATTATTATTTGGTGTAGCTGCTCAGCACAACTTATAATAAAAGTCTGTTAAAAAAACAAAGCAGTGCGTCGTTACAATCGAAATTATAATTAAAAACAAAACAGCATCGTTACAATTAAGTCGATATTAGAAACAAATAACAGCATCGTTACATTCGTAATACCTATTTCAATTTACGTAAATAAACACGCAGCTAACAAAAAAAGTGTATACCTACCTCAGATGGGAATCAAACCATTTTTTTTTCAACGTTTTGTTATCTTCGAGTTTATTTGTGCGTTATTAACTCAAAGAATTAAATATTACGAATTTATAAAGCAGTCTTATGTTAAGTGAATATTTAAAATATCAATTGCAAAATATTTTTATTCGATCTAAATCCTAAGTAAGGATGTAAGGATGTAAATTGTAAGGCGCAGCTATGCGATTCTCTAAGCGACACATAGACGCTGCGCGAATGGCTGTGATCTGCTGTCTCTTTCCAATTGTATGAATATGAAAGAGACAGAATCATTTCTCAGCGCTGCGGCAGCCGCAGCTATCAATGCTTTAGCTTAGAGAATCGCACGGCTGGACACACAGAAAATACGTAAGACGAGGACGGGGCGCGGACAAGGCGCAGACGGGGCGCCGCCCGCCGTGGCGTCGCAACTTTTTAAAACATAGAAAAGACAAGGCACGGACGTGAGAAATGACGATTTTCAACCAACTTTTTTATATTAGAAGGAGGCAAACGAGCAGGCAGGTCACCTGATGGAGAGCTATCACCGCCGCCCATGGACACCTGCAAAACCAGAGCAGTCGCAGATGCGTTGCCGACCTTTAAGAAAGGAACAGGGTTACGGAAGGAATAGAAATTGCGAGGGGGGAGGGGCCTCCGGAACTCTCACTGGCCGGACGAAACACAACAGCACCAAGTGCTATTATTTCATGCCGGATATTCGTGAGAGGGTGGTTATACCCTGGGCGAGCCGGCCCAATGCGTGCTGCAACGCAGCGGGGCTCTACCACTCAGTTGTTGTCACTCATTTAGCACCGTCCAGGGGTCACGTGTAGGGTTTCAAGGGTAAACCTACGGACGCGAGTAACTTTAACCCCCAAACTTCATTCAGCCGTCATATATGTTTTACAATAGGGCGCAGACGAGTTAGCGTCGTGTTTGCGCCCTGTCTTTTCTATATGTTTTGCGTCGCGACGCTTCTAGTATACATTTTGTATGAAAGGGACGCAGAATAGATATTTATGTCCGCGCCCCGTCTGCGTCTTACGTCTTTTTTGTGTATCCAGCGCCTAAGAGGTTTGATAAGACACCGTTGCTATAAAAACATAAAGTCAAAAGTGTTGAAAAATTTCGTCAGGTCTAACCAATACCTCGGTGGCGGTATGGTCAACGCAGCCGCCCCGATTGCGGAAGACGTGGGTTTGAGGTTTCCACCTGAGGTAGACATTTTTTCAACGATTCGTTATCTTCTAGCATAGTTACAATCGAATTGAAATGAAAACAACTACAGCAACGTTGCGATCAATCTGTTTTTGTTAAAGGCCTTTCGGTACATTTTTGCAGTGAAGGCCCTGTTAATTATAGCAGGAATTAACGGGGTCTTTGTGAAATATTATATCAGTTAGTTAAATGCACTTCGGGTGCCGGCCTCCGCTGACGTCGCAGCCTTATGTATTATGGGACGGTGCTTGTTCCCATCTCCGTGACACACAGGGATTTGGTACTGTAACTTAAATTTAAAGAATATGTTTAGAACCAGCAATGAACTGCAATGGACAGGGTATAGAAAAAAGAAACTGTCAAGTGTCAAATGTCATGTACGTTTTGACATTGACGAAGGGAAAAAAATGACGAGTCATTAGTAATTCGAGTGAGAAAACGTGGCTGTCTGAGATCGGTACGCTGAATTTGGTTTCCCATCGCATTATATAATTAGGAACAGTGCAGACGCTATAGAATAGCTAAAACGGATGGGGTATTGCGCGCGAATTTTAGTCGTGACGTTCACGATTCGTGTCCGCGAAATAACGAATTCGCGACCGCCGCATGGAGTTCTGAGAACAGGGCCGGCGGCGGGCAGATAAACTCGCGTTATGTCGAGCAGAATCTAGTGTAGGTGTACTAGGTTAGTGATCCCCACGTAAGGTTGACCTTGATAGCATGGTCCGTGGGAGATAGTGTGGTTATTTAGGGTGGTGAAGTCTAACCTTGCCACGTGAGGCCTGGAGTTGGCTTTGGTACGGCGTCAGGGGCGCGCGCCCCTCCTTCTACTCCTCGTTGGATCAACGTACAGGAGAGTACAGCAGCGCAGGTCAGACCCACAACTATTTAATTTAATACATATTACGGGGTACATCGCCCCATCTTCAGAGCAACCTCCAGCTCGTTTCACTCCCAGGGAGTAGTCTATGGGCCCGCTATGAGCCTGGGTGATGTTGGCGAATGAGGTGGAGGTTGGCCAGAAACATAATAAAATAGGGGAAGAGGAAGACCAAGAATAGGCAACATAGAACATATTTGGAGAAGGTGAACGTCGTGTGTTATCAAAAAGTCAAGGAATTGGCTTTCGACATAGATCAATGGTGTGGAGGCTACACCGACAAAAGCGTAGCTCATAAGTTCGAAGAAGAAGAATATATCGAAAAAAGACTTACAGTTTTACTTATAAACGTTATTTAAATTTGACATCTATACTAAACGCTTGCTAAGGCGATGCGCAATCGGATTGCCGACACTGGATACTATTACAGGAAACTAAAGTTGTTAAGCCGGAAACTGCTACCGGACATAGTCGCCGGTCGCCTGTTACCAACACCGCACAACATAGGAAACCGTAGCTGCTAATGGATAATGTAGCTATCACAGCGTTGTACATTTTTAAGGAAATTAGTTAATGTTACTTGAGTCGGGAGCTTACAAGTGGCAGCGACTGGATTCAAAAGTGTCGACGTCTGCGTGGTTGATTTCATATTTGGATTGTATGAAAATAAAATATTTACTGGTAGCCAGTATCAACACCAGCCAGCAAAAGTGTCCTCGTTTTCGCAGCGCATAAATGACTAATAAGTATAATTTTAGTCTTTGACTGATGCTAGTTTTGACATTGAATAAAACTTCTGTTCTATTCTAAAATAAAAACTAATATTAAGTTGTTATATCGGCAGTTTATATAGTACCGTGTGTCACGTTTGTTTGTCGACATCGCCCGGTCAGGCGGCGCGACACGAGCACTCTCGGCAGCAAACAAAGGGCCACTTCGGACGGCACGGGAATTTAGACAGTTTTACACGGGAATTTTTAATGGTGTAGGAGGCGAGGCTAGGCGTGCTTCGGGCCGGCTCTCTCGCCTCTCATTTCACGTGATATATAGGAGGGCGGCGAAAATAACTGTCACTTTTTAATGTTTCGTTATGTTTTGTGTCCATGCTGCAAATACTGCAAATACAGCACAAACACAACTAGTGTTAAGATTAGTAGTTTATAATTGGATTTTGAATTAAGGGGCTACCTACATAGTTTACAATTGCATACATACACTGTATATTTACGACTATTATCCCCGAAGTGTTAGTCAGAGACCAGGCTATAGGGACCGCAAAAGCAGTCCACTGCCACATTCCACGTTTCAAATGATAACTGCACATGTGCTCAGCGTGACAGGTGGTGAGCCCATCTCCGCTCTATGCTGTTGGATGTATCTGCAATATTTGGTACGTTAGTCAATGACCAACATAAAATATCATTGACGTTAGTCGCCTTTTACGACACCCAAAGGAAGAGATGAGACGCTAGTATTCTATTAATGAACCGTCACCAGCATTTAACATTCATTGACGTTGACATTTTACAGTTTTATTTATTTAAAATGCTATTGTAATTTTGGAATTCTAATTTAATGTGATATTTTATAAGTACTTACCTAATTTAATTGCATGGCGACGAAATGTTTGCATATCGATAAATCGGTAAAACATGTTTGTTCATATTATATTATAAGACCTTAAAATTGTACCATGTATTGTGCAAATAAATTTATTTATTTATTATAGCACAGCACTTAGTTTACAATTACGCGGCTTTTTGGGTTGTTCCGTATTCAACCCACATGAACTCAACCCACTAATTAATTTTTCCTTACTCAACCCATTTCTATTCCTTACTCAACCCACAGCAATATTTAAATTTTTAATTCCTTACTCAACCCACATGTATTCCTTACTCAACCCACATCAAAATTATAAAGAAAACATCTATTTATGGGTACGGTCTGACCAAAAACTAATAGTGCCTGTTACTATTTTGTTTTTAATACATTAATTACGGTTCTTAAATAGATCATCTACTATATTCCGCTATGAAATAAAACTTCTAAAAGTGGGACTTAACCATATATTATTATAAATATCAACAATTAAGTTAAAATATATCTCTTAAATTAAGTTCATAGAACTTGCCGGTGTTCTATTGTTACCACTCACCCGAATAAGCGGCGCACTCTCCAAAAATAATAATAAAAGTTAAATCAATTGCTATGGACCTTAATAGGTCAAAGATCATAAGACCGCCGGCGGTCGCGAAACAATCGATTTTCTATTGTGTCTGGTTTTACGGTGCTCAAGGGGTTGAGGAGGTCTCTGGACAGGTAAAGAGTAAGAGTGAAATAGCATTATTTGCCTTTCATCTTCGGTTCTAGTATTAAACAATGGTGATAGAAATAGCTATATTTTTTTTGTTTGTTTGTTCTGAAAGGGCAAACCTTAAGATGGTCACTTAATCAGCTGCTCCTTAACTGACCGACTAAGCTCATCTTATTATATTTAAGATGCACCAAGAGCGAGAAAGTGACTTACACTATGTGGAATCACAACGAGACCGTCAATTTTTGGTGTATAAAAGATTCCAATTTTATTATAGAAGAAACAATAAAAATGGAAGTATAATCTGGCGTTGTGTGTAGTGACCGGGATGCTTTGGCAGTGTAAAAGTGTTAAATCAAGATGTTTTGAGAGAAGGACCTCATTGTTGTACATTAAGCGAAATAAAAAAATGTTGTTAAAGAAGCTTTGCAAAAATGCAAGAAAAAAATGAATTCGATTAAAGGGAAACCCATACCGACCGAGTACCAAAAAATTTTAGTATCACTAAATGATCGGGGAATCAATCTCATATCAGAAGTACCAAATTGAAGAACATAAAAACTGGTATCTATATTTATGTTTGTAATAATCAAAGTTAATTTTATATTTTATTAGTAGAAAGAACCCGCGCACACTTTTTATGAAAATATTGCCTGCATGCATTTATGTTCATAAAAGGTGTCCGTGGGTTTTGCTCATTTCATTTTATTTTTGTTGATTTATATAAAGTTGATTATTAACAAAAATTGTTGACTTTTATAATAGTATAATTGAGGAGTGTCTGTTCAAAAGGTCATATTTCCCTGTAGAAAGAAATTGTTTTTTATTTTTTTTCCCTAAACTGTTACATATATCCTATCCATATTTGATAAAATTCTGATCGAAAAACACGTATTTCCAATATAAAATAAATCTTTAACTTTGACATTCCGACCAAAATGGGCTTATTTCTGTGTATAAAACATATTTCGATCAAAAAGTCTTATTTCTCAAACAAAAATGTGTTTTATGAAACAATTTTGTTCAAAAGGTAATTAAATCTTGCCATACATTATTGCCTGCCGAAAATCGAGTTTGTTCGATTAATAAAATCGATGTTTTGGATGTATGTATACTCTAAATAGCCATTGCTTTATTGATTGTCAACTGTGAAAGAAAAATAAATGAGATTTAGTAGAAGTTTATTGGTATGTGGAACATTTTAACATTAAGATTTTTTTGTTTTGGGTGTATTATTTGAAAATACAGAGTTAAATCGCTTATTTTTTTTAAATGGTTGAAGGTTATGGAATTGTACATACATTAAATATGGGAACTAGAACAAAGAAGCGTAAAGACTGTTCTATAAAAGGTCGTATTTCTGGAATATTCTGATCAAAAAGACTTATTTCTGGAATATTCTGACCAAAAAGACTTCTTTTTGGTAATTCCGATCATAAAGTCGTATTTCCAAATGAAAATTATTTATAAAAAAAGAAATACATTAAAAACCTAAATTAAAATGAACATGTATAACAAAAAGTCTAATTTGCGTTTAATACAATAATAACAATTACCATTATATTTCAATAAATAATTAAAATACTTTTTGTTGTTTCTTGTAAAATTTGTTTATCATGGAATTATGACCTTTTGAACAGACACTCCTCAATTATGTCCTACTTTTAGAAGTTTTATTTCATAACAAAATATATACTTACCTAATCTCTTTTAAGTACCTACCGTAAAATTAACGCATTAAAGGCTAAATTGTGATATGTACGTACACCTAAAAGTAGTCTCCGTTCGTTCACTTAAAAAGACAAAAAATGTTTTTAATTGTACCTAGGTACTACATTTAAAACAGATTACATTAAAAAAAATGATCTCTATATATTTGACATAATCACTAGTTTAATCTGTGATTTTTTATGTACACGGCTTGATAACGATTTCACTCTGTCTTATAATGAAGTCTTAAATTTATGTTTGCCATAATCAAAGTAAATTTATATTTTATTAGTAGAAAGAACCCGCGCTCACTTTTTTATGAAAATATTGCCTGCATGCATTTATGTTCATAAAAGGTGTCCGTGGGTTTTGCTCATTTCATTTTATTCTTGTTGATTTATATTATAATTATATGATTATGTCCCACTTTTGGAAGTTTTATTTCATAACGGAATATAGTATATATATGATCTATTTTATGAACCGTAAAATTAATGTAACATTAAAAATAAAATAGTACCGGGCACTATTAGTTTTTGGTCAGACCGTACCCATAAATAGGTGTTTTCTTTATAATTTTGATGTGGGTTGAGTAAGGAATACATGTGGGTTGAGTAAGGAATTAAAAATTAAAATATTGCTGTGGGTTGAGTAAGGAATAGAAATGGGTTGAGTAAGGAAAAATTAATTAGTGGGTTGAGTTCATGTGGGTTGAATATGGAACAACCCGGCTTTTTGTCTTTGCGAAAAGCAACAAAGTATTGTACTGAAAAGTTAAAGAACAACGCCAAGTCGAGCCAAAAAAGGGCATCATTTTTTTGGAATCCATTAGGGCCATTTTCGGACCACTGTAACTTTGTTGTGGAATTAACTAGAAGGATTTTTTTATGGCCAAGATACCATTACATAATTAGATGTATGTCCGTCCACATTACATTAAATTTGAACCAGTAGTTTAAGAATTATTGCAAGTCATAGTTGTCTAATTTTGTCACTGACTCACTCACTGATCATCAAAATTCTAAGATACTTCTAGTACACCCACAAGGTCCAAATTTTGTACAAAGCTATTTTCCATCCCATAGAGCAAGAAAAAAACTCTGAAATTTCGATTTTTTTTTTGGCTGGGGTCACGAATTTGCTCCCGGCAAGTCGAGAGAAAAAGCAAAAAAGACGGCCATACAATCCTTTTCTCGAAGCCAATCAGGCCATTTTTAAACCCCTGTAACTTCGTCGTGGGAAAAGACTAGAATCTGGGGGCACGGAAGTGTCCCTGCCAAGTGGAGTAAAACAAGGGGAACGGCAGTACCATCATTTTCTCGAAGCCATTCGGGCCGTTTGTAGTTTTCAATATGTACCATAGCCTATTCTATTAGTTACTATACATAAGAGTCAATGACTATAGTACATTGATGGACATTGGTTCTTCAATATTCACATGCGGTCAAGTGTAGGTATGTGGCACTTCCGAGAGTGACAAGTCTAGGCGGATTACATCTAATTAATGTCAACTTAAGTGGGCCTAGAAAAAGCACGCAGCTGAGGCACAAGATTTAAACTGAAACGAAAAAAAGGAGGACTACCTACAAAAAGAAATGAGGTCTCATCAAAAACATTACATGTACAAAAATGCACAAGTCTCGCACCGCAGTTTTGCCGTAAAAAGTTGCGACATCGAATGTAAACCAAGTCGGTTAATTCAGTACCTATCTATGTATGGGAACAGCTATTCAACCGCTTTGTCTTAGGTTGATACCTTGTTAGTTAGCTAACAACATTTTATAGTAGCCATATTATTATTATTTTCTTTATTACTTTAATAAATTAAGTGACTTCGCAAATGCACACGTCCAATGAATAAAACAAAATCTATCTAATATAAGCGCTCTGCACTGTAAATCTAAAGTGTATTAAAATGACACGCCATGTTCAATGTTGAAATCCCTGTACACAAATTATTGGGTCTTCATGTCAGTCACTTTTAATCCCTTTTGAGCTGTTAAAATCTATAGATTGTGTAAGTATATGAATTTCAACATTGAACACACGAAGGCACTTTAACACACCTCAGATTCACACCCAAGTAACACAGACGTGCTGAATACAGATTGATTAAGAGCACTCATCAAGAGCATAAGCTGAATACTAAGCTGAATAACGCCTGAGTACCGTCTATTCAGCTGTTATTCAAGCAAAAAGGGCCCCAATTTTGAATGCTTAACGCTGAATAACATCTGAGGAACAATTGAGTAGGCGCTTAATAATGTTTCAATTAGCTTAATAACTTTTGAATAACTGCACACATTGCTTTTATAAAGCTTTTACAACTCAGTTATTCAGCTACGTCGAATTGGTTAGAGTATTCAGAATTTATTAAGCATTTAATTTATTGTTGACATTTATGCAAGCAATATTCATAGAAATTGGGAAAAGAAGAAATAAATTGGGTTCAATAATTTAATGTCGATACCTTTATTTGACATGACGTGAACTTTAAGTTATTCGGTAAGTAAATTTTAATTTACAAGTTAGCGATCTGCTACATGTTAATTATTAGTGCGCAAGTAATTTTGTCGTGAATAGTACGTGTTTTGTTTTCATTTTTATGACGCGCCTCGCTAATAATCAAGATAATTAGTTGTAAATAGTATTTTCATACAAACATACTAGGTCTTACAAAAGTGCTTGTGATGAATTATCTAATTCTAGCAATTTTATCCAACAAAATAACATGATTTGAGTTGGAAATGTTGTAGTTGTAAGATTAATAAGCATTTAGGTGATCTCGTAAATTCCTTGTAAGAATTAATTACAAAGATTTCAATGGCGATCGATGTTTGGTTTTATAATGCTGAATAAAAGTGCACACATGTTTTGTTACTAAACTATAACTTGAAAAAGAGTAGTCTCTTTACACTGAATAACATTTATATAGTTGACCACATTTCTATATTAGTTACTCACATTTTTAGGGTTCTCTAATCGAACGAACAAAAACCTTTTATAATATGTAACTTTCCCATCAGGCTTTCACTAAATTGATTCATCATCAGCCTATAAACGTCCCACTGCTGGGCACAGGCCTCCCACGTGGACAATAGCACGTGGGGATATTGGGCCCTAACCCACCACGCTGGCCCAATGCGGGTTGGTGGGTTTTAACGACTGTCATCTTACGACAACAACCGGGACCAACGGCTTAACGTGCCTTCCGAAGCACGGAAGAGCTCGAGATGTTTTTTTATTTGGTCACCCATCCAGCGACCGTCATTGCGAAAGTTGCTAGGCGGGCAAGATCGCAAGCCGAACGTGCTAGCCGCTGCGCCATCGAGCTCCTTTTTTGATTTTTAGAAAGAAATTGATTACTTACATTTAAAATCACAGCATTTTTATTTTTTTTTTTTTCGTGAAAAAGACTATTATATTAATAGTATCTATTATGTTTAAAAAAAATTGCAGGTTTCGTGTGTGTGGTGTGCACTGGGTTACCCTAGTTTATTTTATCTTTATTGCACAACAATAGGATGTACAAATGGCGGACTTATTATTATATTATTAATTATAATTTATATTTCGTTTCAGAAAAATGACGGTTACAATAATTTAAACACGTTGTAAGGGTCATTCAGATTTGTGTACTGTGCCAACCCAATGGGAGAACAAAGAACAACTTCGATGGCCAAGATATAATGCGGATTTATTAATTAAGTAAAGACAGCAGTGTCCAACCTCGCGCAGATTGGCTTACGATGAAAAAAACAAACAACGCAAATAAAACATTTTATCGCAACGTTAATTTTATTTTCTTGAATTGCGATACCTTCTGCTAATAAAATAACCATTTTAGAAATGAAATTTTCTGTATACTTACTTAAATTTTTAGATCTTTCGGTTTTCCAATCCCAAAATCTGTTATTTTTTTTTGGAGACGGAACCCTCATCATTAAAGGGAAAACACGCTTGCTGATTGGGACCGGGTTTAGTTTTGTGTAAACTATTTTTACAAATCCTGTCATGATCATTACTGCTGATGACACTTGGACAATTACTACTGCTGATATTTAAATATTCTTTTTCATCCCCCCATCTCGGAAAGAGTATTTTTACTCTTCGATATCTGAGTGCAAAGGCCGTTTTTATTTTCTAGAAGATAAAGTAAATTGAATTTAGAACATCGTGTGCACTAAATTTGTGAATTCAAAACATCAATTAGCCTATTTACTTCTCTCTCCATGGTTCCGAATTTATCATACTACCTTTTTTAATTGGTTAAAAACTCAGACTCGGAACCATTTTGGTATACTTTTTTTAATTTGCTTAGTCATTTCCTCGCTGATGTGGGATGAAAAGTTACGTGTTGCACTCGAGTGCAAAGATTTTTCACCTCGTGCTCGTTTGATTGACTCGCTAACGCTCAGGATTCTAATTTTTTAATCACTCGCTGCGCTCGAGATTCAATTTTAGAATCCTTCGCTTGCTCGGTCATCAAATTTGAGCACGCGGTTAAAAAGCAACTTTGCACTCTTGTATAACAAATAACTATTAACAATTTTCTTTCGATATGACCGGTTCTGTACGCTTTTACCACAACTTTCGATCCATGATTCAAACAAGGCATAAAATAAATACGTACAAAAATATTGTAATTACTGGTATTATGCTATAGGCGCTATATCAATACAAATGTGGTCTTTAATTCTAATAATCTTACGGAGATTGGTTATTAAGCGTAAAGAAGGAAAGGACAGAAATACAGAATTTACTAAGCGTTAAGTATTTTAAGGGTCCGTACTCAAGCTTATTCAGTATATGGCTATTCCCAAAGCTCTTACACAAACCATATTCATCTTTGAACTGTTAAAAGTTCTAAGTGTGTGCTGTTATCTTGCTTATGTGATACTTGGACAGTGACTGTGTTTTATAATAATAATAATTAATTTTATTTCCATAAAAACGCTTTGTACAGAACAATATAGGTATCCCTGACATCTGTGCTAGGTTTAACACCTGTGTTACACAAGCCAGTTTTCTTTTATTTGTTTGAAAGTACCTATGGAGAACTGTGTAATTTTATTTGTTGCTGTGTGCGTTTGTCAAGTCGCTCTATTTATCAAAGAAATAAAGAAAATAATATTAATATGGTTACATACTTTAAAATGTTGTTAGCTAACTAACAAGGTATATAAATTTAAGACTAAATGGTTGAATAGCTAGATAGTATAATACATAGATAGGTACCTACCGAATTAACCGACTTGGTTTATTCGACTTCGAAACTTTTTACGGCAAAACTGCATTGCGAGACTTGTGTATTTTTGTAGTATGTAATGCTTTTAATGGGATAGATCAATTGACACATACATTGAAAGTATGTTTGCGCATGACTTTTTTTAGTTGTAATTGTAAGGACAAGGTTTGTATGAATCAATTGTTTTGATGCCTGTGTCACGTAGCGGAGAAAGAATAGGTACACCCCCCCTCTTCCCTTGGGTGTCGTAAAAGGCGACTAACGGACTAAAGACTGCATGAACGTCAGGACTGAGGAGCCACCCCTAATTTTTAAAGGAAAATCATACCATCAATTAGTAGTATAAAAATAATTTTGTAGGACAAATTCTGGAATTTGTAGTATAATACTTTCTAAGGTACATCAATATAAAGCTGGCTCCTCAATCCATACAATATGGATTGAGGAGCCACAATAGAACTCGGAAAGTAATGAGGTTACATTTTTGAAAATTTAGTATGTTTAAGTAGGTATTTTGTAGGTTATCTACAAAAAATTTCAGTGCGGTACTGCCGAAATTAAATAAAATACAATAGTTTTGTTGTGGCTCCTCAGCCCGTATACAAAAGCGTGAATTCCTATGAAATTGATCCACATATTAATATATTTGAACTAATGGACAATTAGTAGTATGTATGCTTGAATTTGTAGTATAGAAATAAAATAGCAAGATTAAGTAAATTCGCTAAAAAAACACATTTCATCTGGCTCCTCAATCCAGACACTTGCATTTAAATAATTGACTGTATCTACCTAACTATAGAAGATAATCAAAAGCTTTATATGCCAATATTTAGTAGAAATTTCTTCTCGAGGTCGACGAGCGTGACAACAGACAATCGCGCACGCACTTCGCCTCGCCATTCGACTCGCGCCTCGCGCGAATGTGGAACTGCGGCTTAACACTTCATGAGAATATTTTAAACGTACGTGTTTAAAACGACTACTTTAATATATTTTTAAATATAGGAAAATCAAAGAGATTAATCTCATACAGTCTTAATATAACGTTATACGTAATTTGTGTTATGCATCATTAGCATTTTTTGTCAAATAAAAGCTGTAATATAAGTGGCAACTTATTTCTTGACTTTCGAACTTTAACTTTTTTCATTGATTTCAAAGAATAAAACGTGTGATTCATTATATTAATTTATTTATTCATGAGGTTTGGCTCAATAATCTTTGATGCCAGTGCCGTAAAATATACAAAATAACAGATGTGGATAGTAAATGACTTAAACAAGTCTAACTTTGATTCCTTTTTAAACAATTTTGAACACAACAGTTATGTAATAAAGTAATTCAATTATTTTAACAGAACGTATACACTGATAATAAAGCGTGAGGCGCATACAGTAAGTTTATTTGTGTATTAATTATAGTTGTCTTACATACAAGATCAGAAAAATGATTGAACGATGCAAAGTGTTAAAACCAAGGAACATAAATACAAACATACATATAATTACGACTATTATTCCCGAAGGGTTAGTCAGAGACTAGGCAATTAGGACAGCAAAAGCATTCCTCTACCATAGTCCATTTTTCACCAAAAAGCGACTGCTCCATAAGTCAAGTGTAAGTTATATATATATTTAAAAAAAAAATAATAATAGAAGGAGGCAAACGAGCAGGCCTGATGGAGAGTAATCACCGCCGCCCATGGACACCCCGCAAAACCAGAGGAAGCGCAGACGCGTTGCCGGCCTTTAAGGGAGGAATAGGTTTAAGGAAGGAATAGTAATTGCGAAGAGGGGGGTGGGGGAGGGGCCTCCGGAACCCTCACTGGTCGGACGAAACACAACAGCACCAAGTGCCATTATTTCACGCCCAATATTCGTGAGAGGGTGGTATTACGTCGGGCGAGCCGGCCAAATGCGTGCTGCAACGCAGCGTGGCTCTATCACTCAGTCAGTGTCACTCATTTAGCACCACCCAGAGGTCACGTGTAGGGTCTCAGGGGTAAACCTAGGAACGCGAGTAACTTTAACCCCCAAAATTACTTTTATGAGAATCAATAGTAAAATGTATCGATTAGACTTTATTATTTATAAGGTTCGGCTCAAAAGTTCTTGATGCCAGTGTAACTAGTAAAGTATTACAAAATGGCAGATGTGGTAGATAGGGCATGATGAAAGTTTTACTTTAATTCCTTTTATAATGTTTAAACATTATTTAATAGGTACGAAGTATCTTTTAGATATTTGTTTACATTAATTAGGCTGTAATTTTATTCAAACAATGTATTTTATTTCTCAGATTCAGATCTTATATATCTGTCATCAGAAATAGAATCTGATAAAAGTTTAACGTTTTAAACCCTTACCAAATTACATTACTGAATAAAAGGAACAAGATGTGATTACAACAGTCCAGTGTAATGTAGCTTTTAAAAATGCAAAGCTATGTATTTATCCAATATCATCGGTAAGTATTAGCAATTGTTAAGTTACAAATTAAAAAAGTGTCGAAAAGAAAGAACAAAATTTGCGTTAAAATTATATAAATAATATTTATAACATTATAATTGTTAAGTTCATAATAATAAATATTTTGTTAAAATGAAATGTAAAGAACAATTTGTCCTGTTTTCATTCATATAACATGGTCACCCTTAGTGAATTGTATGGAATATCGAATAATCATTGTAACTTCCTTTGACCAAATTGTACAATGTTATTTTGTACATAGATATTTAGTAGAAATTTCTACTAAATATTGGCATATAAAGCTTTTGATTATCTTCTATAGTTAGGTAGATACAGTCAATTATTTAAATGCAAGTGTCTGGATTGAGGAGCCAGATGAAATGTGTTTTTTTAGCGAATTTACTTAATCTTGCTATTTTATTTCTATACTACAAATTCAAGCATACATACTACTAATTGTCCATTAGTTCAAATATATTAATATGTGGATCAATTTCATAGGAATTCACGCTTTTGTATACGGGCTGAGGAGCCACAACAAAACTATTGTATTTTATTTAATTTCGGCAGTACCGCACTGAAATTTTTTGTAGATAACCTACAAAATACCTACTAAAACATACTAAATTTTCAAAAATGTAACTTCATTACTTTCCGAGTTCTATTGTGGCTCCTCAATCCATACTGTATGAATTGAGGAGCCAGCTTTATATTGATGTACCTTAGAAAGTATTATACTACAAATTCCAGAATTTGTCCTACAAAATTATTTTTTATACTACTAATTGATGGTATGATTTTCCTTTAAAAATTAGGGGTGGCTCCTCAGTCCTGACGTTCATAAGACTGGACGTACATCCAACAGCTTTGACCGGCGATGGGCTCATACCTGTCACGCTGAGCACATGTGCAGTCGCTATTTGATGAAAAGTGGACTATGGTAGAGGACTGCTTTTGCGGTCCTCATTGCCTAGTCTCTGACTTACCTTTCGGGGATAAAGGTCGTGATTATATAAACGTCTTTTTTTTAAATTCGTCGCGGGGAACGGTGTTCACGCGGACGAATTCGCATTCGACCCCACTAGTCTAGAGTCTAGCTGTTATAATATTATTTAGAAAATAAGGATGAAAGTTGTCAAATGCCTTTGCCCGGCATTGGAGCTCGTAATAATTAATAATAGCTTTTGTGAGAATAATCGATCAACATTTCTAAGAAGAAATTTACTTTAACTAAGAGAAAATGCCACGTTCATTTTCTCTTTGTCTGCTAGTGCTAGTTGTTAGTAGCTACAATGAAAAACAACAAGTACAAATTGCCTTTTAAATTATAACATTTCAAACGTTTTACAAACGAAGGATGTTTTGTGACATTATTAAAGAAATAGAATGTAAATAATTAGAGAGAACGATGAAACGATGATAAAACAAGGAACTTATGTTAGGTTCATGTACTTTGGGATGAAACGAATCAATTGATTGACAACCAATATGAATAATTGTAACATTAAAAAGCAGTAAGTTAGTAGGTAGTAAGTACGTAATTAGACTATTTTCTCACTGCTATGCAATAACCTTTATCATTAATTCAAGGGCTAGTTCTTCAAAAAATCTGACACACACTTTACCCGACCTAAGAATTGAACCCAGGTCTTCTGGATATCAAACCAATCAAACAGACGTTAATCTGTTTAAATGCACTCACGGTAATTAATAGATTTCTTCTAAGCTACGCTCAGTTTGTTTTAGTCTGTTTTTCTATTAGCAAGACAGTGAGAACTTAATGTTGTTTGAAAGCTTAAAACAAGGAACTTATTCCTAATCTGGAATGTGCACGGGCAATTTGACATCGTTTAAAAATGAATCTTATTGTTGTGAGCCTTAAGTTCTATTAGAGAGAAACGCGGTCCGAGTGAGATGTCTTTGCGAGAGCCGTGTGTCCCTTTCTATATAAAACACACAGTGGCAGGCTCCTGTCATTGGTCATGTTGATTTTTCAGCGTCCAGTCAGCTATCTGTCTAAGTAGGTATGTCAGCCGGATAAAAGAGGCACATGGCACTTGCAAAGATATCCCACTCAGACCGTGAATCGGTAACTCGTTCACATTCCAGTTTAGGTATAAGTTCCTTGGCTTAAACTGACTTGACTGAGCAATGCGCTGATAGAGACGTTGACTGTCATCACAGCTGACGCGGAGCCTTTCACCCTGTCGGCTTTCAATTAACAAAGGCGAGGGGACAGTCTTTGTGTAATACACTTTAAATCCAATGAAGTGTTAACGAAACTTACGTGCTGAAAAGTTACCTTAGAGTTCGTGCCGAAATCACAGGGGTTAAATGTAGGGTTAAGAAGAAAATTGGTTACTGTAGAAATTATTTTGTTAACCTGTCTACAAAACATTGGCTGCTAATCAGTATACTTTTTTAGGATGTATCATTGTAAGGCTCGGTTCCCATTCGGTCGGATCCGACTCTCGGTCGAAAGTCGGATGTCGGAAGTAGGTGTTCACATCTACCGACTGTCCGAAAGATGACAGTCGACGGCTCACCGCGCAAGATGGATGAAAAATGGCCGTTGCGGGGCGAGCTGGCAGGGGACGTCAACAAAATATGCCGGGATTTTCGTTTCCACTATCCGATCGAGTGTCGGATCCGACACTTTGGTCGGAACTTCGCAGTGACAAAACTTCCGATTAAAGAGTCGGATCCGGTTTTTTAATCGATTCGGACAGATGGGGAAACACTCGGCCCGGTTTCCATACAAATTATTAAGCCACTAGAACTTCCGAATCTCGGTCGAATCCGACCTAATGGAAATCGGGCCGTACTCTCACGACTATTATCCACCAAGGGTTAGTCAGAGACTAGGCAATGAGGGCCGCAGAAGCAGTGCACTGCCACTGTCCTCGTTTCACCAAATGACAACTGTTTTATGCTGTTGGATGTATGAGCAGTCTTCAAGTCACCTTTCACGACACCAAAAGAAGAGATGGGTAGGTTTTATACTTTTAATAATGCGCCCTCTTAAGAGGGTTTACGCATTTCGGTTTCCCATACAAATTTCCAAGTCGACATTTTTATAAACCACTAAGCCAATTTTAATGTAACTTTGCATGCTAAAGTAAAATACAGGGATCTTAATAGTTTGTTGAAAACATTTTCAAAAAACGTTTATTTAAGTGAGTTATTGCGAATTTAAACTTTCTATAGTGGACCTTAAAATGCAATAACTCGGCTAAATAAACGGTTTATAAAAATGTTTTCAACAAACTATTTAGATCTCTGTGTTTTACTTTAGCATGCAAAGTTTCATCAAAATTGGCTTAATGGTTTTTAAAAATTTCAACTTGGAAGTTTGTATGGGAAACCGAAATGCGTAAACCCTCTTAACATAGTTCTTATTTTTTAAGAACACTGTCCCCAAGCCTACCGCTATCTAAACAACCAGTCATCAGTGCCTCTAATAGACGCCCTTTCGCAAATCTTTTGAATCATTTTATTATTGTAATCGTGGGTCTTCAACCGCAACGAGGTCGGTAAAGTGCCGCCACTTTATCCTCATCATCAATCGCTGACAGCGCGGAGTGCACGACCGACATACAAACGCGAGTTTTATATTACCGGGTTAGCTATCGTTATAGTTGTTTTTTAATAAATAAATTATTAAATAAAAAAAAATATGAATTCTTTATTTCTAAAATGAAGGGAAAATGAAGTTTATGAAATAAACTATAATTTCCACACTAAGCAGCCCTAGCCTAGCCATGTGGGAATCTTGACAAGTATGTTTTCCATTTAAATACAAGCGGTTCCTAATTTTTTTTAATTCTAAAATGTGTAAGCGCTTGGCCTTCACCTCACCTGATGGTAAGTGACGATAAGGCCGAAGGTGGAAGCGCGCCTACCCGGAATCCTCAACCACTGAGGAGCTGGCTATCTTATCTCAAACTGTCGGAACACAACAATGCTACAAACATCGTTGTTATGGCTACAGACTTAGATAAGATGGTGGTAGCTAGCCAGACGGACTTAACAGCCCTACCACCAACCACAAACCGAGCACACAAAGATGTACCTCCGGCTGGGAATCGAACCCGGGACCTCTGGGTTTGAAACCGGTGGCTAAGCCACTATATAGACATGTTCTCGTTACAGCAGAGGAGAAAAAAGAAGATTTGATAGATGTTTTTAATTATTTGGTTTTAATAGAACTAACAGCCCTACTCAGCCAACTGTTATGTTTTACATGTGACCTATAAAACAACATTGCATTTGTTCAACAATGAACGTCCTTCGGCTGATTATGATGATGATGTGACATATAGGACAAGGATGTTGATGGAGTTGTGCTCAAGATAAGTTTAATACAGATTGAATTTGTAATCGACTAGAAGTCTATCTCCTAGCCTCTTACCCACTAAACAATCCGATATCGGAGCGTCGGGATTTTCAACGCCTATAAAGACTTAAACCAATGCGCGTATGCATAAATATGCATAAAACCCCATGTACGTGGAAGTGCGGTTTCAATATTCAGTTCGACAGGAAAATGTTTGATGACTCCTGCAGTAATTTTTTTTGTTGTTTGATTCCGGTGTGGAGGTGAGTAGCTTGATGGCGCAGCGGCTAGCGCATTCGGCTTGCGATCTTGCTCGCTAAGCAAGTTTCGTAATGCTGGGTCGCTGGATGCGTGACCAAATAAAAAGTAAAGCCGTTGGTCCCGGTTGTCGTCGAAAGATGGCAGTCGTTAAAACCCACCAACCCGCATTGGGCCAGCGTGGTGGGTTATGGCCCAATATCCCCCACATACTATTGTCCACGTGGAAGGCCTGTGCCCAGCAGTGGGAGGTTTTTTTTGCTCTTAAATAATGACTTCGTGCGATCAGCTCATTTATCCAGTGTCAAGTAAGATATAATAGTAATTATTTTTTTCTTAACAATATGTGGATGATAATGAATGATAATAAACGTTTAATGGTAAATGATTTTCCCCTAAACCCATCAAGACTTAATAAAGCTGTGGGACTTTATTGAGGTCTCACTCGGACTTCTTGAGAGAATTTGAAAAGCGATGTTGCACTGTTTTGTTTTATTTGCTAACACTCATGCACGTTTACGAACACATAACAGTAAATAATTCACCATTATTTCACATTAATATTCGACAAAACACAAATTACAGAAAAAAAAACTGCAGACATGACGTTTCACTTTCCCGCCAAGAAGTCCCATAGTGGGACGTTTAATAGGCTGATGATGATTTTTTTTTTCCGGTGTTGGTTCAAACACTCAAGGCTTACACATTATTTTACAAAGTCACAATCTATTACGATATTGTAACACTGCAAGGACACTACAATACAAAGATATTGTTAAAGATAACGAAACGTTGAAAAAATGTCTACCTCAGGCGGGAATCGAACCCGCGTCCTCTACAATCCGGGCAGCTGCGTTGACCGATCCGCCACCGAGGTATTTATTGGTTAGACCGACGAAATTTTTCAACGTTTTTGACTTTGTTTTTATTTTATTATTTTTTCAACGTTTCGTTATCTTTGAGTTTATTTCAGCGTTTTTTAACGCAAATAATCAAATATTACGAATTTATATAGCAGTCTTATCCTTACTTAATGTTTAAAAAATATTGCAAAAAATATTTTCATTCAGATCTCTAAGAATGTAAATTCCACTCTGCGAGAAATAAGCTAAGTTCGGACGGCCGGCGCATCGCATTTTGTAGTAATTTTGCAGTTGAATTTATCGTTTTTATCGAAATAGGATAATATAATAATTATAAAATCTTTATTCCTCATGAAGTAACAATTATTCTGGTATACATTTTGCTTAATAATATTATCGTAGATAGGAGAAATTTACAGTTAACTTAAAGCGATTTCCAAAGTTTTTTGGTTTAGAGTAAGATTTTTTTTCTATATAAAATCTATAATATCCAAAAATTTCGAGGCCGCTAAGCACTAATACGACTATATAAGAGATAACAAACTATTTTTTTATTTCATTTGTTTAGAACAGTAGTTCAATCTAGGAGCTCAAAAAAGTACCTTCGCGCATTTTATGAAAACCTTTCTCTGCAATTTTGGGTTTAATTAAAAAGTTAAGCAAAATTTACAAAAAGCGAGGCCGCTTCGCACTATGATAATAGCTATTCTACACTATTCAATAAGTCAAAACTGTTAATGTATTTTGTTTCTGAGATCAAGAGCGCCAAAATTGGAAATTTTTAGCAAAAATCACAGTCGAGATGTATAGGTCTCTTAATACATGTTGTCCACGAGGGAAGGCTGAAGGCCTGTGCATAGCAGAGTGACGTTTATATATAAAATGCTAATGATGATTATTTACTTTATTACTTAATTTATTATGTACGACAAGCGATTAATAATGTTTACTACTGACTAAACTACAATCACGTCACGAGTGTTAGTAAAAGGAGCACCATGCAGAACAATAATTGCCTTTATGTAAAACAAAACAACATCAACGGTTAAAAAATAAATCTTCTTCGTGTTTAGTTCAGCGTTATTATAACGTAATAAAAATTTTTTTCAACACTTTGTTGTCTTTGAATTTATATGAGAGTTTTTTAGCGCAAATAATAAAAAATTACTAAAAGAGTGGTCTAAAACTGACTTAGCTCTTGTCCCCGTATCACCAGCTGTTGCGGACTGCCCCAGGCTCAGCTGGGTCAAGCACATGCCCACGTACTGTGAAGTATGCTGTAGAGGGGAACACCTAGAGTGATCCAGTTATGTTCGCACACTTTAGGCACCGTATAATAGAAGCTGTAGGCCTGCCTCTAGTGTACCTCGAGTAAGATTCTCGAGTGGGTTTTTAAAGGAGACGCTTTGTTTTAGTTTGCTTATGTAAATAGGTGAGTTGCACCTGTTGAATGCGAAATTTCATTTCAGTCACTAATTCTAGTTAATTTACGTTTTTTTATAGCTGGTACCTCCGACATGACCGAAGTCGTTATTTTCTTATAAAAAAATTATACTTGTACTTTGACATGCGCAGAGTCTTCATTTTCTTAATATATTCTCGTTCATTCCAGTTCTCGCTTGTTTACCTCTAGTACCTACTTTAATTCCTCTTACTACTCTTGCATTCATCACACATATAGTCTGTCGCGTTCGGGAGTACCGCCTACACCTACACCGCCAACCTACACCACCTCTCTCTTTTCCTCTGATAAAACTTATCCATCTGATAAACTATACGCTTTCAACCTAATATGTTACATTAAAATAAAGAAAAGACATGATTATATGGATATGACAATACGTTTTAAAAATGGTAGTATAACACTTTATCAAACAAATAAGTTATATCTGACAATTGAAAAATCGGCCCTTAATTAATTTGTCCCAAATCAAGCAGATTAGTAACACAAGTAGTCTCAAGAAAATGGGAGTGCATTCAAACTGGCAACTCAAAGTTAAAAGTTTAAATAGACCTCTTCATTTTACGAGAAAGAAACAAAATTTACGAAGAAAATTTGAGGGTCCCTTCAAAAAGTTTTCGCTCGAATCGAGTTACCAATAAGGTTTGGGTCACAATATCACAATGGAGTCCAATAGCAATATAACTTTAATGCTCCGTATTCTCGCTATCCGAAGGAGTTCACAACTCGAGAATCAGCTCCCTTTGTTAATAATGTAGCTGGGCCGCATTAAATAAAGTGTCGTGAGCCTATTCATGTACCTAAGTTTAAACCTTTGTTTAGTATACTGTTTAACAGTTATAATGTCTATTGTTGTTTTGCCTGCCTTGTAGGATTCTGCTTATAATTCGACTAGATCACGATCACTCTAATACCTTCTACTGCCATACTGCATTGATTTACATTACTGTGCGTTCCAGTGTGAAGGGTAGGTACCTACTAGATCCAGTGAAATGGAAGCTCCAGCTTTGGAACAGTATTTTTATTTATTTATTTTTGAAATATTTACATTGTATCTTAAAATATGACATTAAATTTTTTTTTGTAGCATAATACTTCACAATATTTTTTTAAAGATTCATAAAAATGACCACGCGCTATTGTTTTTGTGACAATCAAAATACGCGCGAAACCCGCGCGGCGTGACGTCATCGGATATGTAATCGGACGCCCGCCGGGTGCGGGCGGCGAGAGCGGCGGCGGGGACTATCGGATACGATGACGTCACGTCACGTCAGTCGAGTGCCGTGAGCGTCAAGTTGGCAGGCACACCATGGAATTAGATGGTTTTGACTATGTCAAAAAATTGTGTATAAATAGTGATAAATAGTGACGTATAGCATATAAATAGTGATACTATGGTTCAAAAGATATTTGAGTATCTTGGTGTGCCTGCTAACTTGACGTCAAGATAGCAGGCACATTAAGAAATACAGTTCGTATCAATGTGATTTATATGTCAAAAAACTGTGCATAAATAGTGAATCGAATACGCAAAATTTCAACAATTGTACTTCAATACAAACCGAGATATTACGGTCTCTAAGTGGGCTGCCAACTTGACGATTCTTGCGATGGCGATTCCAGAGAAACGGGTTGAAGTTTTAAACAAATAAATACATGAAAAAATTGTGTGTGAAATTGTGAATCTTTTAATATAAATAAAAAAAGAATTCTTCTTTGCTATTTTCCAAAAATCTAATGAAAGTTTTGAATGACTGAGAAAATATCTACCTCACATTAGGTACAATGGCGGACTCCGTCGCTTTACCAGTCTAAAGGTCAAAATCCCTTGCACACCACGTCGTCTATTTGGTACGGCCACGTAGGTACCCGGGCGGTCGGTGCGCTTCACACGAAAAAATCTGCTAAGTGGTAAAGCGACGGCGACCCCGACCGTACCTAGGTATAACTTTTTTGTAAATACCATAATAGAAAATAAGCTGCGTACCTATAAAAATGTAGGTTGTTATTAAACGATTTAAACACTTTCACTTCTGATGCAAATGTACTCACTGCTTATCAATTTCAACACAAACAAATAAAACTTTTCGCGCACCATTCTCGTATCACCGGCTCACCTCACGTAAACAAAATCACGCCATCTCTCGGTCGAACGCGAAACCCGCTCGTCCGTCACTATCCCGAGACTTTTAATTCGAGTCACTAAAATTACAAATTGCTTGACATAAGTTTCCATAGAAATAACGTAAAACTGACATTACAACGATAGATTTAAGTGTAATTGTATGACTTGAATTAAAAATAATTAGACTTCATGTCAGTATCTTAAGTCAATAAATAAAATTGTGCACGATTGTACTTAAAATCGAATGTATGGTAGAAGTTTACATTAGATTTTTGGAAAATAGCAAAGAAGAATTCTTTTTTTATTTATATTAAAAGATTCACAATTTCACACACAATTTTTTCATGTATTTATTTGTTTAAAACTTCAACCCGTGTCTCTGGAATCGCCATCGCAAGAATCGTCAAGTTTTCAGCCCACTTAGAGACCGTAATATTTCGGTTTGTATTGAAGTACAATTGTTGAAATTTTGCGTATTCGATTTACTATTTATGCACAGTTTTTTGACATATAAATCACATTGGTACGAACTGTATTACTTAATGTGCCTGCTATCTTGACGTCAAGTTAGCAGGCACACCAAGATACTCAAATATCTTTTGAACCATAGTATCACTATTTATATGCTATACGTCACTATTTATCACTATTTATACACAATTTTTTGACATAGTCAATACCATCTAATTCCGTGGTGTGCCTGCCAACTTGACGCTCACCGAGTGCCAGCGAACTAAGCGAGGTAGTAGTGTTTTAACGAATTATTTATGTACAATAACTTTGTAAATACTTCTCGTATCAAAGTGAAATAAAAACTATTGGTTTTAGAATAACGACTTCTATATGTCCATTATAGGGCACACCTAGAGGTATATGAACTGAAGCTTCAGTGTCAGCAGCACGCGCGTGATGCCGTCGGTGTCGCTCGCGTCATTGGAGGCCATTCATTAATTACGTAAGACGATTTGGAAAGGGGGTGGGAGGGAGGAGCAAACAAATATTGTTTTTGAATAATTTCATTTATACTGTGACGCGTAGCGGTGAAACAATACTACAACTCCCTTTCTTCCCTTGGGTGTCGCAAAAGGCACCTAACGGACTAAAGGCTGCACATACTTCCAACAGCATAGAGCGGCGATGGGCTCACCACCTGTCACGCTGAGCACATGTGCAGTCGCTATTTTGTGAAAAGTGGTGGAGGACTATGGTAGAGGACTGCTTTTGCTGTTCGCATTGTCTAGTCTTTGGCTAACTTTTCGGGGATAATAGTCGTGAATAGTCGTGATTATATATATGTACGTTTATATTAGTAGGATATACATTCTGTCAAAAAAGTCTGTTATTTAGATTAAATACAGTGCTGTTTTTAGTAAGTTTATATCTAGTGTATATTACATCGAAAAAAGAGTTAGTCTTAAATTTTGCGTCGCCAATGGAATTTCGTGTTCGGAGTCACTGAAAATGTTACAGAAGGCTTAAAGTGAATCGACTTTATCAAAAACACGTGCTTATGAGTGGTACAAAGCGTTCAAAAGCGGTCGAGATGTGATGGAAGATTTGCTTCGCTCTGGTAGGCCATCAACGTCTTCAACTGAAGTTAACATCGCAAAAGTGAAGGAAATGGTGACTGAAAATCCTCATTCAAGTTTGAGAGAGATAGCTGCTGAACTTTCTGTGTCTCACGAGTCGATTCGTACCATTTTAAATAATCACTTGGGTATGAAATATGTTGCCGCTCGGCTAGTCCCAAAAACTCAATCGCATAAGAGTCGCTGAGGACATGCTAGAACAAGTCAATTCCGACCCAACATTCATGCAATTCATTGTTACTGGTGACGAGACGTGGGTTTACGAGTTTGACATGGAAACGTAAACTCGGTGTCCTGAACAAGGTGCGGCGATTCTTCACGCCTGATCAGTTGTGTCTATTATACAAGACACAGGTGCGGCCTTGCGTGGAGTATTGCTCTCACCTTTGGGACGGCTCCGCAAAGTACCTTCTCGATGTCTTGGACAGATTGCAGCGCCGCGCTGTGCGCATTATCGGCAATGCAGAGGTCACTAAAACTCTCGAACCTTTGCAATTGCGTAGAGATATTGCGTCACTCAGCGTCTTTTACCGTTTATACCATGGCGAGTGCTCTGAAGAACTCTTTGACCTCATCCCTCCTTCTCCCTTCCTCCATAGGAGTACGCGTGCTGCTCTCCGGAGTCACCAATTTACAGTCTCTAACATTCCATCTCGCACAAAGAAATTTGGTGACTCGTTTCTTTGCCGCACTTCCAAAAGGTGGAATAGTCTACCAGCACACGTATTCCCTCCTACCTATGACATAGGGTCCTTCAAACGAGGCGTGAAGAAGCACTTTGTGGGCCGGCAGAGTGAGGATGACTGATGCTACGTCTCTTACGCTGCACCAGTTGTCCTCATTTCCACTTAACATCAGGTGGAGTGGGGTCATTTGCCGGGCTTAGTATTAAAAAAAAAAAAAAAAATGGAAACTAGTCAACAAGATTCGGAGTGGCGCCTTCTGACTGGACCGAAATCGAAAAAATCACGCCAAAGTCGATCAAAAGTCAAAGTCATGTTGACTGTTTTCTTTGACTATCGCGGTGTTGTGTACTCGGAGACGGAAAGTCAAATGGTAAATAAAGAATATGATTTGAGCGATATGCAGCGTTTAAGAGAGCAAATTTGACGAAAAAGGCCAAATTTGTCGAAAGAAAATTCTTGGATTTTGCACCACGATAATGCACCTTCTAAGAACTAAAGAACTTTCAAGAACTAAAACTTCTTGGTACCCGTTTTCATTCGGTGGAAGACATAAAGGAGAATTCGCGGCGATAACTGAACTCAATTCCGGAAAAAGCGTAAGCGCAAAAATATGTTTTGATGATTGGATTATTCGTTGGCGTAAGTGCATCGTTTCTGAAGGAGCATACTTTGAAGGCGATAAAATAAATTTGGATTAATAACTAACACTTTGTGTATTATTGATCTTTTCCCGGTACTTTCTTGACAGAGTAGTATGTCATATAAACTGTGTGTGTTTAAGTCAATTTTTTTCTTACAGTGGGGGAGAGGGTCAATAAGTGGTAAAAATGTAAAATGGTCTTACGTAATTAATGAAGGGCCCTTTTGGCGGTGACCCGAGTATTCCAATGCCGGCCGTATGCCCGTTCACCAGATCAGAATAAAAAAAATGTCGATCGTCGTTCCCAAAATGTGATAACATGGACTTCTTGGCGAGAAAGCGTCGATGTCTTAATTAGCTTTTAAAAAATTGGTGGATTATTAACCGCTTAGAGTTCATGACAGTGCTTGAGTGTTGGCATTATGCAACAAAGCTATGTAACATTACTTTTCAAGATTTCAGTAAAGTCCCACTTTACTGATATTAAGGTTTTGTGGGAAATGTAATTTACTATTGTAATACATTATTATTATCACAATTTACCACTCATAATCAGCTACTTTAAGCTAAGACAATATTTAAATATTACTCCCATAATTGTTAAATGTGCAAACCGCGAACCAAGCCATTAAATAACAAAAAAAAAATGTGATTAATATCCGCCCGCGGCATCGGCCGCGTGAAAACCTTCCTGTATCATGTGAAATTGTTTGTATTTGCATTATGGGCTCTTGTCTACCATAATTAAATTTTCTTTCTCAGTCTATAAAGTAAGTAACTTTTAATTAAAGCACTATGTCTCGCCGTCATATTCAGTTCGTTTTAATTAATCCACAGAACTAAGAATTTTCAAAGAAAGGAAAGAAAGTTTTGTTGAGCTCTTAAGTTGGTTTCGGACGAATTGTCTTTTGATTTGCCGGAAATCTCACCTCTTCTATGTATAATAGTCTAAGATCCGAGTATAGAACGACCTTCACCGGGCCGGTTAATGGATGAAAAGTGTATTATATCAAATTTAATATGTTAAAAATATATCGTGAGTGGGTTACCTGGAAAATTTTAGTCCACTTGCCAGTATTAATGATTAATTTACCCCCCCCCCCCTCCCCCCGGCAAGTAAAGCAACTTGCAATGCTGGCGGTCAATGTACATGTTTTCTTATTAAAGTATCTAGATCTCGTTCGTGAAGGCAAGTTACGCCGTTACGCGTTGGTTTCGTAAGATGGAAGCCATTAACTAACGATAAGCTTTACAAAAGTTTTTTTTGATATGTCTATGTCATGATTGTTTTTTTTATTTAACGCTCACACCAATTTATCTTGCCCAAGTTAATAGCTTCTTTTGAAGTTTGTTTAAATGTTAAATTGATAACGGATTAACATGCATAAATAAGGAAAACACCCAGAAACGAACTTTAGAAAAAAAAGTTTTTTTCGACTGGGAATTGATCCCGGGAGAGAGACCTCAAAGATGGCGCGCCGCCAGAACCGGCTTGCAAACCACTCAACCACAGAGGTCGTCAAATAGATTGGTTGACTGACTATTAATTGTCAATCAATTTACATACATACATATATAATCACGAGTATTTAGTCAGTTAGTCAGAGACTAGGCCATGAAGACCGCAAAAGTAGGTAGTTCTCTGCTATAGTCCACCTTTCACCAAATACCGACTGCACAGTGCACAGCACAAGTGCTCAGCGTGACAGGTGGTAAGCCCATCGCCGCTCTATGCTGTTAGATGTATGTTCAGTCTTTAGTTCGTTAATCGCCTTTACCTTCTATAGTTGTAAGCCACACGCTGCTAGCGTATTTTATTACCGTCTATGCATTATAGAACTTTGAATTTAAAAAAAAGCCTGATCACTTCGTAACATACGAAGTGATCGGGCTTTTTTTCAAATTATTTTAATAGCTGGTCTGAGTCCAGCAGTGTGACGTTTATAGAGGCTTATTAATAAGTGTCTTTCCTTTACAGTCTACCTCAGAATTCGCCAGATTTTCGTGAGTAAACTTACTCAAACTTTGGCTCCAGAGTCCAATCTAAATTCTTTATATAAGCAAAAATTCAATTTTCTCTGACCCGTCTGTTTGAATTTAAGAGTCCTTCATTTCCGTCGATGTTACGACTGCCAAAGTACGGACGAGCTAATTCTCGTAAAATAAATGTTGATATCAATTTGCAGTGATGGTAATGTTTATTGCTGCTGCAGGTTTTGTACGGTAGCACTTGCTTAATAAAATTGATATTAAGTATTAAATAATATCGGATATAAAATAAGAGTAAGGTAACCATCTTGAATACGCGTCTCAAATTTGGAACCTGGATTATGATATCTATATTGATGCTATTGAGAGAATACAGAAGAAATTTACTCGTTTTCTTTGCAGCAAGTTTCGTGTACCGTATGACGCTTATGAGCAACGTTGTACGGCTTTTCATCTGTTACCACTTTACTTACGCAAAAACATTGATGACATTTGCTTTTTATTAAAAATTGCTCAAAATAAACTTGATTGCCCGGAGCTCCTTAGCAAAATTCAGTTAAAAGTACCAAACAACAAATTACGTAATAGACGCAAATTGCTTCACACTCCCTTCGCACATACTAACTATAGAAATAATAGTTTTATGATACGATCATGTGAGAACTTTAATAAGCTCAGCTCAGATAGCCGCTTCGATCTCTTTTGTACTAGCGTTGGCCAGGTAAAAACTGTTTTAGCTACACAAGGAATGCAGAAAATTTTGTTCGTTTACCTATATATCTTTTGTTTAGCTTGTTACTAGCTTGTAAGTTGCTATATGTTATGTCTCTTTGTAAGTGATGCTGTAAGCTCTCCAAATAAAATAAAATAAGGTAACAGAGCCTGTGTATGGTAGAATACTACCAACCCCTCTCTTCGCTTGGGAGTAGTAAAAAGCGACTAACACACTAAAGACTGCACATACATCCAACAGCATAGCGGCGATGGTCTCACCACCTGTCATACTGAGCACATGTGCAGTCGCTATTTGGTGCTAGTTGGGTTATAATATAACTGTAACGCATTTCACGTTGGCAGAAGTCGCGTGCCGTAATTAAGTAGTATTGTTATAAAATTATTCAGACGATAATGTTGTAAGTTGTTGGGTTAACGGTTGTTGTCCGTCGGCAGAGAAATTTGTATAGTATCATTACGACTTTACGACTATTATCCCCGAAGGTTTAATTAGAGACTAGGCAGTGAGAACTGCAAAAGAAGTTCTCTAGCATGATGGTCCAATTTTTACGAAATAGCGACTGCGAAGGTTTAGTTAGAGACTAGGCAATGAGGACCATCCCCTCTCCTTAATTCACTAAGTTTTATAAGTGCCAGACGTCCCTGCGCCAGTAGAACACTCGCGCAGGAGACCATCTGCGTTAGGTCTTGACGTTAAATCAGTGCCCGCCGGAGCGCGCTCCTTATTCGGTACTCATAAGACTAGTGTCTCGGGAGAGTTACCCCGTGAACACGTGTAGTTCACTGCCTATTGTACAGATAGGTAACCGGAGCTGTCAAGCTCGCTCACCGCAAAATCAGTTCTCTACCATAGTTCACTTTTACCACGAAATGGCGACTGCACATGTGCTCAACGTGACAGGTGGTGAGCCCATCGCCGCTCAATGCTGATGGATGTATGTGCAGTCTTTAGTTCGTTAGTCGCCTTTTACAACACTCAAGGTAAGAGAGGAGTGGTAGTATTCTTTCACCGACCCGGTTATGTATATAGTGTACTCGTATGTATAAAATTATGTTGTAAGTTGTTGGTTTAATTACTGTTGTCCGCCGACATATATATTAGAATAATTAAATTATGTTTATACTGTATACAAAGTAGTTTGCGGGCCCTCTTCTGTCGGCGTTTGAGCTACATTAAAATTAAATTCGAGAATAATGAGGGTCCTGAAAGTTACATTTCAAACGTTTAAACGTTAACAAAGGTTAACAGTTTGTTCACAAAATAACCACAATTATATTATAAATGAGAAGTTGTGTTTGAATAGAATTGAATTGAATTCTTCATTGTACATAGAATACAGATGTTATTAAAAACAGTACGACTTACAAACAGCAATATATACGTTGCACTAGATAGGCCCTTCCGAACACGCACTATGTTCCACTCATCTGCGGAGTCGACTCGGCACCTTGCTTTAGTGTGGCTTTGACATACGCGCGTGCGGAGCGGCGAAAATAATTCTTTATTTCTTTTCAAAGTGTACACCTAGACGTTTACTACAATTTAGTTGTCAAGTAAGTGAAATTAATTGTTATTCAAGTCATTATTGTGCAGTTATATCGTATTATTAGAATAGAAAAGATTTATTTTTCAATTATTGTTATTGACAATCTATTTTGGGACGCCATCTTGATACACACAATGTTGTCTTTGACCGATCTGGCGCTGCGGCGGCGCTGCGATGTCTGTCTGTTGATTAGACGACATTTAAATATGTAAGCGCTGCAGCGGCTGCAGCGAACTTTAGGTCTCTCTTTCCAGAATTTGAACAAATGGTTTGTATGAACGTTCTTGTCTATACTTCTAGGTCAATGCTTACAAAGGGCGTTTTAAAACTGGAAGCGAAATCTTAAATTTCTTGCATTTGCATTGAATGATGTCAGAATTACCCGTGTCGCCATAGTTTAATTCTACTATGGTGTCGCGTAGAGATGAAATAATACTACCACCCCCACTCTTCCCTTGGTTGTCGTAAAAGGCGACTAACGGACTCAAGACTGCACATACATCCAACAGCATAGAGCGGCGATGGGCTCGCCACCTGTCATCTGAGCACATTTGCAGTCGCATATTTGGTGAAATGTGGTAGAGGACTGCTTTTGCAGTCCTCATTGCTTAATCTCCGACTAACCCTTCGGGAACAATAGTCGTGACTATATGTATGTATGCAGGAATTAATAATAAATAGTAGATGAAATACCTGCACTGCAAGGGTGTTTTCAATGAGTGGCAGACATATTATAATACTAGCGGCCGCTCGCGGTTTTACCCGCGTGGTTCCCGTTCCCGTGGGAATATCGGGATAAAAAGTATCCTGTGTGTTAACCCAGTTTATAAACTATTTGTACGCCGACTTTCATTCAAATCCATTTAGTAGTTTTTACGTGAAAGAGTAACAAACATCCATCCATACTTACAAACTTTGCGTTTATAATATTAGTAGGATTATAGTAAACCCCCAATGGTTTACTACAGGAAGGTGTTTAAATCATCGTACAACGTCGCATTATACGTTTTAGCTATAATGATTTTGTGGTACGGCATTTGTTCATATAAAACGGACGGCAGGAAATTTTTGGATTACTTAACCTAAACACGAATTTCTGTAACCTAAAGAATAGTTAAAAAGAAACGATCGATCAAATGGGGAGGTTGGGCCCACCACGCTGGCCCTTCGGGTTTTAACCACTTCCAACTTTCGAAGATAACCGGGACCAACGGTTTTTCGTGCCTTCCGAAGCACGGTGGAGCTCGAGATGTTTTTAATTTAGTCACCCTACCATTGACCCGGCATTGCTAAAGTTGCTTAGCGGGCAAGATTGCAAGCCGGCGCTAGCCGCTGCGCCATCAATATCTTCCCATAGAATTTCTTGAGAAATACAACGTTCTGTGTTCTGCTCACCACCTAGGTAAACGGGGCATAAATAATGTATTTAGTATACAATGTGAACGTGTAGAAATACGACGTTCTAACATTGAGTTAATATGTACTACGTACTAGAGAAGACATCTCAACTAGATTGTTTGCAACACGCGTTAGAGCCAGCTCGCTCCACCTCTATTAGTCTGTGGTAGGCGCTAGATGCAAATACGTGTGTAATTCTGTGTTCTGTTTAATAAAAATATGCCTTCATGTGTGCTAAGGTACTATTTAAAAACTCAGGAAACACAAATAAAAACAATGGAATCACTTTTCACCTGTAAGTACGCATTAAATTAACGTTTTAACATGCATTTGACTAATTATTTTATCAAATCGCCAGCCATGAAGCGGCGGCCATGTTTCGGTAATAGCATTGCATAGAGTAACAATATTTCTGTTTTGTGTAGATGTGACACTTTTAACGCTTTATGTGAAATAATTACTAGGGTTCGAATTATGATGGCAGTTTGATTGGGGATTTCGTTAGAATGATTATACTTAGAATATTTTTCAATTTTTGTTAAGTACTCCCAAAACAATTTTTTCTGAAATAAAAATTAAACGAAACAGCAGTAACTTACTAAACTTGTATTATTCCAAGGAAATTAAAATATTTTGCTACCATTGAAATACTTTTGACGTGACAACGTCTTATAAATTGGTTTGCCGGGTGACTCTTCAAGAAACTGCGTTACGCTCCGCTCACGTTATGCGCTCACAATGAGAGCGAGTGAGAGGCACGCGTCCCTTCCACTCGGGCATGGTTAGCCCGCCTAAGAGCGAGAGAGACAGACATAAAAAGTGAAAGGCACGCGTCCCTTTCCTATTTCATCCTTCTTCCTACTATACGAATGAATATTCACATTAAAATTATTTTACCACTCAAAGTCGTTGTCACGTAAAACTTTCGCCCGTATACCGACTTTACAGGCAACCAATTTTTTTATTTATTTCCCATACCTATATTGGACTCAAATACGATTTTTAATCTCATCTCAATAATGCTTGAAAAATTTGAGCATCTGAATATTTGATACTCAGTAATATTTTTACACGTACCTACTTAAATAAATATATATTTTTTTAAATAATTGAAAAAGATTTTTATCATTGTTATGAAATATTTTAATCAATTATTTACTTACTTTTATGTTTGGCATTAATTTACTTAATTTCATTTCAATATTACAATTAACAACAATAAAAACATTATCTTATAACTTTACAACTCGGTAATAAAACTGTATGAATAATGTGTCGAATCTGCGCGCTTAGACATTTCTATGACAACTAGGTAACTAACTAACTTCTACCGCACCACGGTACAAGTATCATTGTAGCTGTGCACAACTGCACATTTATTGTATGGGACGTCTTCTCTAGTTCATTTATCTCAATGCGTTCTAATGACATTTCTCAAAACCTGAAATCAGGATAAAATATTTACTAGAAAAAAATCAACCAGTCTCAGGAAGCTCGAATGGGATTCGAACCCACTTTTGGATTGCCGGTCCACTGCTCTAACCGCTGAGCTACCGCGACCCCAGAAGACTCGCTGATTTTTTCCTAGTAGTTTGTTTTACGCTGCAAGCCAGCGGTATTACGTCACTGTGAAGTCTACCCTCACAGTCGAAAGAAATACTATTACAAGTGGTAAACAATCGATAAAGACGTAATTGCTTAGAAATATCTTTCTGAGACTGGTTGATTTTTTTTCTAGTAAACATCCTATCCTATATTCATCCTATATTTATATATTCCATCCTATATTTATATAGCATTGTGAATGCAAAATTTCAATAATAAAGAAACCTGAAATCAGCTTGTTTAAAATCGAGAGTGGATCAATTCTACAAAATAAAAATATGGCTCTGCTTTTTTAATTTACTTAACTCTATCACTTCATCACTTTCTTAGCAACGTTGCACTTACAATTTGAATGCCATTGCGGCGGCAACATCGCTCGCACTCGCAGGCTTAGGTCACCAACGAGTTATAAAATTCCGTAGGTAAATGAAAGATTTTAAAGCCTTGGTAAAGGCCAGTGGCAGTATTTTAAAAGGCACGTTATAAAAACAAACTACTCCGTCACTAGATACATCAAACGTAAGTGGATGCAATAAAACTAAAGACGTTTTAATAACGCAATGAAACGGTGTATAAACGCAGCGAGGTTTTGCAGCTTTAATGGGCGATCTAGTTTTATCGGCCCGACTTAATGCGATGGACGGCAGTTCAGCTAGCTGGTACTAACGTGCAACAAGAAAATAAATTCTAGACGAATTAAACGACTCCTTAAATAAGATTCCTTTTTACTTACCAATGTTTAGTGTTAGATTTGAAATTATAGTACAGGAGCTAAGAAAAAGTGAGTGCTAGATAATGAATTTGGGTCAAGGTTTACTTTTTATTTGGAATAAAAAATAATCTTGCTTAACAACTTAAGTTACGGTTAAATATATTTTTGTTGGGTTTCATGATCTCTCTTCAGTTAGAGTCACTTATTTTGATACTCGTCAATGTCACAGTTGATTACAAACTTAACAAAAATATCTAAATGAGATTATACATTTTAGGAATTTTGAAAGGATATTTTCCTTAAGATTTTTTTCTACTAGTATTGCAATAGAAAACCTTAAGTCACTTATTACTCATCAATGTACAGCCCAAACCCTTGGATGTAGAAAGCTGACAGATTTTCCACTACGAGATACGGGTGTTCACGTAGACAAGACGCGGGCGGCCGCTAGTCTATAATACGTAAAAATCTCCTAGCTCAGTCTTTTTGATTATACCCTGCATGGTTAACACCATATTATAACATAATATAACATGAAGGAACTTATACTAAGTTCCTCTGTCAGCAACATATAGGTACTAAGTTCCTTGGTGTTAATTAAGTCCAAACTTCAAAACGTGACGCCCTGTGACAAAACATAAAAGCGTTCAGCTAATTCCGGTGTCGGTTCCGACGTGACCAGAAGTTTTTTGTCAACGAAATTGTTAATTCAAACGAAAGTTTAAATTAAAACAGAATTGTGTTAACTGAAATTTCGGAGCCACTCATTTTTCTGAGTGGGCATATTGTGGCGTCGATTTCGAGGGCTTCTTTCTCAAGTGCTGTTCCTTTAATGACAATCTATTTTAGTACTGCGATTTGGCGTTTTTAGGGTTTCGTTGGACAGATAATGTATAACAGGGATTTAATTATTGTAAAGAGAGAAACCCTCTAGAATCATCCTGATGTTCCATCATATTAAGAGACGGGACAGGAGTCAGGACTCTATTCCGACCCGCATACTTGTGTATTTTCGTGTTTATTTGTTTATTGACCTCTGATTTTTTTTTAAATATGGAATTCCTATTTTATTAATTGTAGTGTGCCTGTTATAATAAAATAAAATAAATTAATATGCAATGTGTCCTGCTAACTTTTGTCTTTACGGATTTGTAATGTAAAATATTTTTTTTTTTTGTATTTAATACAAATAAAAGACGTAAACTGCTTACTATGGATAACGTTATATGATACTTAAATCTATATTAATAAAAATCAATTGCCGAAATGTTTGTACGCGCATCACTTCAGAACGGCTGCACCTATCTGGCTAATTCTTTTTTAGTTGTGTTTGTAATTGTCAGGTAATGGTTTGTACGAAATTTTTTTTTGGAAATTTGTTACGGGGTCTACGTGTACGTAGTCGCGGAGTAGTAGTTAATAGTAAATCTAACTTCCTTTCTGTACAATATAAACTTTTTTAGATAAGGCAGTATTTTTTACCCACATCACGGAACCTTATTTCGTTTGAGTCGGTGTGCCTTCTCTTATGATATTTTTATGGCTCCACGAACCTGCTTTTAGTGGTCTCATGGGAAATTTACGAAATCTTGGCTTTTGGTGTGGTGGCAGTAAAAATGGCTTCTTTTTTCATTATTATTTTAATTACCAATGACTACGTTATTTTAATGTTAGTAAGTAGCATGAAAATATATTAGTTTTATTGTAGTCATCGTAAAATTTATGTTTTTTTCTGATGAAAGTAACTTTAGGTAATTGTCTTTTGGTAATTGAATTGTGGTCTACATTGGATTTTTTTTTTATTTCTTGTAGTAATTAGGTTTGCAGGTGTGCGTTGTACCGTTGTACGTAAGCACAACATTACTTTCCTACAATGATTCGTAAATATCTACAGGATACTAATATAACACACAGATGTAACGAACTCTTGGTAAAATTTGAAACAAACTATCTATTAAGGCTAGGTGTTAGTGAAAAATGTACATAACACGTTTTTATAATTAATTTTTGAAGTAGTAAACAGTAAAATTAAAATCTGCGAAAACTATGAAATATTGTTGAGGCTTTATTCTGGAGGATACCCGATGGAAACATAATTTGATAAAGTTGGCTCGATAGATTAAATTCACAAATTTACATATTTTTTCGTCATTTTATAGGTTTTATTCTTAAAATAAGTGATTTGATATTATGAGTGTCAAAGGCTTTCGAAATGTCAAGCGACACGGCAAGCGCTTCGCCATGCTTCTCGATTATCTCGCCCCAGCAATGTGTAACGTACACCAGAAGGTCCCCCGTGGAACGGCCCCGCCGAAAGCCATATTGGCGGTCGTGGGATTCTAAATACGACAAAAGCTTTCTATTCAATACTCTTTCCATAACTATGCAGAGTATGGAGGTGATGGCAATTGGTCTGTAGTTGGTGGGATCGGCACGATCGCCCTTCTTGGGCACTGGCGTGACGTATGTATGTAAAAAGAATAATTCAATAACATAGTTTACATTACACGTGTACAAAGGTCGTGTACATTAGTATTAAATACACATTCACGACTATATCCCTAAAGCGAGTCAGATACTAGGCAATGAGGACCGCAAAAGCAGTATTAAAATGAATTTCACTTTTGTCGGTACGAGTGTTTCTTTGGACTGGACATGTACAATTTTAACGAATTCGCTGCAGTTCCCATGTTTGAGTTATGTATTTGCATATTTTTGGCATCGCTGCTAACCACAAATTGTATTCAGCCATATTTTATTCATGAAAACATATAAAACGTGTGAAACTCCATGTTAGAAAAATGAAAATAAAAACTTCGTAGAATTGGAAAATTTAAAGTTTTGTAGAGTTACGCGTTTTATTTGGCAAGTTATTCATTTCTATTCTATGAGATAGTGAAGCATGAGAGTTTCTTTAAAGTGTTTTTTTGTAGTCTGGCTTTTTTATTCAGTAGGTTTAGCACTTGGCCTTCATCCCACCCGATAACAAGTGAAGATAAGGTCGAAGGTCGAATGGCTTTACCCAGAGTCGTTAACCACTGAGGAACTGGCTATTTTATCTCTAAACTGTCTACATAACAGTGCTATTAAATTGTTGCAATGGCGCCAGGCTTTAGATAAGATGGTGGTATCTAGCCAGGCGGACTTAACATGCAACCACCAACAAAACCAAGTAAGTACACAAAAATGTACTCCCCGCTGGAATTTTTATCCGGGATCTTTGGGGTCCAGTGACATTGCCACTGGACCACAGGGTCGGTTAATCCGGCACGGCCGGCTGAATGCCAAATAACGATTGCACATGTGCTCAGCGTGACAGGTGCTGAGCCCATCCCCACTCTATGCACTCTATGCTGTTAGTTGTAAGTACAGTCTTCAGTCCGTTAGTCGCCTTTTACGACACCTAAGGGAAGATAGGGGGTGGTTAGTATTCTTTTACTGTTACGCGACATGGTTAACGGCTTAGTGGTAAGTATGCGAAATAAATTTTTCCTTGCTTACATTTATAAAATTGGCAACTAATGTCTAAGTACCTCAATTAGGTATATGAGACGTCGCCTGGATTACTAAAGGTCGTGGATTCGAGTCGTATCTTAGGCAAGTGGTCGTTTTAAAACTGCTATTTTCTGATTTAAAATAAAAAAAGCAAAAAGGGAATGCGTTGTAGATTTTTTTAAAGTATCTACTTATTGTATACTGCTCACCGATTCCTAAATAGTACATTATTACCCTAGGGGTAAAAGTAGCTTACTTACGCCCGAGACGGGGTTTGGCTCCAATAGTTCGAGGGAGTAAATAAGTCTTTCACCCGAGGTAAACACTGTGCTTTTCATTACGAATATAAGAAAAGTAAAAACAAAAACATGAATGTCTTTAGTCCGTTAGTCGCCTTTTACGACACCCAAAGGAAGAGAGGGGTTTGTAGTATTATTTTAATGAGCCCACACCGCTCTATGCTGTTGGATGTTAGTGCAGTCTTTAGTTCGTTAGTCGCCTTTTACGACACCAAAGAGAAGAGAGGGGTTGGTAGTATTATTTTGATGAGCCCATCGCCGGTCTATGCTGTTGGATGTATGTGCAGTCTTTAGTTCGTTAGTTGCCTCTTACGACACCCAAGGAAAGAGATGGGTTGTAAGTATTATTTTAACAATAAGTCACAACTACACATGACAGTACCTGTCAGAAAAACGATTCTCCCTAGGGCGGAAAAGTATTACTTTCCACCCGCTGCTCAGGCAACTTCAGAGCTACTTTCCGTGCATGAGGAATAAAAAAGAAATAAGTCAGCCTATGTACGAGTATAAACCGTTCTAACTGAAAGCTTTAAAAACAAACTATAAAATTTCTAGTGTTTATGAGTTTCAGACTTCTAGTGATAAAACTACACTATACAGGGTGTAATCGTTAAGTGTGCACAGGCGATTATTCCGAAACTATGAGATATATCAAAAAACTTAAAACTGATAACGAGAGTACGTTATCTAATGAGTAAAATGGCATCAATAACTTTTTATAAATCAAACGCGAAGTATCCAAAAGTTGGAAGTTTTTTTTTCTTCTGTGGCAACACTTTTGTAAACAGCTGATCTGAATGTCTCCTGTGTAAAATTTGAAATTTAATTTATTATTTACTCATTTTACGCCCATTTTCCAATTCAATCATTAAGTTAAGTTGTGTTTTAGTGGTGAGCGTTTCGCTTTTAGTGTATTTCATGTGCAAAATCAAAAATTTAAGTAAAACTGTTTAGTGACAGTTACCGGCATGTAAGTGAACCGTTGTCATCTTTATGGTACCTACCCTTAATTCACTTAAAATCTTATAAATTTGCATAAATTGACGATTTGTTAATTATTATACGTATCTTGTTTAATTCCAACCACTTTAGTTGCGATTAACATACGTAAACATAACCTCTGTTTGTTGGTTACGCGACTACTCGTACAGCTGTTTACTTGTCACCTACATAGTATTTAAAAATTTGTATTTCTCTTTTATACAGTTCAATTTTTAAGTTTTCCCATAATGATGACTCGCAAGGCCTTGTCTCGTCAGGAGGAGTCCAAACTCCAACTGACATTAAATGAATTAAAGGCTTCGAAAGAGTTGTGTGATCAACTAAACAGAGAGCGAGATGACAACGAAAGGGAACTTTTGGAATCATTAGACAGGCATCAAAAGTTAAAAAATGAGTTGGTACAGTTAAATGACCGTTATATCGATGCTATTGATGCCCGGGACAGGCTCCAAAACATTGTGGACAGGTTCGACCAATGTAGTTCAGAGTATGACCAGGCTCTGAACTGCATAGATGAGTTGAAACAACAATTGCATGAGGCCAATAACAAAATTACTTTATTGGAAACATCTAAACTTAATATGACTGCCTCATTAAATCAAAGCTTGTTCGATGAGTTGGTAGTCTGTGCCCCCTCCATGGTTTCTGCGACAGCTAGCAGTCAGCCCACTGTCACTATAGATCTTACATGTGAGGAAAATAAAAATAGCAACCACTCAGTGAAGATTGTTGGCTGTAGCAAAAATAAACTAAAAAAATATATTAAGATAAATAAGTACATTAAGAAAACGCAAAAATTAGCTAAGAAGCACAAATTTTTTATTAAAAATGTAAAATTAAATAGAGAAAGATTGTACTTAATTGACAAATTAGATATATACTCGTCACAACTACACAATAAAAATTTAAAATATAAAAATGATACACAAATTCTACAAACTAAAATTGCACACCTAGAGGACTCGCTTATATCTATTACTAAGCAATATGATCTTTCACAAGGTCAAATAAAAGAACACATGTTGGCCATTGATGAACTGGTAGTCCTGTGTAATGGTAACAATGAAGGGATTGATTCACTCACAAGTAATTGTAAATGTAAACAGTTACCAAGCCGTTCATCAATCCCATGTGATTCTTCCTCTGTCGAATTGATTGATGTTTCTTCCAAAGGTTCCCTTACTCAGTGCACAATTAAAAATGTACCACAACTTATACCAACTAACCAGATTCCATGTAAGACAGATTGTAATAGTGACTTGGTAATATTTAGTGATGAATTTGGTAAAAACATGGGTCGGTTGTTATCTGACTTGGGACATTCAGTTATCAATTATTGTATACCGGGTGCTTCTTATCAACATATTTTGAAAAAAGCTGTAGAACATAAATATAAACCCAATAGCACCTTATTATTATTTGTTGGTAATAGAGGTAATCTGAACAAAACAAGCCTTCTAAAATGTTTAGAATGTTTGAATAAGTTAATTGTAAAGAAAATTATATTGTTTACATTACCTTATTGTAGTAGTTTGCCACAGGAGGAAAATTCTATTAGACATAAGCTTAACCTGACATTACATTTATTTTGCAAAAATGACATAATGCATTTAATTGACACTAACAATTATGTTAGTAATTTTTATTTGACAAGAGATAGTTATTATCTGCCAAATTATTTTAAGCGACAAATAGCTTTATCGCTATCCTATTGTATTCAAACGTCAGCCAAAAACTTGGCTAAACAAGTTGCTTCTATTGAGCAATGTATATTTGACATAGACGTCAGTAGTGTTTCTACTGACATTCCAATTAATTATTTAAATTAAATTATATGACAAAAGAGGAAAACTCTTGCGAAATGTTTGTAAGTAAAATAAAATTAAATGAATGTAAAAATAGCTTTAGCAAAAGCCCATGTCAATCATTAAATTTAAAAAATGTACAATCTTTAAACATTGTCCACCAGAACATCCAAGGAATGATGGGCAAAGATTTGGAGATTGAATTGTTCGTGAACTGTAATAAAATTGATATTCTTTGCATAACAGAACACTGGCTTAAAGACCATCAGTTCATGTTCAATTTTAAGAATCATTTGGTAGGAAGTTCGTTCAGTCGAGGAAATGCAATACATGGTGGCTCCGTAATTATTGTTAGTAAAAAGTTTAAATTAAAGGAACGCAAAGACATAGTGAGCCTCTCGGTTGAGCGAACAATAGAAATAGCTTGTGTGGAGTTGGAGCAGTTTGTTGTATTAAGTGTGTACAGACCTCCTTCAGCATCATATGATTTTTTCGAAAAAGTTATGGTGAGGCATTACATAAAGTCCGTAATGTAGGTAAAACAATAATTGTTTGCGGGGATTTTAATATTAATTTGTTAGAAAATTCCACGATGTCAACTAAAATTAAAAACCTATTTCTATCATACAACTTGAATCATTTATTTTTGGAGCCGACAAGAATAACTGCCACTTCGGCCACCTGTATTGATAACATATATACAAATGTAAAACCACTGGCTAAGCAAATTATTAATAACCTGGACTCTGATCATTGTGGCCAAATGGTCAGCTTTCCACACCAGCGTAAACAAGTGACGAAAAAGAATATCACTGTTGTACCAAAAACTGCAGGTCGGCTGGAACGCTTTAAAAGCAATCTAGATACAAAATTAAATTATTTAGAATACAATGACAACCCTAATGTCTTTTATAATATTTTTTTTAACATTTATTGTTCAGAATTTAATAAAACTTTTATTCCAAAAAAGATCTCAGTTAGTGGTACTGTAACTTTTAATGAATGGGCTACAATTGGTATTCACAGAAGTAGGAAACGCCTTTATGAACTTTATGGTGAACGCAACTATAACACCAGCGATGACTTCAAATTATATGTTAAAAGTTATTCAAAGTTATTCAAAAGAGTATGTCGATTAGCCAAGGCAAACTATCTGAGTTCTAAGATTAAGAATAGTAATGACAAAATAAAAATGACATGGAATATTATAAATAGTGAAACAGGAAAGGTCAAAAGTCGTAATAATGAGTACAATTTAAATTGTGATAATAAAACCTTGACTTCTGATGCTGATGTTGCTGCAGCATTTGAGAGGTTTTTTACTGACATTCCAGTTTCAACTACAAAAGCCTTGATTTCCTCCCCCACTGTAGCTGAATCTGTTTTGAAGGAGAATGTTAAAGATTGTGAAAATAATTTCAGTTTTCAAAAAATTTGTGTTATAGATATAATAAAAACATTTAACACTCTCAATAAAAAGAAAACTGCTGATCTGTGGGGTAATTCCGTGGACGTCGCTAAATCTGTAATTATGACAATAGCTCCAGTTTTAGCTTGCATATTTAATGAATGCATTGACTGTGGTGTTTTTCCTGACCTCATGAAATATAGTAAAATAATTCCATTATTTAAATCGGGTAGCACTTCTGACCCCTCTAACTTTAGACCTATTTCTGTGCTACCCACATTTATTAAAATTTTTGAAAAGTTAATACTAGATCAAATGCAAATTCATTTTTATAAAAATAAACTTTTACATTGTAAACAATATGGTTTTACTAGGGGTCGCTCTACAACTGACGCCGGTGTTGAGCTTTTAATCCAAATATTTGATACCTGGGAGGAATCACAGGATGCCCTAGGGGTATTTTGTGATTTATCCAAGGCTTTTGATTGTGTTTTACATGAAACTTTGGTCAGGAAGCTTAACCACTATGGAATTAGGGATGCTTCTTTGAGCCTTCTAATCTCATACTTGAGTAACAGGATTCAAAAGGTCGACATTAACGGTAAAAGATCTCCGGGATCAGTGGTTAAAATGGGAGTTCCGCAGGGTTCAATACTTGGTCCATTCTTGTTTTTGGTTTATATTAATGACTTACCTTATTTTGTAAAAGACAGTCATGAGATAGTATTGTTTGCTGATGATACTTCACTTTTATTCAAAGTGAAACGACGACACCCAAATTATGACGATGTGAATAATGCGGTCTCAAAGATTGTTCACTGGTTTAGTGTTAATAACTTGCTATTAAACGAGGGAAAAACCAAATGTGTAAGATTTGTATTGCCTAATGTTAAGCAGGTAATAACTAGTGTACAAATTAAAGATAAGAATGTGAATCCTGTGGACACCACTGTGTTTCTAGGCATCACGTTGGATGCCAAGCTTCAGTGGGGCCCACATATAGCTAAATTGTCGAATAGACTTAGCTCTGCGGCTTATGCAGTAATGAAGATCCGTCAGTTAACTGACGTTGATACAGCGAGATTAGTTTATTTCAGTTACTTTCATAGTGTAATGTCGTACGCCATTTTACTGTGGGGAAATGCTGCCGACATTCAAACTATCTTTGTGCTGCAGAAGAGGGCTATTCGAGCAATATATAACCTACAGGCTGGTGACTCTCTCAGAGAGAGATTTAAGGATATAAGTATAATGACAGTTGCATCACAATATATTTATGAAAATCTTGTGTATGTTCATAAAAATATTGAAATGTTTTCAAAAAACAGTGATATTCACAAATTAAATACTAGAAGTAAGAACAAATTAGCAGTGCCTTATACTAGGCTCCATAAAATAAATAATTCTTTTAAGGGTCTGTGTGTACGATTATACAACAAAGTACCAAATGATATTCAGAAATTAGATCTTGATAAATTTAAAATCAAAATCAAAGAAAAGCTTTATAAAAAAGCTTATTATAAAGTGTCGGATTATACAGAAGACAAAACAGCTTGGGTCTGACATGCTCCAAGTACCTACTCCAACAGCTATTTCTAATTGCCTATAATTAATTTATATAGAGCACCATATTTAAATAAACTATTTACATTCAAATTCATATTTTGTATTTTGTGATCTGGTAATATATATCTATCTGGTATAATATATATCTGGTGATATAATATATATATATTTTGTAAATGTCGTTGCTTCTGTGCGCTGTGGTTTCTTGCGCCCGTTCTTTGCCACAGTTAAAAAATGATGTCCTGAATGGGTGGTAGGTTAAAAAATATTTGGACGTTTTAAAGTACTTATTAATTGAGTTTATTGAATAAATATATTTTGACTATTGACTATTGGACATTAAACACTCCCATACATTTAGTATGAGATTAATAGAAAGGTTTTAGTTTCCTTGTTTTAAGTGGTCTAATATTCATTTTACCTTAATCATATTTTATGATTACGTATGATATAATAATTATGATTTTCAAGTAGATAGATACACGTGTAAATTAATAAGGTATCTTACCACTTCAAACTAATAATAATCCTTGTTTCAATATCGCATTAATTTGAACTGGCTGAAAAGCAACGCACTACAAAAATACCAAAAAAAAGTAACTTTATGTTACTCGTTCTAAATTCAAAATTCCGACCCCGATTAAGATTTTGAATTTAGAACGAATAACAAAAAGTTAATTTTTTGGTATTTTTGTAGTGCGTTGCTTTTCAGCCAGTTCAAAGGATTATTATTAGTTTGAAGTGGTAAGATACCTTATTAATTTACACGTGTATCTACTTGAAAATCATAACTATCATATCATACGTAATCATAAAGTATGATTAAGGTAAAATGAATACTAGACCACTTAAAACAAGGAAACTAAAACCTTTTTACTAATCTCATACTAAATGTATGGTAGTGTTTAATGTCAAAATTTTGGATATTTCTCGTTTGATTTTTAAAAGTTATTGATGCCATTTTACTCATTCTATAACGTACTTTCGTTATCAGTTTTAAGTTATTGATATCTCTCATAGTTTCGGAATAATTGCCTGTGCACACTTAACGATTACACCCTGTATATTTGAGTAAAATTTAAGAAAACAGTTTTTACGAAAACATGTTAAAATGAAAAAGTTTAGTTATATACTTCCTAAACTTTATGGTCTGATTTTTAGCTCGCTGCATATTCTTCAGAAAGTTTCTAAAGTGAATAAATTGAGTTTTCAAGACACACAAAGAGCACCATCAATATGAGGTTATACTACAACTTCGTCTTTGCGATACAATGAAAGCACAGCGATATATACGTTATGCCGGCACTTCACATGGCGTATCGTGATCGCGTATTTGCATTATTTATCCGAACACGGCAATGTGTAGACGGCCTATTTGAATATATTTGCTTTATTTGCACGAATAAGGCAAACAACGCAAAAAGCGAATATGCGTTTCCGTCCACTTGTCGGTTTTTGATCACACATCAAAGGAATCAAATACGGCAAATATTTGCGTCGGCCGTCCACACTTGGTTCTGTTCAGAATCACGCGTGCGGCTGTCCTGTTCAGACGTGTTCAGTTTTTTATACGTAAACATAGTAAAATGGATTGGACAAACGAAACCGTATTGCGATTTTTGGAATTATACCAAATGCATCCTAGTGTTTGGGACCCCAAAAATGCCTCTCATAAAAACAAAAACCGAACACGTTGCATTAATCGATATTCAAAATAACTTAGGAGAACCCTGCACAATAAAAAAACAGGTGTTGGCTAGCCACATTCAGATAAATATAATAAGCTGCTGCCACTGACACGTCCATCACTGTTGCATTCAATTTGTTTGTGAACAAGCAAATATGGTGAATATTTGCGTTGTTTGCCCGTATAGGCCATGTGTGGATGGCTTGTTTGACGCCAAGCGATGTGCCAGATTATTTGGGCAAATACAACGATATCGCCACACGAACACGATACGCCAAGTGAAGTGCCGCCATTACACTAGATACCTTCCGAACACGCACTATGTTCCACTCATCTGCGGAGTCGACTCGGCACCTTGCTTTAGTGTGAGTTTGACATTCACACGGCTTGCGCGCGTGAGGAGCGACGAAAACAAGTCTTTATTTCATGACAAAGTGTACTCCTAGACGTTTACAACAACTCAGTTGTCAAGTAAGTTAAATTAATTGTTATTCAAGTCATTATTAGGTAGTTATATCGTATTTAATAGATTAAAAAAGATATTTTTTCATTTCTGTGCCACGGCTTCTACAATCATAGGCTAAAAACCTACAGATGTTCCCATACAAAACCGATTGTAGGTAAAATATTGTGACTGAGGAGCACTGACTTATTGTGTTGTTTTAAAAAAATATTTTAAGTTGTTTTAATTGTTTTTCAACCAGATTGATGTTTTGAGTTATTTTGTGTCAATATGTTATCTACGTCATGACGAGAAGATCGGGAGCGCTAACTGCACGGTGATTTCATAGTTGAAGTATGGGCGATCTGTCATAGTCCAGTGCTGTTAGTACTAAAAGTCAATTTGGGACCGCCGAGATGACAAAGTATTGTAGGCACAAAAGTTGTGTACCCTCTGTAGTTGACAATCTATTTGGGACGCCATCTTGACATGCCCTACGAATTGGAACAAATGGTATGGACGTTCTTGTCTATCTCTTTAGGTCAATGTGAAAGCAGCATATAAAAGACAAATTGTAGGTCACAACACCACACGTTCTTCATCCGGTTTTTTATGAATAAGCGCAAAGTACGCAAATTAATTACAAATTGGAAAAGATAGTGTCGAAAAATTTTCCACGAGCAGGGTTGACAATCCGGATTGCCAGAAGGGTGCGGGTTCGAATCCTACTCGTGAACATTTTTTCTACACTGTCTTTTTTGTAATTTGTTCGCGACAAAATTTGCGTTAAAATTAAATAAACAATAACATTACATAAATTAATTTTAACTACATACTTATATGTTTGCTAAAAACGGTGATAATAGTATAAAGTGGCTGAAATAAATTAGTCCACCAATTTTATTAGTTATCAATTCATTATAACTGACGACCTCCTTGGTCGAGTAGTTTGTACACCGGTTTTCATGGTGACGCCATCTCTGAGGTCCCTGTTTCGATCCCCGGTCGGGTCAATTTAGAAACTATTGTTTTTCTAAATTGTCTCGGATCTGGGTGTTTTCTATGTATAATAAGTATGTATTTTAAGTATGTTTATCCATTGTCTAGTAACCATTTAATGAGTTTCTTAACGAAGCTTCTCTTGGGCTAGATAAACAATTGGTGTGAATGTAGGAAAGTTTATTTTAGTTTAGTTTATACATCATCAGCAGATTCAGCAGTGAGACCTGGGGCCTTACTCTTGAAACACAATTGCATTAGTCAATTTCCAATCACAAATCTAAAAAATGTCAAATGGCAATTTTGTAAGCGACAATAGCGCTACATTGAAATTAAATTGTGTGGAAATTGATTGAACAAAATTATTATCGAGACGGCGTTCCGGAATTATCTTTACATATCCCAATATCGATACATATTAATCGCATTGGAATTGTATTGAGATTGAGTTTGCGTTCAAGAGTAAGCCTACTGCTGAGCACCGACAATTATCACATCGACAACAGCACGTGTGGAATTGCGTCATAGCCCATAACCCACCACGGTGGCCCAATGTGGCTTCCTGTTGTGGGTTTTAACTGCCACGATACGACAACAACCGGGACCAACGGCTTAATGTGCCTCCCGATGCATGGATCCAGTCTTCTTCTTATCGAGTGGCTTACAAGGTCAATCGACCTTGCACAACCTAGTGTCAGAGTTTCTAAGTAAACCGCCTCATGGCCTCTGACGTGGTTTATATAACGGCCACCAGATGGCAACCGGGATCCACAGTTTTTCGTGCCTTCCGAAGCACGGAATCATCTTTCTTTTCGGATAATCAGGTGATTCAAGCCTGCAATATCCTGAAAAAACTGGAAACAACTAAACAAAGTATGCTTCCCGCGGGATTCAAACCCGCGACCTCCGGGTCATAAGACAAACGCCTTAACCATTGGACTACGGAGGCAGCATGGATGGTAACCTGGCATAAGGAGGAGTTGCAAACTGGTAAGATCGCAATTCGAACGTCTTAGGCAATTAAAACATATTTCGAACTGTATAACCGATTGCTAATAAGTATAATTCGGTATAATGTGTTACGATAAAAAAGAATTATATTAGCTAATGAAACATACGGCTATATTCATTGCTCGAAGCTTAACACAAAAAAGCTTTTCCGCTCCACCTGTACCGCCGCTCAGCCCAAACGTATGTGCAACATAAATCTGCAAGGCGTATTTTTATTGGTATTTGATGGGCAAGTAGGCCGCGTTTTGTGCCGCGCCGCAGAGAATTGCCGCGGTAAATTTGAGCCTAAACGCCATTTTATACCGCCCATTTTTTCTTGCAGTCGCTCAATCTTGTCGCAGGTTATATTTCATCAGACGAAACAATCAGGGTTTAATGCGGAAACCGAGCTTCGGCATGCCAAGGGGATTTTGTTCTTGTTTTTATTATTAGGCGTGGAAGAAGATGACGATAAAGCTCGAAATCGCAGTGACTAGTCTTTCAGTTAGGGCTAAGTATTATGAAAAGTTAATAAATTTGGTCTGCCTTCTGATTTAAATCCTGATCTTATCTTATGTTGTAAATATGAGAAAGCCTTCGGTCACTTAGATACAGATGGTAACCACTTAACATCATGCTTCTTACTCTGTGCACAATACAGATGTGTGTTTGTGCCCTGTGCTTGCTTGCTACCATAATAAAAATGCCATTTTTACCTTTGTATAGGTACTCGGAACAGTATTAAGAAGAATTCATCATCAACCAATAAACGTCTCATTGATGGGCATAGGCCTTCCTACATGGACATGGCATATGGGGAGATTGGGACAAAACTCACCACGCGGCCCAATGCGGGTTGCTCAGTTTTTAATGACTGTCATTCTTACGACAACCACCGGAACCTACGAATTTACGTGCTGTCCGAAGCAAGAGTTTGTCTGTTGTTTCTAAACTATATTTTATCCTTGGAATTGTGAAACAACAATAAATAAATTGTTAACTTCCTACACTTACACTTCATTGTCTGTACGGTGATAACAATGAATCTTTCCGAAAAGGTTTCATCGCTGTAAACTTTATAGCTTTGGTAGACATTTCAGTGCGGTTTATGATCGTGCTGGGGAATATATTACGATAGGTAAGTGACGTCGTGGACAGTTTCGTAAATAAAGTGTATGTATATATTCCATTGCCGTTTTGGTAAATATTGTGTGTATATTTAAATAATCTAAACTAAACTAAGTAGGTACCTACTTACCGTTATGGTGGCCCCTGGATTTCTCCATTGATTGCATTTTATATTATCACAAGCGGCCGCTCGCGGTTTCACCCACGTGGTTCCCGTTCCCGTAGAAATATATGGATAAAAAGTATCCTATGTGTTATCCAGGTTATAAACTATCGGTATGCCGAATTTCATCCAAATCTATTCGGTAGTTTTTACGTGGAAGAGTAACAAACATCCATCCATACTTACAAACTTTCGCGGTCATAATATTAGTAGGGTTTAGTTACTAAGGTAGCGGTGAAAGAATACTACCATCCCCTCTCTCCCCTGGGTGTCGTAAAGGTGACTAACGGACTAAAAACTGCACATACTTCCAACAGCATAGAGCGGCGATGGGCTCACCACCTGCCACACCGAGCACATATGCAGTAGATGTGGTGAAAAGTGGACTAATGGAAGAGTACTGCTCTTGCTGTCCTCATTGCCTAACCTGACTAACCCTTCGGTGATTATAGTCGTGATTATATGATTAATGAATGTATTGTATTCAGATAGTTTACAAATAATAGCCAGTTCCTCAGTAGTTGAAACCCGGCTGAAGTACGCTTAATCCTTTCGGCCTCATCGTCATTTACCATCAGGTAAGTTGGAAGCCAAGAGCTTCCTGTACCGTAGTGCGGTGGAAGATATTAAAAAAATAGCATAACGCACACAAATGGAAAACTAGGGGTCGACATCGGGGCGTTGCATGCCACTAGCATGCGTACGGGTGTTTCGAGTCGTAACTCATGTGCTGCGAGCGACACATGCGAGGGACGTAAAGTTTTCCAAGGTAAATATTATGTATAGGTACACCTTTAGCTCAGTATAGCTCAACGGAGTACCGTACACCGAATTTTTGATCATAGACAGCTGTCACCAACATACCTACTCGTACTGAGTTCCTTGAATAAGTTCCTTGACTCGTAGTCTTCTATGACAACACAAAATACTTTTTTTTTTTTTTTTATAGCACAAGGAGGCAAACGAGCAAGCGGGTCACCTGATGGAAAGTAATCACCGCCGCCCATGGACACCCGCAAAACCAGAGGAATCGCAGGCGCGTTGCCGGCCTTTAAGGAAGGAATAGGCTCGTTTCTTGAAGATCCCTAAGTCGTAACGGTCCGGAAATACCGCCGCCGAGAGCTGGTTCCACAACACTGTAGTTCGAGGCAAGAAATTTCTTGAAAAACGCACAGTAGTAGACCGCCATCCATCAAGGCGATGTGGATGGAATGACAGTCGATTGCGTGTAGTGCGGTAAAGGAAATTAGCGGCAGGGATCAAGCCGAACAATTCCTCAGAACACTCCCCATGATATATACGGTACAATATACAGAGAGACGCAACGTCTCTCCGAAGAGCCAGTGGATCGAGCCGACCTGAAATAACCACGTCGCCGACAATTCGAGCGGCTCTGCGTTGAATGCGGTCAAATGGAAGGAGTTGGTATTGGGGTGCTCCAGCCCAGAGATGGGAGCAGTATTCCATATGCGGCCTGACCTGTGCTTTATACAGTTGTAAACGGTGGGCCGGCGTGAAATACTGACCCGCTCTATTAAGCACACCCAGCTTTTTCGAAGCTAATTTAGCTTTACCTTCCAAATGACCACGAAACTGAACGTCACTCGAAATATCGACGCCAAGGATTCCAATAATCGGATTGGTATCAAGGGGAGCTCCCTCAAAGTTCAGAGGTACGACGAAGGGATGTTTTTTCGCGGTAAATGCGCAAACTTGTGTTTTGGAGGGGTTAAAGCGGACTAGGTTATGTCGGCCCCAATCCGAGACATGACTTAACATGTTCTCGGTGTCAGTCACAAGTTTATTCCGGCTCTCGATGACGCTTTCCAGAGAAATATTAGCTCGCCCGGTGTAGAGCGTATCCCCAGTACTGTCATCCGCATAGCAATGAATGCTGTTGTTATGCAGCATGTCATTGATATGCAGAAGAAACAAAGTAGGGGACAACACACACCCCTGCGGGACTCCAGCATTCACGGGCTTCATGTCGGAGCACGAACCGTCGACTGCGACTCTGATGCTACGCCCAGTAAGAAAGCTGGCAACCCATGAACACAATTTCTCAGGAAGCCCGTATGATGGAAGTTTAGAGAAAAGAGCCCTGTGCCATACCCTGTCAAAAGCTTTCGCTACGTCCAAGCTAACTGCCAGTGCCTCCCCTTTACTCTCGACTGCCTCCGCCCATCGGTGAGTAAGGTACACTAAAAGATCACCAGCCGATCGACCGCGACGAAAACCATACTGGCGATCACTTAGTAGCTGGTTCTCTTCTAGGTACCTTAAGAGCTGGCGGTTTATAATGGACTCCATTACTTTGGAGAGTAAAGAGGTAATAGCTATTGGCCTGTAGTTAGACGGGTCTGAGCGATCGCCTTTTTTTAGAATCGGGTGCACAAGGGCTGTCTTCCAAGAGCTCGGGACGACGCCAGTGGTGTAAGAGAGCTGGAAAAGGCGCGTTAGAACTGGTGCCAATTCAGGAGCACACGTCCGAAGCACAATGGGTGGAACTGCATCTGGCCCACTCGCCTTATGGATATCAAGGGAAAAAAGAGCCTTACGAACTGACCTTTGCAGGAACTGAACGTTTGGCATTGTACAAGCGCAATGCGGTATGGTTGGTGGAGAGTTTTCCCCATCGTCCAAGGTCGAGTTTGATGCGAAAAGAGTGCCCAAGAGATCGGCTTTCTCCTTTGCAGTATAGGCCAGGCAGTCATCGGTCTTGTGCAATGGTGGTAGGGACGGCTGACAAAAATTCCCTAAGATAGCTTTGGCGAGAGACCAGAACGCACGCGTCCCCGAAGGAAGACGCACTAGCCTCTCGCCAATTCTACCTATGAATGATGACTTCGCCTTGGCGATGTCCTTCTTAAAGGATCTGGCGGCAAAGTTGTACTTCTTTCTGAGCGCACTGGTGTTTGGATCCTTTGATGACACCACCTTTTTATACAAGGTGTTTGGTAAAAGGTACATAACCTACTAATATTATAAACGCAAAGTTTGTAAGTATGGATGGATGTTTCTTACTCTTTCACGTAAAAACTACTTAATGGATTTGGATGAAATTCGGCATACAGATAGTCTATAACCTGGATTAACACATATGATACTTTTTATCCCGATATTCCCATGGAAACAGGAACCACGCGGGTGAAACCGCGAGCGGCTGCTAGTATGCATATAAAAATCCCGAAGTAATAATGAGCAACACATATAGTATATACGGGATTTAACACAAAATACATACATATATAATACATATAATCACGACTATTATCCCCGAAGGGTTAGTCAGAGACTAGGCAATGAGGACAGCAAAGGCAGTCCTCTCCTTATTCCACTTTTCACCAAATAGCGAATGCACATGTGGTTAGCGTGACTAGTGGTGAGCCCGTCGCCGCTCTATGCTGTTAGAAGTATGTGCAGTCTTTAGTCCGTTAGTCGCCTTTTAACACGTTGACACGGTTAACTGCTAATACTTTTCGATCTAAACGTACGGAACAGCTGTTTTAACTATCGTCTTCTATGACAGGACTATGTAAGTACTATCTCGCAAAGTAGATATAAGATGAAGACCAAGTGCTTACTTGTAAACAAAACAAAAAATAAACATGAAAAGTTTTTAGTTAGTGTTTAGTAACAACAAGTTTTGTTTTGTTCAACGAACACTCCTATCAATATCGTTTATAATACTCGAATACTCCAAGCATGATTCAGCCCCCATAGACAGTAATTCTTTGATAATAAACTTACCGGCGAACTTTTAGTACACCTATACCTACTTGAAAGGCTTTAAAGATGAATTCGTAGCGAACCCGCACATCGTAAACACGTCACTACAGCTATAAAGTCCCTCCGCTTGCTATGGCAGATTTAAAAGCATTTGCGACGTGATATTTATTCATAGTAGCCTTAATCTGCTTTTTTAATACACCATATCGGATGCGCTTGGCTTTCTTCTCACCTGATACTCAATCATATCAATCAAGATAACCGTGGTGAAATAATAGTACCAACCCCTCTCTTCCCTTGGGTGTCGTAAAAGGCGACTAACGGAGTAAAGACTGCACATACATCACTTACATCTCACGCTGAGTACAATGACATGTGCAGTTGTAATTTGGTGAAAAAATATGAAAAAAATGTGTGATAAAAAATAAAAATAAAATTTGTTTATTTCATACAAATTCAGTAAGTACAAATAATAATCTAAGGTGGGGACCAACCTAGTAAGTATACTAATAATACCTCTTGGAGGAGGTCCCGCTTTTCCATAGCAATAGGTAGCGTACGTATTATAAAAACAAAGTTACAAGATAAATTAGGACTAATATAAACTAAGGTATGTGTTTTTTGTGTGAGTGAGTGTTATAAGATTGATTTGAACGCGCGTGTTTGTGTGAATGTGTGTCTGTGGGAGTGAGTGTGTATGCCTGTATGAATGTGCCCACGCGTGTGTTTTTGTTCATGTAGATGTATAAAATAAAAATTCAAGCGAATATAATATACATTAAAAAGTAATTAATTAGTTAATTAATTACTATGGCAGTGGACTGCTTCTGCGGTCCTCATTGCCTAGTCCCTGACTAACCCTTTGGGTTTAGGTATAACAGTCGTCAAACTATGTAAGTCTGAACGTATCTATCTATATAATATCTCACTTATAAAGCACGAGCTATACTTTGTGCGATGCGAAGATTAGTTCGTTTTCGTTCGCTCATGCCGCCGAATTAGCCAATCCCATAGTAACTAATATCTTATAACTCAACTATACGAGGGTCATTGTTGCCATCTAGTGACTAGGTTACTCAACCTTATTGCTGCCTCTGAAGTTGGTTCAGATAGAATAACCTGTATGATGCCTATGTCAAGCAAATTAATCTTTAAGTACTGCAACAGTGACTCTCGTTCCCTTTGGTTCTTGACACATTCCATCAACAAGTGTTGCATGTCTTCTACTCTTTTACATTCTTCGCAGTTAGGTGAATCAGACTTTTCATACTTGAGTTTACACCGCGAAATACAAAGCTGATCCAGTTCTCATAGTTAAGTTTTTAAGTATCACTTCTCCTTCGTTGCATTGCAATGTAGTCCCGATCGTCATTTATCACAATGCGCGGCAGTTGTTTGAATTTGTATTTCATCGGCCTACTAATGTTGCCATTATGAGTGGATACATCTCTCATCCGGACTGCCACGCACTATTTATCAGGAACACCATTCTGTTCATTGTTTCATAATAAAACATTGGACATCATTGTCTGAAATAAATGATTTTTTTTAAATTTTATTTATAGTTAGGTGACATGAGCGAAGCGAACCAAACTTTATCTTCGTTGCGCTTCGCTCCCAGTGTAGCCTGTGTTTAACTGTCGGAACACAACAAAGCTACTATACATTATACATTGTTGTTATGATGACATACCTATCAGTTTCACTATTCAATGTATACATAAAATCAAAATCTTTGATAAGTATCCACTTATTATTTATGGGTAAATAAAAGGGTTAAATGAAAATTGCCTATGACTAACTTTCGGTCAAATTTTACTTCCAAAAAAAGTTACCTACCGCACTAGTTTCATTTCCCAAATGAATCTTTAGCAAGTATAAATTACAAAGTACAAACATGTAAACACACTGGGATTTTACCCAGAACCTTTAGTTTTGTAACTGGTGGTCTAATCACTAAACTACAGAGGCGGTTATATTTTCTCTTCAACCAAATTTACGCTGTGTCATCGAATAAATAGTTGTCTCCCTTGTTGCATGTGGCAGTGCGTATATTCCGCCCGTGTCCAAGCTATATCACTCCCAGCATTTCCATTTGCATAGAAATAAAATATTTGGTAAACTATTGTTCTGTTGCTGAAATAACTAACTTTTGATTTACAAAACAATAGAACTATAAATAGTTCTAACCAACCAACCTGCATTGCGCATTGGCATATTGTGTGTGAAAATATGACATGTGGGAAAATATAACTCCAGCAGGTGTAGCTGTGGGTTTGAGCTGATGATGGTGAGAATCATTAAGCCTTTGCGTTCATCATTGCATAGTCTCTGACTAGCCTTTCGGCAATAATAGTCGTGTGTAGGTAGGTATAGATAAGTAGGTAATAGATAGTCCTTTTAATCTTTACAGAAAACTGTTTTGTTTGCGTTGAAATGGGTTCATGTTAATAGTCCACGGAACTGAACCACGATTCTCTCATCCAACCCGGGCGTCTCGCCGTTCCGCTACCGAAGCTTAAACTTTACTTCTATCAACTCAGTTTTATCTACCAACATTTACCTATCTAAAATCTAAGTAACGACTTTAACTTAAAGATTCGTCTTCTCCACAGAACTACTTTCCACTTTCTGTCGAATTTCCATTTAAAATTTTAATAATATATTCATGCAGACCGAAATAGTTTCCTTAAATCCTAAGAAGAGACGGTGCTTCGGGTCGCCAGTTCCGGCGAAATTGTTGCGGTCTTCGAAGCTCAGTAAGCTGCTTGAATTTTATTACGAAAGCAAATTACTTATTCTCTCTTACATTTCTGAAATGGCACGGATTTTGCTGTCGTGTCACCATTTTAATGGCGCTTACTAATTAAAAATTGGTTTATAGCAAGCTTTTCGTGACTTTTCTAGATAACTGTAATCATCATTCGCTTGTCCTGTTCCCATGTAATTAGGGGTCAGCGCATTATATTATCTCTTTCTTCCGTACAACTCGGTCATTCATCATCTAATCCATTTTCATTCATGTCATCCCTCACACAATACATCCACCTTTTCTTTGGTCTTCCTCTTCCTTGCCTACCTTCAACACTCATATTCATCACTCTTTTTGTCACATGACTTTTGTCTCTTCTCATTACATGTCCATGCCAAGACAAACGGTTCCCTTTAATTTTTTCTAGTTAGCTGTAAAACAATGCAGGAATCTGTTTTTACCTACAAACCCGCATTGGGCCAGCGTGGTGGATTATTACTCAATCTCTCCTCGTGCTGTATAGTCTATGTGGGTGGCCTGTACCCAGCAGTGGGACGTTTATAGACTGACGATGAACCAAAATAAAGAAACAAGAAACACACGCACATACATGTGAATCAGATCATTCCACAAACGAGCAGCGTGTACTATTTCATCGTGCATGTCAGCATTTACGATTATAGTACCACTGTGCGTTTAAATCCTCGGCTACGTTGTAAGAGCCATAAACGGTCAACATAAATTTAAATATTTTGAATGAACAAACGGTTTTATAGGTTAATATGTATTGTCACTTTATTTAGTAACTATTAAAAATAGAAATAGCTTTTCCCACGATCACACAAAATATGTAGCAAAATTGTCTAACTAGATGAGAAATATTATTTTAATAAACACATAGGTGTAGGTACATAGAAAAGCCCAGACACGAGACAAACAGTTTTACAAGAAGTAGCTTTATTAAACCTATTTAATGAATTCTTTGGCTTTGAAACGCTTTGTCTTAACCATTAACCGTCAGACTTTCATGAACATCAAAGAGTTTCCATTATAAATGGTTTATACATAAACGCACAATAGCTTTTCCCGTCAGATGTTTCGCTAAAAGAGGCAGTAGAAGGCAATCTATTCAGCCTTACCAAGGCTCGTATTGCACTCACCACTAACAAATACATTTATCCGTGCTCCATTAGAGTGAAACGCAATATATCACCATCAACAGTGTACTTCAAAATGGTATAGTAATTTAACATACTCATATCTAAATACATTTAAAACTTACCATCAGTTAAAATTGAGGTCGAAAGCTGGTTTAGTTTTTAATACAAATAAATTCAAGATTCAAGATTCAATATCATTTATTCAGGTTAGGCCATGTTTAGGTTACAGCACTTATGAATGTCATTTATGCCATCGGTTCGTAATTCCACCTCGTTCGTAAAATCCTATTAGGTACCTGTTTGCGCGCTTTTATTTGTTTCCTTGTGTGGGAGGGTAGTAGCACCATAAATGGTTATCGGTGTACCGTCCGCACAAGCGATTCTCGGCGCGCCCCAGCATTCCTCTGACTGTCATCTGACAGTTGCGAATTCACCGCTGAGCTGAACGCCCGCTCCCGCTAGTTCGCTTTTCACCGCCGCCGCCACCGTCGCTAACCGCTCCGCCCGCGCGAGTCCGTGCCACACACCGCCGCCGTAGCTAGCTGCCAGAATCCAGGGTGCTGAAGACGCCGATTACCAGGTTAGTGTTGCTGCTTATTTCACGCAGGGGAACACTTGAAGGCCGTAACCGCCGCCCTTGGCTTCCTTCGTCCAAACTGCCCCTTTCTATTTATTTATATATGTGATAACCGCCCCCGCTCATACAGTCCACTGCGCCTAGCATTTATTTACCCGCCCTCCAGTAAAACGGAGACACCAGTACCCATAATTAAACGGAATTATTCTCGAGCGTCGAATTAGTCAGAATGATAAGGTTTGATAGAACTTCCCATTGCCATTTTCTTCTTATTTTATTTTAAAATCAGTTTATTTTTTATTGTGCAATCGCGTTACGGAATCCTCTGTAGGACTATTAGAAACGAGGGTACACATTGACAAAGGGAAAATCATTGACCTGGCCTATATCTTTTCCCTGGGGACTGCGGTCCTACATACGGGTTTTTTTATGGGGACACTATTTATGGTCGTAACCAATCGAGACAACGAGATCAAAGGATGAGTAAGAATAAATTAGTAAGAATACATTTTTTGCTGTGTGATAACCATGTCGCGTACGGTGAAAGAATACTACCACCCCCTCTCTTCCCTTGGGTGTCGTAAAAGGCGACTAACGGACTAAAGACTGCATATACATCCAACAGCTTAGTGCGGCGATGGCCTCACCTCCTGTGACGCGGTATTTGGTGGAAAGTAGACTATGGCAGAGGACTGCTTTTGCAGTCTCCATTGCCCCTGGTATCTGACTTACCCTTCGGGGATAATATTCGTGATTATTATGTATGTTTGTGTGATTTTACTGTGTATGTTTGAGCTATGTGGTGGTGGCTCTTTAAAAGAATACCTACTACTGGCCCATCTCTTCCCTTGGATTAGAAAAAGGGGACTGACAGACTAAATACTGCACACACATCATCCAACAGCAAGAGCGGGGATGAGCTATCACCAGCGGTCACGCTGAGCACATGTGCAGTCGGTATTTGGCGGAAAGTGGATTATGGCAGAGGACTATTTTACCTGTACTTACCTAACACATCTCGATATGTACTCTTTTTGTGCAGTCGTTTTGAGAGAAATGATTGTGTATCTAGTTCTTATATCTTTATATTGAAATTTTTGCATTCACAGTGCTATATAGATATAGGAAAAATGATTACTAGAAAAAAAAAATCAACCAGTCTCAGGAAGCTCGAGTGGGATTCGAACCCACGACCTTTGGATTGCCGGTCCACTGCTCTAACCGCTGAGCTACCGAGACTGCAGAAGACTTATTGATTTTTTCTAGTAGTTTGATTTACGCTGCAAGCTAGCGGTATTACGTCACTGTGAAATCTACCCTCACAAAGGTCATGAGTTCGAATCCCATTCGAGCTTTCCTGAGACTGGTTGTTATTTTCTAGTAAACATTTTATCCTAGTTTTTATAGGTTATAGGACGTCCGAGTATCTCGGCTCGCCCTCCGAGGCTAAAAAACTTAACGCGCTTGTAGGTAGTCCTACTGTATTCTTATGTACTATGCATCAGTAAGACCTTAACACAATGGAATCTGAAAGATAGTTCTTTGTATTGTCAGAAAAGGCGCAAAGATTTTTCTCCGCCGCTTGATTATCTTTTATAAATGTTCTCTGTTATCGAAGCTAAGTGCGAACAACATTATCTTTTAGTTTACTACAACTTAGCGTGGATTCGACCAAACTGGAATAAGGTCTTATACCTAGATTAAACGCCAAATTTGTATACACTAATCTCGGAGTAAGTCTTATTCCAGTTTGGTCGAATCCATCTTATCCACCCTTAGTGTAGTTGCCCACGGCGGCGTAGCTTCATAGACGCTTCAAAATACGCCATACAGCTTATGCAGCTCGGCGTACTGATCTCTGTCCACGACGAGGCGTATCGCAACGCAAGCGTACGTACGATGCGTGGGAATCAACGCATCTGATGAAGCTTGCTGCGGCGTACCGCCCATCGGTCGCACCACGCCGGCGCCGCGCCGCGCCGTGGCACTCCGCGCCAAGCCGCTCCAACTCCAAGCCGCGACATGCATTGCCGGTCCCACGGCCCGTTTGCGGACGCGCCGAACTTTGAAAAGCTATAGTGGTTGTTTCCAGAGTATGGAATAGTTACGGTTGACACTAAGTTAATCATTAGTAGAGTTACCCTATCCTCCTAACCCCTGGGGTATTAAATATTTCCTTCTAAATTTGATGAAACTTGGTAGGTTTATAAATAAACTACAAAGACAAGAAAAACAAGGATAAAATATTTTAAGTAAGGTTATGCAGTTTAGACGAAAAACAGATTTGATCAAAATAAGTGTAGTAATAGTAATCTTAATAACGATTACTTAGTTTAATTTTCGATGTCCTATACATAACCAACGTGATACCAAAAACTAATACCAATGGTATTTGTTTGTAATCATGATTAATTTTTATATTCCAGACGAATCCCAAAATACGTTAAATGTAATGAGATACAGTCAGTAACAAAAATGCTTTTTCATGTGATTTTAAGTAGTGTTTATTTATACAGAATCATTCTTAATAAACAAATTAAAGAGTAATATTATTATAATAACACAGACAATCAGACCTATGAAATTGCAGAAATACCTATAAACATACTTAAAAATAAGTTTTTTCAACAAACCAAAGTTGTTCATTTTAGTTTTCAAAATGCAACAATTCAAGATATCACTCACGATCAACGATTAACATTATACATTATATACCATTGGTACCCAGGTTTAATTCTCAGTCAGGTCAATTTAGAGAAAACTGTTTTTTTTAAATTGATTTCGGGTATAAGTGTTTTTTATGATTATGTATATTTATCCGTTATCTAGTTTTAACATATAACGAGTTACAATAGAGGCTTATCTTGGGCTATATAATTGGTGTGAGCGTAAACAAATTAAAAAAAAAATAAAGCCAAAATAAAAAATAAAATTGTTGAACACGGGTTCAATTCCCGGTCGGTCAAAGCCTGTTTCAGATTATTAATACGAATACAGATTTTTACTTTATTTTTCCATGTAGATTGACTTTGGGATTTTACGATGTTAACAAAATCTGTAGTCCTAACTTAAAACACGTATAAAAATGTGTGAAAAATAAATTTTTGGAATGTCGTAGAAAGACGATCTCCGTAGTCGAGTGGTCAGCACGCCGCGCGCCGGTGCTGGCGTCGCTAACTCAGGTTTAATTCCCGGCCGGATTAATTTAGAAATAACTGTTTGTAATAAATTGTCTCGGGTCATGGTGTTTTCTATGTACCTGCTATATGTACTTATGTATTAACCCAGATTCCCCTACGGGCCTTTTAAACGCCCAAAAAAAGAGTATTAATTCTACACTCAATTAAATGTAGTTTTTGTGTGTTGTGATCTAGTTTTTCTTCAATTTAGATTACAGGACGCTACGGGTCTTTGTTTGAGTGAGTAGTTGAAATTTGAAAAAATAGATTTTTGTTGTTTCTTGGGTTTCAAAGTTAAGTGAGAATATTGGCTGGCACCATGGTTCCGAAAAGGTAAGATTCTGTCCATATTTTGCTCCAAAATTTTACAATACCAATTTTTTTATTAATCTATGACTAACAAACACTACCTAGTACGTAAATACAAAATAAAACTTTAGCATTGAGTTATAATTAACAATATCCGTCTCTAAAAATTTATGGCCGTTTAAACGCCCTGTAGGGGAATCAACGTCTGTCAAATTTTTCAGACCTTCACATAGATAATCGTCAAAACTTTCTAAAATGATTGAAAAACTGAAATATATAGATGCCGAAGATCAATTGACGGGTGGCGTAGCTATTTTGCCTTCAGAAAATGCGAACGCAGAAATCACAGACACAGAGGTATGAGGTGACAAAAAGGAGTTGCAGCAGGCCCGCAACAGGGAGCTCAAGCGTTCATAGTATTTGCAGACAAATAATCTTTGGACAGTTAAGATGTGTTGGCTGTATTAGCAAAGAGAAGATGTAAATCATACACACCTGTTGATCAAAATGCGAGTATAACCGAGGCCACTGAACCTGAGCTGATATCAGCTACTGCAACTGCCTCCATCCATGAGCTTGTACTTGCTCTGAGTGTGCCATGTAATCAAACGAACTATTATAATCTAAAATAACGATTATTATAATCCACTTGAGCTTTAGCATTGGCAAAAGCATGGCACGTAAATTTTATATGTCTGCTGCTGACAATGCGTGATAGTTCATAAAGGGTGACGAGCCTCCGTTACTCTCAAGATTACCACCATCTTACCGCAGAGTAGTAGCAAGAGGCTTGCTAGAAATGAACAAAAGAACATCAAAGTGTATGTAAGTCAGACTGTCGTAGAACTAACTACCTGATTTGATAGGTTCAGTCATTTAGGTGAAAACAGAAAAGTTTATGTATTTATGGAGAAAACAAATTTATTTTGTAACAAATTTACCTTTTACCATGAAACCATGTTTTGTTGTTTGAATTTTTATATATATTTATTTCATTTATTTTATTTTATTTCAATATTTATTTCAAATAAAGTTTGTTTCATGACACATTTGGCCTTTTAATGCATTAACACATAGTACCTTTCATACTTTATCTTAGTAGTGGATTCCCCTACGGGGCGTTTAAACACCCATCGCTTTTCCGATTTTCCAGTTGAGCTAGATTTATTCCAGTATTTTTCCTAAGTCAATGGAACCATAACTACGCACATATTAAAAAACTAGAAACTTTGGAGACCAAAAATAATTTCAGGGTAATCTGGGTTAAGCATGTTTATCAATGACATTCTAGAGTTAGCCATTAAAAACATTTTTAGTGAATGTGAGAAAGTTATTATTATAATATTACAAATAAATATTTATTAAAATAACAGTAGAAGGTTTTAAGCCCAGTCTCGGGAAGTTTGTAGGCTCATAATAGAAATAAGAAGAAGATCAAATAATATTTCAATGACGAGACTTTTTACGATCATAGGTCTAAGCAGCAAAACGTCCAATAGCGCAAAACGTCTAATGAGCAGTAAGTCTAATTAGGAAAAGGTCCATGTAGCAAAACGTCCAACTCTCAGATAGTCTGTATAGCAGAATGTCTATTTCGCAAATCGACTATTTTAAAACTCATGATAAAAAATAAAAGTTTGTAAAGTAGATACCTACTTAAAATTTATTTCTTAAAAAAATAGTTAAAAAGCACCAGCTTTTAAAATATTATTAGGATGCTATAGGCACAAAAGTTCTCCTAAATTTATGCACCTAATATCCTTTTGATCTGACCCATGTTTGCCAAAAATTCAAAAGGATTAACTTTTTGACCCTGTAGCTTTTGCAGCTCTCTTTTGTAATATGGGTTTAAACATTATATCGATGTTTCTTCGCTAATTTCCTTCAAATAACATGTTCTTGTATTTGCGATCTTGCCACAAGGCTTCTTTTCTGAGAGCTTTGAGGAATAGTAGCAGGGTTGGCTTTGATTTTATAATCGTGTTGCGCCGCCCGAGCCAACCTTCAGAGCATTGTTTGTGCGAAAATATAATTGCTAGGACTTATGTGCCTGGGCATCCAGATATTTTGAGAATGTGACGATTTGCGAAATAGACGTATTGCTATACAGACTATCTGAGAGTTGGACGTTTTGCTAGATGGACCTTTTCCTAATTAGGCTTACTGCTCATTAGTCGTTTTGCGCTGTTGAACGTCTTGAATTAAAGAATTAAAGATTCTTTATAATTGAAATTTTGCATTCACTATGCTATATAGATATAAGATAAAATGTTTACTAGAAAAACAAACAACCAGTCTCAGGAAAGCTCGAACGGGATTCGAACCCGTGACCTTTGGATTGCCGGTCCACTAATCTAACCGCTAAGCTACCCAGACCCCAGAAGACTCGTTGAATTTTTTCTAGTAAGTAAGTAGTTGATACGCTGCAAGCCAGCGGTAATACGTCACTGTGTATCACGGGTTCGAATCCCGTTCGAGCTTTCCCGAGACTGGTTGTTTTTTTTTAGAATTAAAGTTTTTTTACGTACTTTTTAATGCGCTTTACGAATATAAAAGCGCATTAAAGAGTACGGAAAAAAACTTTAATTTTGTTTGTCTCGTATTCAAATATTGTTTTATTTTCTTATTTCTCAGGATGTCATTCCAAAAATTATTTTTTGAATGACATCCTGAATATACGCGATACACTAAATAGTCAGGAACATAGGCTGGACAACTAAACATAGGCCTAACAGCAGTAAACCGACAGGAGCTGATTATGGACGATGATGAAAGACTATTTTAAATTAAATTAACAAAATTTCTTTAACAAATAATAAACAGCGTTTACAAACTTAATTTCAGATGAAGTTGTAAATGCGAAACCCTTGTTTATTATTTCAAGAGACCCTTTACCAAAGTCCCTTAATTTTAATCGGGTTCTAATTAACTGGAATCCAATTAAGTGTAGGTAGAATAGGCAGATCTCAGGTTCGGTGCAAAAAGGGCACTGTGGCGAACGTAAGGCGAGTCGAAATAATTTAAATTCTAATTGGATACTGATCGAGCGATAATAATTGTGTCTCATTTCGACAACATTTCCGACATAATATAATAATTCTTCTTTTTGAAATGGTCGTGCTATGTTAACTCATATAAAGAGTAAAACTTAAGTAATGAATTATATTTCTCCCGAACCCCCATAAGTTTCAGTAAAAATTTCCTTTACCATAATCTCACAAATTTTCTAAAAAAATATTCTCTACCATTATTTAACGTTCGTATTCGGTTAAACACAGTTTTTTGATACAACAAACACACTGCTTAAGAATGTGATTCTTCACATTGCCAACAAGAACAGAGTCTGAACCGTCGAGTCGAGTTTTAACCGCCTCTGTGGTCTGTGGCTTATCCACCGGTTTAAGACCCAGAGGTCCCGGGTTCGATTCCCAGCGAGGGGTACATCTTTGTGTGCTTGGTTTGGTTGGAGGTAGGGAAGTCCGCCTGGCTAGCTACTACCATTTTATCTAAATCTGTCGCCATAGCAACGATGTTTATAGATTTCTTTTGATAAGATAGCCATTTCCTAAGTGGTTGAGGATTCCGCGGGTGAAGTGCGCTTCCACCTCTGGCCTTATTGTCATTTACCATCAGGTGAAATGAAGGCCAAGCGCTTACTCGTTGCCGAAAAAATATATAAAAATAGAACTAATAATTAAAATAATTACATTTCATTTCATTTCATTTTTTTATGGGAAAAGGAGGCAAACAAGCAGGCTCGTCACATATGGAAAGTAATCACCACCGCCCATGAACACCCGCCATACACCCGCAAAACCAGAGGAGTCGCAGATGCCTTGCCGACCTTGAAGAAAGAGTAGGATCTTTGAGGAAGGAGTAGGATCTTTGAGGAAAGAGTAGGATCTTTGAGGAAGGAGTAAAAATTGTTAGGAGGGAGGCGGAAGAGATGGGCCTCCGGTACTTTCAGTCACCGGACGGAACACAACAGCAAGGAGTGCCATCGTTTTACACCAATATTCAGTGAGAGGGTGGTATTACAGCGTGGCTCTACGACTCAAACAGTGTCAATCATCTAGTACCACCCAGGCGTCACGTTTAGAGTCTCAAGGGTAAACCTTCGTACTCGAGGGACTTTAACCCCTAAACTTAAGTACGTACACACGTAGTTTCTGTACGTGAGAGCTGTCGTGTGAGCACACTTAACCGGACAGTTACAAATAAATCTCTGTAACAGTCTTTAAACGTCGTGAGTAATAATCAATGTGGTGAGCGTGTCTCGGACCGCCCGAACAGAAATACTGCTTAAAGAGCTTAAACCGCAAATTCGAGAGTAAATCGAAAATAATACACTTCCGATATTGGTTTGCGTGCTACGATCAGATAAGTAGCCGGCTTTTATCGATTTGCTCGAATAATGCAAGTTTATTTTGTAAAGATAAAACGATGTCTATACAGAGGCGATTGGCAACGAGAACGAATAGCTTCAATTTATCAAATTTATGTCGCCATATTTCAATCCTGTGTCATAAGTTTTTGGTGGTACATACATAGTAGGTACTCGGTAGCAAGGATCAGCAGCTATGCTTTGTTAACCTGAATAACATGTTACTACCTCATCATCAGCAGCGTATAAACGTCCTAATGCTAGCCTCGGGCTTTCACACATGAAAAATAGTTTTAATGACTGCCATCTCACAAAAACCCGCTGGACCATGAAACAAAATGTTTTAAAGTAGATTATGTAACTCTTCTGTAACGGGAATGGCTTGGAACCAGAACGACAAGCGCTAATCCACCCTAGCAACCTCTGCGAATGTGTTGGAAGAATACAATTTATTTTGAGTTTATTGCAAGTCATAGGTTGAAGAAGACGTGTGTGTTTAGAAAGTAGGCCCGTCTCTCTCGCACATTATGGCAAGGAAAGACCACTTCTTGCCGGGAAAGTGAACCGTCAAGTTAGCAGTTATTTTTTTTTAAATTTGGGTTTTGTCGAATATAAATGTGAAAAATTGGTGAATTGAGTGTTGGCAAATCAAAATTTCTCAAAAGTTTCTCTTTAACAATTAAACATTCATTTATCACTTCACTATCATCTACTTCATGCAAATAAATTTTTGCTTTAATCTCTCTCACTGGCTAAATGTGCTAACAGTATCATGCCATTATTTAAAAAAAGGAGGAACGAGGGGAATCCCGCTATTTACCCGCACATTTTAGAAAATTAATGTCATGTCATCATGTCTGTGTTACGTGCTTTCCATGATATCTTGGCCTGCAGATAGTGCCTTACTATAAACGAGTAGGTATATAGTAACAACAGAACGTTAAGCTAACCTTCGAATCACAATTGACACAAGATTGATGCCTTCATCAGTAAAGGCCAGCGCAGACGAGAAACAGTCCACGATATACTCACTTTCGTCAGAATCATTTAGGTACACGCAGCGACATAACAACGTCAATTTAAGCTAAATGATTACTTATAAACTATCTCATCATCAGCCTATATGCTGGGTATAGATTTTCCACATAGACAACAACTCAAGGGGAGGTTGGGCCATCACCAGCATACTGCCTGTTCTGGCCAAACTCCATCTCGTTCGCCGTACATCAACCAGGCTTAAAGCGGGCCCATAGACAAATACCTGGAAGTGAAACGAGCTGGAGTTTGCTCTGAACATGGGGCGATGCACCCCGTAATAATTACCTATTTAATTGTGGGTCTGTCGTACTCTCCTGTACGTTGATCCAACGATGAGTAGAAGGAGGGGCGCGCGCCTTCGACGCCGTCCCACGGCTAACTCCAGGCCTCACGTGGCAGGTCAGATTCCACCAACCCAGATCACTACACTATCTCCCACGGACCATGCTATCAAAGTCTTTTTTTAGGTTCTTTTATTTTCTAAGATAGGCAAAGGAACATCACCCATAGAACCTAATGTTCAATATCTGTTCAAAATCGAACACTGCCATCTAACGACAACAACCGAGACTAATAACTTTACGTGCCTTCCGAATTTAGATTATCTAAACTCCGAAGCCTGGAGGAGAGATAAAATAAAATAGCAGCACGAAGGAGATGCTATTTATTGGGTCACCAGGTATTGAAAAAGATGCCTAACTAGTAAGATTGCAGTCCAAACGCTTTAGCCGCTGCGCTCTTCACTTACTACCTAATTGTTGAGCTTAGCATGTCGCGTAGCAGTGGAAGAATACTACCATCCCCTCTCTTTTCTTGGGTGTCGTAAAAGGCGACTAATGGACTAAATACTGCACAGCATATAGCGGCGATGGGCTCACCACCTATCACGCTGAGTACATGCGCAGTCGCTATTTGGTGAAAAGTGGACTATGGTAGGGGGACTACTTTTGCTGTCTTCATTGCCTAGTCTTTGACTAACCCTTTGGGGATAACAGCCGTGAGTGTACGTGTGTAACTTGAACCTGGCTTAGGAACCAGCGCTATACCGTAGGGGTCAATTTATACTAGCGCAGAGTCGAAGCGTATCGAAGCGTCAATCCAAAACTTAACATAACAAATTCAACCTTATCTCCACAGCGTAATGTACACTTCTGAGATTTAAAAAGACGCGCGCTCATTTTTCGGAATTCGCGCGTCAGCGCGCGACCAAATAAGGTTGAATTTGTTATGAATTATGATATAAGTTTTGAATTGACGCTTCGACTCTGCGCTAGTATAAATTGACCCTAGCGAAAGGATAACGGGATCTATTTAGACGTAGATACAAATGTCCCTCGTCTGCTCTCGCTTTAATTACGAGATAAGACCCGCATGCTTCTGCTCTCACCTGAGACTGACAACCAGTGACGTTATGAGGGAACCAGTTATTACTAATGAAATTAACTTCATTGCGGAGTTTCGCAAGCGCCGGATTTACTGATGCGAGCCTGTTTTGTGGAAATGTAAAACGTTTGTGGCGCATATGCATTTTGTAATGAAGTATTTTCGAGTTCAGTCCCACGTTTGAGGAATATTAACTAAAGCTATTTTAACGGGACCTAACACGATTAATTTTTGTAAGTAAGTACATATCTACTTACTGCTTGACGTTTCGGCCGCGATGCTGCGGCCGTGGTCACAAGCGAACTGGCGGTGCGCGGCGTCGTCGGCTCGGGCGGGTATTTGTTTCTTCATCCACCCTCCCATTTTTACTTAAATTGCCACAGTGTAATGAATCGTCAGCATCACGACTCCGGCACACTACACTAACAGTATCGGAGTTTCTTTTTTTAGACAGTGTCGCGGTTTGCATTTGCTAATCACTGGATTCCAAGCTGATGATAATTTAAACCCGTCCTACCGATTGAAATTTTTATATTTCTTGATCTCAATCGCTTCACGTACTATCCTGCTATGATAATAACGATCGGTGGAGAGGATTTTAGGATCATGTAACTCCATCCAGTGATTAACTCCAGCTTCCAGCAGATGTTCAGCTACCGCCGATTTGTCTATTTGTCGCCTTTTGACAGCTGCGATGTGTTCCTTGACACGTTCTGCGATAGTCCGCTTAGTCTGTCCAATATACGAACTACCACAGCTACAATCGAGTTTATAAACTCCCGGTGTTTGGAAAGGTATGACGTCTTTAGGCGACCGCACTTTGTTCGATATTTGGCATAACGGAGTATATACAGTCTTAATGGAGAAGTTTCTTAGTACTGTTCCAATTTTGTCCGTTTTGCCTTTTATGTAAGGTAAAAACGCTGCCTGGCGACTCACTTCTGGACGATTTTTCTTTCCATTCTGCTTTTTCCTCTTCTGTGACACCCGGTATCCGTTACGTTTTAGTACCTCCTGAACATGAGCAAGCTCAGACTGAAGATGTTCAGGGTCACACAGGTTCTGAGCTCTGTTGGTCAGTGAAGTCATCACAGACTGAAGATGCCGAGGATGATGATGAGAAGAGGCGTGTAGGTACCTGTCCGTGTGAGTGGGTTTGCGGTACACAGAGTGTGACAAAGTACCATCATCTCTTACCTTTATCTGCACATCAAGGAAAGCCAAAGATCTGTCCCGCTTTATTTTATAGGTAAACCTTACGTTTGGGTGGATTGAATTTAGGTGTGCTATATATTGTTTAACTTCTTGCTGGCCTCCGCTGATAATGCAAAAAACATCATCTACGTACCTCCTCCACAGTTTCACAATTTGGGGTCCAGTTGCTAATGCTGTGTCTTCAACGTGCTCCATCCACAGATTTGCAATAACCGGGGCCAGTGGGCTACCCATTGCAACACCATCGATCTGTAGATAGAACTGGTCTCTGAAGAGGAGGTAATTCCCATCAAGGCAATTTTCAATTAGAACAATATATTCGTTTGGCAGCTCCTTATCGCAAAGTTTGACCTTTATTAACTCCAGGCAATCCTTCAAAGGGACATTTGTAAAAAGCGACTCCACGTCGAAACTCACCATAATGTCGCCAGGTTCCAACCTTATGCCCTGTTTGCGCCACAGCGCAACGAATAACAGCCGTCTCTGCGCCGGCCAATTAGAGTGCATATTGGACTGCACTACCCCGTCGCAAGGACATTTTGACTGCCGGCGCCCGCGCAAGACGAGTGCCTTTTGAGATCTCAAGACGAAACCACGCGTCACGCGCCCTTGAAATCAGCCTTCGAAATAGCATATGTGTACAGTTACGCCTAACGCCTAACGAACCAGTGCCCCTAGTGAATAGTTTAGTGTAGTGACTGTGCGCCAGGAAACCAACCTACCTCGCCGCCCGTGGTCAGCTCGTCCCCCGGTTCCTGTGACTCATCATCTCTGTAAGTACTTCACTTCCTTCTACGCCCTGCCTAACCATCTTTACTCTGCAGTATTTGGCGGTGTCTTCTGACCCGCGAATACATTTTGGTCATTCGAACCGGTAATATTAAATACCGGCGACCTTCCCGTACTCTTTTACCATTTCACCATAACTTGGTCTCACGTTCCATCAGCTCATTCAATTACAGTCCGCTAAAAAATAATTGTTTCCGCCCATAATCTACTTTGTGCCATCATTTCGAAATTCATTTGTTCACATAACTTTACCCTGTCCCAATAAAAATTTCGTGAGGTAGTTATGATTTATTTGTGTTAGGATTGCGACCACACAACATCCGAAATATTTTAACGCAATTATTTCTGCAAGTTGTTTTGATGTTGATTTCGTTTGCATCCGATTGTCTGATCCAGGATCACAGATCTATGGTGTCATACAATGTTTTTGTGATTTGAGCGAACTAGTGTACTACTTGTGTAATACTTGTGTACCTACCTATACGATCGTTGTCTAATGATACATTAAGTTTAATTAGTAGTTAAATTATTGCGTTACGTTTGCGTTACGTTTATCGGCTGCACATATAATTTTAGTTACGCATAACACACCCGCGTCTAGATAATTGTATGGTATTATGACGAGAGACGATATTGTTGTTTTTCCCGTTTTATTTTTTAATGAATTTTTTATGTTCTTGTCGTGTTAAATCGGCTCATTTTTGTGCGTGCTCACCACATGAGCTTAGTGTGTTTCATTTAGCTTCATCATTTTTTTTTTATATCGCTTGCGGCTATTTGCGTGCGTCGCCTTCGCTTCTACACACGTTTGCCCACTTGTGGGACACAATTGTCCCAATTTTTTTCTAATTAAGTTTTTATTATTTGTTTATTTTGTTTACTTATTTTTTCTGCGACCGACTTATTCTTCGCGCTAGGTTCCGCTACAGGTCTGCCCGACTGTGAGCGCCTTGCCCAATAGTGGGCTACGGATGACGTGATTTCCTTTGTTGTTTTGTTTGTTGTTTGTTTTGCGGTCGGCTAATATTGCGTACGCGCGTTCAATAGACACAGACATACACGTACACGTGCGTTGCCCACCCGTGGGCCATATACAAGGCGTCCCAACTTAGTTTTGCTTTCTTTATTGTTGCGTTAATTTTAGCCCATTTGCCCTTACCTTAGTAAACAAATACCTCCAGCCCAACTATAGAATATATACAGGGTGTTGTTCTTTTTACTGCCTTTAAATTTGATTTTTTATTTTTTTTTTTATTTTTTTTTTGTCTCCTTTTATTCATCGCGATGCCGACCAAGTCACAAGCCGCGATATTTAGGGAGGCCGCCAAAGCTTTACACCAGCTTCTAGAGGTGGGATCAATGATCATTGCTGGCGACACCAAACATTCCATAACGGAATTTAACGTGCGTTTCGCACAGATACAGGGCATAAAGGACAAGCTGGACTCAGTGTACTACAACATTCTCGACGAAGAGAACTTAGACGAGGGGGTTGAGAGGACATACACTGAGAACCACACAAAAGCCTCCGGGGCATACCTGGGGATACTTGTGGCTAGGGAGGAAATCTCACCCTCTTCCACGTCGTCCCCAACCCATAGCGCTCAGCCCAGTTTCGGCGTCAATACGCCGACAGCCGTCCTCCCCAAGATAGCGCTGCCCAGGTTCAGCTCAAAAGTGGAGGACTGGCCTTCCTTCATTGCGCTGTTTAGGAGGTTGACTGACGACATGGCGACCCTGTCGGACGCAGTCAAGCTCCACTACCTATTCTCAAGTCTCAGCGGTGAGGCATTAAGTATGGTGTCCCACTTAAAGGTCACCAATGAAAATTTTGCCGTGGCCATGGACATCCTCACCAAGCGGTACGAGAACCGCCGGGTTCTCATCGATAGTTTCGTCGACATAATCCTGGGGCTGCCGAGCATCCACACGCGCTCTAACATACGCACACTTTTCCTCACTCCGCTGGTGTCCGCCCAGTGTGCCCTTAGTAATTTGGATCTGCCCATAGGAGACGACTACGTGTTTGTGTCGATAGTGGTGCGAAAGCTTAAGGGTGAGCTCCGCACGTTATTTGAACGCAGACACGGGTCTAGCAGCACCCTGCCCACGTTGAGTGACCTCATCTCCTACCTCGAGGAGCACGCGCGCTGTGTGGAGACAGAGTTCTCCAACATAGCCCAGCCGCAGCCCATTCACGCCCTGCCCGGCCCTTCTCGTAGCCGCGCGCCTCCTCAGTTGCCCCATCGCACTTATGCTCAGGTGGCTCAGCAACAGCCCGACCATTACCGTGGCCGCTCCTCAGCTCCATCGCCTCACCGCGCCTATGATCAGCCTACTCACCAACCGCTCCACCCAGCTCAGCAAATGCGTCACCGCCCATCCACCTCCCCGGCTCGCAGTCAGCCCTTCCCCGTCTACTCGGCCTTCCAGCAAAGCTGCTCCTCATCATCGTCCTCGTCCTCTTCCTCACGCTCGACGTCCTACTGTCCCTATTGTGCACCTAGCAGTGGCAACTGCGAGTTGTGCCCTTCGTGCAACGAGAAGTGAGCGAGCTCGACAGCTCCGGCTACCTATCTGGACAATAGGCAGTGAACTACACGTGTTCACGGGGATACTCTCCCGAGACACTAGTCTTATGAGTACCGAATGAAGAGCGCGCTGCGGCGGGCACTAATTTGGCGTCAAGACCTAACGTTGGTGGTCTCCTGCGCGAGTGTTCTACTGGCGCAGGGACGTCTGGCACTTCTTGCATAACCTAACGGTTGGTCTCGAGGTGCCAGTACAAATAAACTTAGTGAATTAAGGAGAGGGGATGTCCCTATTGTGCCACTAGGGGACATACGCTCATGACGTGCAGATGGTACAATGCCCAGCCAACACAGGGCCGTTGGGACTTTGTACAGGCACGCGAGCGCTGCCAGCGTTGTCTCGGCCGTCACTACGAGAGCGAGTGCAGGTCAAGGGGGGCATGCAAGAACTGTGGGAGCACGAACCACCACACGTCCCTCCATCGACCAGACGGCCCAACGCACTCAGCTCATTCGTCGTCTGTACATGTCGTCTGTCCGCAGAGCAAAAGACCAAATATTAATTGGCATAAAGATACTCCGTAGTTATATTGATGCTCCCGATCTTCACAACCATCTAAGCCAGCTGTACGTCCCGGAGCGGTACGCGCTGCAGCGCACGTGCCGGCCACGGCGGTTGTTCGCGTTGCCGCGCTCCCGCACTGCGGCGCGTGCTTACTCCCCTCTCTGTCGCATACTAACCCAATTCAATGCACTCCTGGCCGATCAACCTGAATGTGATGTGTATGCGGATGGATGGAAGGATATTTTTAAAAGTTGTGTAACGTTTTGCGAGAAGGATGAATGCGCGTCTTCTTTGTTATGATGTTTTTTACGTTTATCTGTTATTCTGTGTTTTAGTTTTTCTTTATTTTATGTTCTCATTTTGTGTTTACTGTTTGTATGTGTATATTGTACTTTACTATTTACTGTAATTGGTGTTCGCACCGTTGTATTTAGAACCAAATAAATAAAAAAAAAAAAAAAAAAAAAAAAAATGTACCCCCACCACAGCTGACAGAGCACTCGAGGGAGCGTCCCAGACACAGCAGGCGGCACGAACCCGCACAGGCTAAACAGGTGCGACCCAGCTCTGCTCACAGAGCCAGCCCGCCAAGGTCCGGTTCGCCAGGTAGGCCGCGCGAACGCCGCCAGCAATTATGACTCCCAACTATCACAGAGCACCCTAGCGAAGAGGTAAATTTAGCCCATGCCCAGTCAACCCATGCCCACACAGCTGATACATACTCAGCTCATACAATTTCAGCTGATACTGAATCAGCTCACTCACCTTCTGTGCCCACTGGCACACCCATTTTGTTGCCAACCGTCTCACTAAGAGTCGCGGACGTACATGGCCATCTTCACACAGCCAGAGCTTTATTGGACTGTGGCAGTATGCTGACATTAATAACGTCACGCATGGCACGACTTTTGAACCTGCCATCAAAACCCACTTCTTTAAAAATTACAGGAGTTGGGAATCAGCACAAACATGAGTCAAAGGCGGCAATAACAATAGTATGCCGACCCACTCACAATGATACTCCTACAATAACTGCCACAGCTCACATTTTAAAAAACGTCACAGGCTACCTTACCTTAGAGAAGGTACCAAACATTTCCCACGTACTAGGCCAGCCACCCGTGCCATTGGCTGACCAGCTTTACTACACACCAGCCCCGATCGACCTCTTATTGGGGTCGGACGTTCTTGGCCAGGTGTTGGACGGGACTAAGGTCTCGTTGGGCCCGGGCAAGCCCATAGCCTTCGGCACGATTTTCGACTTCGCGTTGATAGGACCCATTGAGGACTTGTATGCGCAGCCGGCGCAGCAGGTTAACTCAGCTCACGTCGTCAGCTCACAACCAGACTTAGCTGAATCAGCCCAGGACATACGTCAGAGTCTGGAAAGGTTCTGGGAGTCTGAGGAGCCCCTCCCTCAATCTCACACTCATAATGATCCCTTGGAGAAATAATGCGAGGAAATCTTCCGCTCTACCACTACACGCGATCCCTCAGGCAGATATACGATCGCTCTGCCCTTTCTAAAGGACGCCCCTCAAATAAGTAAAACTCACCCTATCGCATTACGCAGATTCCTCAATATTGAGAAGAAGCTAATGGCGAACCCGTCTCTGCGTTCTAAATACGTCGACTTCATGGCCGAATACATCGACTTAGGGCACATGGCTCCCTGTCACCCAAATACATTCGCCCATAAACCTCACTTCTACATCCCTCACCATGGCGTATTTAAGTCAGGGTCGGACAAGCTGCGCATTGTTTTTGATGGTAGCTGCAAAAGCTCCAATGGTGTCAGCATAAATGAATGCCTACACACAGGCCCCGCCCTTCAACAGGACATTGTGGACATCATCATGTCCTTCAGAACGCATCCAGTCGTTTTCAGCACTGACATTCAGAGGATGTTCAGAAATGTGCTGGTTGCCCCAGACCAGAGACGGTATCAGCTGATACTATGGCGGTCCTCACCAGATCACCCTCTGCTCACCTACGCCCTCAATACAGTCACCTACGGCTTAAGATCAAGCCCATACCATGCAATCCGCACTCTGCTTCAGCTGGCTGATGATGAAGGCCATCGCTACCCTGGAGCCGCTCAGGTTCTTCGCAAGTCTATCTTCGTTGATGACATCTTGTGTGGTCATGACACAGTTAAATCCGCCCAGGCACTTCAGGACGAGTTGATAAGTCTGCTAGACCTAGGCGGCTTTCAGCTCAGTAAGTGGACATCTAACTCGCCTAAGCTGCTCGAGAGATTTCCCGACAACCAATGCGACATGCCCAAGGACTTCGACATGAACCCAGAGTCCACGTCCATTAAGGTCTTGGGTATACAGTGGAGCCCTCAGTCAGACGAGTTCACCTACCGCATCTCTCTGCCCCCCATCACACATGTCACAAAGCGGTCTATTTTAAGTACCGTAGCCTCACTTTATGACCCAAACGGCTGGGTTTCTCCCGTTATCTTCCGCGCAAAGCTGCTGCTTCAGCAATTGTGGCTACTGAAGCTGGAATGGGATGAGCCCACTCCCTCTGAAGTGCAAACGGAGTGGCACCACATCTCAGAGGATCTGCCGCTGTTGTCTAGCATTCGCTTCCCTCGGCACGTTTGTGCAAACAAAGGCTCAGCTGCATACTCGCTTCACGGGTTTGCAGATGCCTCTGAGGCCGGGTTTGCCGCCGTTGTTTATCTCCATGAGCTCAATGCCTCCGGAGATACTTTGGTACACTTGATTGTCGCCAAGTCGCGAGTCGCACCAATCAAGAATCGCCTCACAATCCCCAAGTTAGAGTTCTCGGCCGCCACCCTACTCTCCCAGCTCATGATCTGTGTGTCGGTTCAGTTATCGGCCCATATCAGTATACAACAACACATATGTTGGTCAGACAGTACGATAGTCCTGGCCTGGCTCAATACACCGCCTCACCGTCTTCAACCCTTTGAAGCCAACAGGGTAGTCAAAATCAGCTCAGGCTCACCAGAATGTACCTGGCGACACGTACCTTCCGAGCTCAACCCGGCAGATTGCGCAAGCAGAGGGATGTCTGCGCAATCTCTGTCAGCCCACGACCTATGGTGGTCTCCCACGTGGCTTGGACAGCCTTCTGAGTCTTGGCCTGCGATGCCCTTAGCTCTGGGCCATCACGCCTTGCCCGGCCTTAAGCCCAAACACGTCCCGTCACTGGTCACAGTGCCCGGTCTTGACTTTGACCTGCTAGTCTGCTGTCTAGCTGTCTAGTAAACTGAACCGAGTGACGGTTCAGTTCACTAGACAAGCTCGTCGGAGTGACAGCTTGTCTAAAACGCTTTCTGCACAACTGCAGACACCACCCAGATTCGCGACGCTCAGGCCCCTTGTACGTCAGTGAACGAAGAGAGGCCCTACTTTACTGGGTGCGCAGTGTTCAGCACAATGAGTTTGCGGAGGACATCCACCGCCTTCAAACTGGCAAAATCTGCTCCGTCAGACTCCAGCGGCTGTCACCTCTCATTAAAGATGAGCTCCTTAGAGTTGGTGGACGACTGTCCCATGCGTCTATCCGATATGACGCGCAGCATCCGCTCATACTTCCCAGCTCTAGCCCATTTGTAGACCTTATCATTGACCACTACCACAAAATACACTGCCATCCTGGCGCTGACACTTTACACGCTATCCTACGCCAACAATTTTGGATATTGTCCGCGCGCCGTATTATTAGACACCGAGTTTTTAAATGCATTAGATGCTTTCGATGCCGGGCCCAGCCGCAAGCGCCCTTCATGGCCGACCTGCCAGCCGATAGAGTTACGCCTCAGCCAGTATTTAGTCAAGTCACGACCGATTTTGCCGGACCATTCCTCGTTAAATCTAGTACCCTACGTAATGTTAAACTCTTAAAAGCGTAATTTTGTCTATTCGTGTGCCTCTCGACTAAGGCGGTTCATTTGGAACCGGTCTCGGACCTCAGCACGGAAGCGTTCCTCGCGGCATTACAGCGTTTTATAGCACGCCGCGGTGCCCCGGTTCTCATCCGCTCGGACTGCGGTACAAATTATGTAGGCGCTAGAAATCAGCTCATCGAAGTACAAAACTTTCTTGCCTTGAATAATGACACGATTGCGCACAAGCTCGCTGGTCAGCACATTACTTGGTTGTTGAACGTCCCTAAGAGACCATGGTTCGGTGCGTTACATGAGATCAACGTAAAATCAACAAAGCAACTTTTATATCGCGTAATTGGCGAACAACACCTCACATTCGAGGAATTCTCCACACTTTTAGCTCGAATTGAAGCGTTCCTTAACTCAAGACCTCTCTGCCCACTTTCGTCTGATCCTTCAGACTTTGAGCCGCTTACAGCCGGACATTTTCTTATAGGCCGCCCACTTACGGCCCTCCCCGAACTATCCGTGGAAGATAGGCCGATCTCCACACGTAGGCGGTTCCAGATGGTACAGGCCCTTTCCCAGCGCTTCTGGACGCTGTGGACCCAGTCCTACCTTCATACCCTCCAAACCCGCTCCAAATGGTTGTCCCCATCCTCCCCTCCCCGAGTTGGCGAGCTCGTCCTCATCAAGGAGGACAACCTGCCTGCCCTCCAATGGAGACTGGGGCGCATTGCTCGCACCCTGCCTGGGAAGGATGGCGTCGTGCGGATGGTAGACCTGGACACCGCGAATGGACATCTTCGAAGGCCTGTATTCCGGATCGCCAGGCTCCCATTGGATGAGCCCACCCCTGGGGCCCGGGAAGATGTTTGCGCCACAGCGCAACGAATAACAGCCGTCTCTGCGCCGGCCAATTAGAGTGCATATTGGACTGCACTACCCCGTCGCACGGACATTTTGACTGCCGGCGCCCGCGCAAGACGAGTGCCTTTTGAGATCTCAAGACGAAACCACGCGTCACGCGCCCTTGAAATCAGCCTTCGAAATAGCATATGTGTACAGTTACGCCTAACGCCTAACGAACCAGTGCCCCTAGTGAATAGTTTAGTGTAGTGACTGTGCGCCAGGAAACCAACCTAGCTCGCCGCCCGTGGTCAGCTCGTCCCCCGGTTCCTGTTACTCATCATCCCTGTAAGTACTTCACTTCCTTCTACGCCCTGCCTAACCATCTTTACTCTGCTGTATTTGGCGGTGTCTTCTGACCCGCGAATACATGCCCCTTACAATGTCCCTGAAGTGGTAAGAATCTTTCACAAAAGACATTGAATTCCCAACTAATGACTGCAATACTCCAGCAACATGTTTCGCCAAGTAGTAAGTCGTTGAGTCAATTTGACTCACGATAGGCCGCAGTGGTATGTTGCTTTTGTGTATCTTTGGAAGTCCATAAAGTTTGGGAGGTTGTACAATCCTAGGTTTGTACAGAAAACTGTACTCGTCCTCTGTGAAGATGTCCTTGTGCTGGTCGATAAGGTTTCGAATGCGTCGTGTGACCCTGGCCGTAGGGTTGTAGGACACAGGTTTGTATACATCGGTGTCCGACAGCAGATCCCTGATTTTGTTGTCATAATCATCTGTATTCATTACTACAGTAGCATTTCCCTTGTCAGCCCTTAGCACTAAAATCCTTTCGTTGTTACGTAACTGTTGTAGTGCTAGACGCCCTTCCGTAGTAATGTTACTTTTAGGTAGCTTTGACTTCCGCAAAATTACGGCGACATCTTGTCTTAAAATATCAGCGTCCGCAGGTGGTACCTTGTTATGTATAATAGTCTGCTCTACTCTGCACACTATGTCCTCGTATGGAATTCGCTTAGGTGTTAAAGCAAAATTCATACCCTTAGCCAAAACATTCTTAGACAAGGGAAATGCTACTGTAGTAATGAATACAGATGATTATGACAACAAAATCAGGGATCTGCTGTCGGACACCGATGTATACAAACCTGTGTCCTACAACCCTACGGCCAGGGTCACACGACGCATTCGAAACCTTATCGACCAGCACAAGGACATCTTCACAGAGGACGAGTACAGTTTTCTGTACAAACCTAGGATTGTACAACCTCCCAAACTTTATGGACTTCCAAAGATACACAAAAGCAACATACCACTGCGGCCTATCGTGAGTCAAATTGACTCACCGACTTACTACTTGGCGAAACATGTTGCTGGAGTATTGCAGTCGTTAGTTGGGAATTCAATGTCTTTTGTGAAAGATTCTTACCACTTCAGGGACATTGTAAGGGGCATAAGGTTGGAACCTGGCGACATTATGGTGAGTTTCGACGTGGAGTCGCTTTTTACAAATGTCCCTTTGAAGGATTGCCTGGAGTTAATAAAGGTCAAACTTTGCGATAAGGAGCTGCCAAACGAATATATTGTTCGAATTGAAAATTGCCTTGATGGGAATTACCTCCTCTTCAGAGACCAGTTCTATCTACAGATCGATGGTGTTGCAATGGGTAGCCCACTGGCCCCGGTTATTGCAAATCTGTGGATGGAGCACGTTGAAGACACAGCATTAGCAACTGGACCCCAAATTGTGAAACTGTGGAGGAGGTACGTAGATGATGTTTTTTGCATTATCAGCGGAGGCCAGCAAGAAGTTAAACAATATACAGCACACCTAAATTCAATCCACCCAAACGTAAGGTTTACCTATAAAATAGAGCGGGACAGATCTTTGGCTTTCCTTGATGTGCAGATAAAGGTAAGAGAAGATGGTACTTTGTCACACTCTGTGTACCGCAAACCCACTCACACGGACAGGTATCTACACGCCTCTTCTCATCATCATTCTCGGCATCTTCAGTCTGTGATGACCTCACTGACCAACAGAGCTCAGAACCTGTGTGACCCTGAACATCTTCAGTCTGAGCTTGCTCATGTTCAGGAGGTACTAAAACGTAACGGATACCGGGTGTCACAGAAGAGGAAAAAGCAGAATGGAAAGAAAAATCGTCCAGAAGTGAGTCGCCAGGCAGCGTTTTTACCTTACATAAAAGGCAAAACGGACAAAATTGGAACAGTACTAAGAAACTTCTCCATTAAGACTGTATATTCTCCGTTATGCCAAATATCGAACAAAGTGCGGTCGCCTAAAGACGTCATACCTTTCCAAACACCGGGAGTTTATAAACTCGATTGTAGCTGTGGTAGTTCGTATATTGGACAGACTAAGCGGACTATCGCAGAACGTGTCAAGGAACACATCGCAGCTGTCAAAAGGCGACAAATAGACAAATCGGCGGTAGCTGAACATCTGCTGGAAGCTGGAGTTAATCACTGGATGGAGTTACATGATCCTAAAATCCTCTCCACCGATCGTTATTATCATAGCAGGATAGTACGTGAAGCGATTGAGATCAAGAAACATAAAAATTTCAATCGGTAGGACGGGTTTAAATTATCATCAGCTTGGAATCCAGTGATTAGCAAATGCAAACCGCGACACTGTCTAAAAAAAGAAAATCCGATACTGTTAGTGTAGTGTGCCGGAGTCGTGATGCTGACGATTCATTACACTGTGGCAATTTAAGTAAAAATGGGAGGGTGGATGAAGAAACAAATACCCGCCCGAGCCGACGACGCCGCGCACCGCCAGTTCGCTTGTGACCACGGCCGCAGCATCGCGGCCGAAACGTCAAGCAGTAAGTAGATATGTACTTACTTACAAAAATTAATCGTGTTAGGTCCCGTTAAAATAGCTTTAATGCAATGCAACGCGATAGTTTAAAGTCTTATAGAATATTAACTAGAAACGTACCGCAACAAAAATAAATTACGCACTAAGTTGCGGCCTATGTGCTGCAAACGCACCAACACCTGCGCCTTCGCCAGCGCCACGCATTTGGACGCTGATCATCCCGCGTCCATAATTATCATTACTATCAACTCCGAGACTCGCTACCCAAACCAACCAATGACTTCTAAGTCGCGGGTCACCGGATCTCGGCCCAGCCCACCCGGGGGGTTAGCCGCGCCGAGGACTGCGTAGAGGAAAGGGAGGGGAGGGTAGCCGTAAAAAAAAAACTAAAAGACAATAAACATGATCCCTGTCGCGCCTCCCACAAGAGCGGCTTGTCGCCTTAGAAGATGCCCGGGTAAAGAGGCACGTACGCCTCGTGGCCCGAACCGGCCATAGCCGACGACATCAGCAGCAGCTGTAATATAATAATTATGAAGTGGCTAGGCGTTTGGCACATGGGCCGCAACTTAGAGCGCAAAAAATGCTTTGTTTGTACATGTTTGTACATCTCTAGTTACACCTCGATTACACAGTAAAATTGAATTGTTTCGGTTCGAAATTTTCGAATGTAGATTTTGTGGTGGAGCATCTGCATTAATTTGTTTTACGGGAATACAGCCGGCGTGTAACTTACATGATAATTTATTAAATAATATGGCTATAGGTTTATATATATATATAACTATATATAAATATATATCTATAATATATGACGGAGGCCTTTGCCCATCAGTGGGACTGTATAGACTATTTGTAGTAGAAGAAAAATCAATGCCATCAAAAACATACTTAGGTACTTGTAAAAAAACCAAGCCTCGCAACTCAGTTCTTCTACCGTAAAAAGTTGTGAGATCCATGTAATACCAAGTCGGTTGACTTGGCCATCGCATGAAAACACAATGTATCTCACAAGTAATACGTTATTAAATAAGATTATTTAGTTATTATTATAGGGGGTCGACAATGGCCTGAACTGCTTCGAGAAAAGGATGGTACGGTCGTGCTGCTTTTTTTGCTTGGCTTGGCGGGGGCACTACCGTGCCCCTAGATCTCTATGTAGTTGCTGGGTATTAGCTTAATAACCCTTGATATAATATGCGGGTTGACGATAAAAGTACCGTTATCCATCAAAAAATATAAAACATAAAGTTTTTTATAGTTCGACGCCCGTTAAACGCCGGTTCTGACATCGCCCTCCCTGTCCCGGGTTCGCTTACCGCTCGGGTCAATTTAGAAATAACTGTTTTACTAAATTGATTTCGGGTCTGGGTGTTTTCTATGTATAATACGTATGTTTATCCGTTATTTTACCAATTAAAACAAGTTTCAAAAGAAGTTTAACTTTAGATAATTAGTGTGAGGGTGGAATATTTATTTTTATTTTTAAAGTGCGTTTCATACATATACGGTCGCGGTCTGAAAATGTTTACCAGTTTTGAAATTAGATTCTCTATCACACTTTTTTCACTAAATCCAAATGCCAAATCAAGTTACTGATTACCTTTGAAAAGCCGCGACGCTCAACGGGGGGTGCGTGCGAATTCTGGCACGACGCGAAAGGGTGGGTGCCGGGCCATTCGGGCGCGACGCGCGAGAGGCTAAGACGCCTCGAGTATAACAAAGAGATTATTGACCACTTTTTGATGTTGAAACTCATTTCTTTATTTGTTGAAATGACATTTATCAAAAATTATTGTTTGAGCGTCGTCGTTTCGACAAGAGCATAATTTTACGAAAGTTATATAAAAAACGAAATTAAATGGCAAGTTTAACCCTGGAGCAAAGGGCTGAAATAATATTTCTCTTATAAGATGGACATAGTATTAGTGCTATATTACGAGAACTCAATATATTATTATCACGATTCACTGTGAGGTTTTGGATTCGGCGTCACGGCAAAGAAGGGCAACAGATCATAGAAATAATTCAGAACGACAACCGATACTAACTGCCGCGCAATAACAAGGCCCGCTCGGTCTGCTGATTTAAACCCTATTGAAAATTTATGGGCGCTTAAGGTTCAATGTCTGTCAAAATGAAAGAAACCCTCATGCTCTTAGATCACACTGTGCTCGAGTATGGAAGGATATCAGAGGGACTGATCTATGCGCGCGCCTTGTTGCATCAATAGCTGCTGAGGGACGTTATACTAAATATTAAATAAAGATTTTTGAAGTTGTTTTTTTGTTATTTCTTCATGTTCCTAGTTAATAATTAAAATATTAGTTTTTTTCAAAGAAGGTTTTCTATATATCAAAGCTTGATAGTAGTCATGGTCCATCTCCTAGAGCGATTAATTCTCATATCATTAGAAAAAAGATTTTAATCTATGGTCAATCTAATTAATATGAAATAGACATTTAGAACTTGTGACCTTATGTGTGCATGCAATTGTGATGGTGGTAAACATTTTTTGACCGCGACCGTACATACATACATTATTGCCGTATAATCAAGACTTTTATCCCCGGAGGGTTAGTCAGAGACTAGGCAACGAGGACAGCAAAAGCAGTCCTCTACCATAGTCAACTTATCACCAAATAGCGACTGCAGATGTGCTCAGCGTGACAGGCGGGAAACCATCGCTGCTCTACCTATGCTGTTGGATGTATGTGCAGTCTTTAGTTGGTTAGTCGCCTTTTATGACACCCAAGGGAAGAGAGGAGGTGGTAGTATTCTTTTACCGCTACGCGACAAGGTTATAATTAACGGGTGCGTTTCATATTTTGGTTCAATAACCATCGACCTCCGGATATCGGGCCAAGCACTTCACTTCACTTCACGGCTACCGAGGCATTATAGTCACGGACTCACGGTAATGGTATTACCGTTTCCGTATTATGGTAAAGGACGAGTGGCAATTTTTCTATCACAATAAATTGCAATTTAAAAAAAATTGGTTGCCTGTAAAGTCGGTATACGGGCGAAAGTTTTACGTGACAACGACTTTGAGTGGTAAAATAATTTTAATGTGAATATTCATTCGTATAGTAGGAAGAAGGATGAAATAATAGTAACAATTTAAAACATTTATTTATACAAAGAATTATATTTAAAACATTAATGCAACGTGTAAACCGCTCTTAGGCGGGCTAACCATGCCCGAGTGGAAGGGACGCGTGCCTCTCACTCGCTCTCATTGTGAGCGCATAACGTGAGCGGAGCGTAACGCAGTTTCTTGAAGTGTCACCCGGCAAACCAATTTATAAGACGTTGTCACGTCAAAAGTATCTTTTTGAAGTACAGCTTTCCAGAACTTAAGCGGTTGTGCTGTGTTAATGTTGTTAATCCTACTAATGTTATAAACGCGAAAGTTTGTAAAAATGTATGGATATTTGTTACTCTTTCACGTAAAACTACTAAATGGATTTGGATGAAATTCGGCAAACACATAGTTTATAACCTGGATTAACACTTAGGATACTTTTTATCCCGATATTCCCACGGGAACGTATGGATGGATGTTTGTTACTCTTTCACGTAAAAACTACTGAATGGATTTGGATGAAATTCGGCATACAGATAGTTTATAACCTGGAATAACACATAGGGTACTTTTTATCTTGATATTCTCACGGGAACGGGAACCACGCGGGTGAAACCGCGAGCGGCCGCTAATATTTAATGTTTATATTTGGTTTAAGTATTACAGTTTTTGTTTTGTGTAGTAGTTGCGCCCGGCTTTCGTATTGTGACCAAATAATGTATTGTTTGTATCTTATCTTATCTAAGTGGGGCCTGCAGAGGTCACCCTCTCGCATCAGCACGTCGACCCATTGGAAACCATTGTGTAAAAGTCGGTAGAGCATTTTATTTGTAAGTACAGTAATTGTCTACGACTAGCATAACTACTGTCATCATGTAAATTGTCTGTTTCATATGTATATTAAATTTTAATCATTTGTGTTCAAATCTGTAACTGTGTCTCCCTCTTACTTCCACAGTACACCAGCGCCGTAGCATATCAATGCCAAGGCATAACTTGAGTAGTGACCATTTCGGTAGCGTGATGGCCAGTTTATAAAATTTCTATTATGTTCAATTGTCATACTTAATATTCCGAATAGCCGTCTGAGCCGTGTCGCGTGTGGCTCCTTAAAAGCATTCTATTACCCCTCTATTCCCTTGAGTGTCATAAAAGGCGACTAACGGACTAAATACTGCAAATACATATAACACCATAGAGCGGCGATGGGCTCATCTATCACGCTGAGCACATGTGGAGTTATCATTTGGTGAAAAGTGGACTATGGCAGTGGACTGCTTTTGCGGTCGTCATTACCCCAAGGTAAGGTAAGGTAAGGTCTCTGACTAACCATTTTGGGATATTAGTCGTGAATGACATGTATGTTCTGATTAAATGTTTTACATTTCATTTCATTTCAAAGGTTACCAATGCGTGCGGACCTATTCCGGCAGCCACCGAGTAATCTGTCTCATGAGGCCGCCGCTGAGATAAGCTCTGAGCGGTGCGGCGGATGAATGCGTAATGTGGAGGGCCAATTTATTGCTGTTTGGACAGACAACAAGAGATTAAATAAGGAATTATTTACGGAACGAACTTGTGTTTTTAATTTTAAAAGAATAATATTGGTCCTTATACCGACGGCGTACACTTAAAATGAAAGATTTTAAATTATTGTTTAAAATTATGCCGATTAAAAAGAAAATAATGATGGCCGCCTTTATTTTGGTCGTCGGGAGCGTTATGATGACTGGAATAAAATAGGTTTTGTATGTTTAAGTACTCGTAACCTCTGTTTAATTTAGCAATTGTTACAAGTTTAAAGGACCGGGACAACGTCTCGTAGTATTGCTTCTTCAGTTTTTTTTACGTCTAATCGTTAATCTATCAGTATCTTAATATAGTAAGTTGAATTCTATCTAAGTTTTAGTCAAATCCTTAATACATTTATCGAATCCCGTCAGACGAGAGACAAAAGCGATTACTTAAAGGGTAACTGAAACTTTAAGTAGATTTTGTATAAGTGGATTCGGATTACCATTTTCTCAGCGCAAAACGAAATACTTCAATATAACTTAGTATTTCTAAAATACTTTTCAAGAATAGCGAACACCTCTTTCGTAGCAAGTGTGGCGATGACTATCCGAAAATCGAATTTTACTGCAAGAGATTTTTCTATTCGTTTTTTTCTGATATTTTTTTTTCCGGAGGTTGATAACTTAACTAAGAAGCTATTTTTCTTTTCGCGTAATTACATTGTTCTATTTTGTGGTTATAAGACAGTAAAATTGTTATCTACTACTACGCTACGAAATTTACCCTCTGGGAAATTATGCGAATGGAAAAATCGCTTGCAGTAAATTAGATTTTTCGTGATTTTTTATTGACATATATTTTTTTAAGGCGAATTCTCTTTGGGAGAAGCTATGGCCAGCAGTGGACTGACACTGTAATTATAATGATGATGTTGTACAGTCAGCATCAAAAGTAGCTTAGCATATGAAATTTTCAAATGATTGTTACGGTTGAAATGGCCAGAATTGTCTGACATAGCTGTTGAGTCAAAAGTACATGACCGTCACTATAGGTCATACAGAGAAGTTAAAATTATGAACACAAAAAATGTCATATAATTGTGAAATGTTAAATGATGAGTACCTATGTAAAGACACTTACACGTGACTAATACTTTTGCCACCTTGTTTTTGTTCAGTTACTTTTGATGCTGACTGTACCTAGTCAATCGCTTAGCTATTAGAAAAAATATGGTTTTTAAAATATTCAATATTGACAATCGGCGTCCTTTTAACCGCCTCTTCGGTCTAGTGGCTAAGCCAACGGTCATTTACTTAGAGGTCCCGGGTTCGATTCCCAGAGGGGGGTACATCTTTGTGTACTTTGTTTCGTTGGTGGTAGGGTTTATTAAGCCCGCCTGGATAGCTACCCACCATCTTATCTAAAGTCTGGCGGCATAACAACAATGTGACGACCTCCTTGGTCGAGTGGTTTGTTTGTACACCGGTTTTCATGGTGTCGCCATCTCTGAGGTCCCAGGTTCGATCCCCGGTAGGGTCAATTTAGAAATTATTGTTTTTCTAAATTGTCTTGGGCCTGGGTGTTTTCTATGTATAATAAGTGTATTTAAGTATGTTTATCCGTTGTCTAGTAACCATTTAACGAGTTTTCTTCGAAGCTTCTCTTGGGCTAGATAATTGATGTGATTGTAGGAAAGATTATTATTATTTATTATTATTGTTGTGTTCCGACAATTTAGAGATGAAGGATAAGATAGTCTGTTCCTCAGAGGTTGATGATCGAAACTTAAGATAGCCTTCCCTTAGTGATTGAGGATTTCGAATAAAGCGCGCTTCCACCTTCCGCCTTATTGTCACTTAAATTACCATCAGGTGAGATGAAGGCCAAGTATAATGTTTAATGTTTATGTACTTTGATGTTTTCGGCATTTGATGTGTTAGATGTCTGGTTTTTGTATGTCATCGAAGGCTGAGTTAAGTTGACACTTTTATTTATTATTTTCATTTTTATTTAAGCAATCTATGTATTCTTATTGTATGTAAACATATTTATTTGTTTTTTTGAGAATAAATTCTTGAAACCAAAAGCTAACACGTAGTAAAAAAAATTTCAAACGTCTCTGTTCAACCCTTAGGAGCGCAGTGCTCTCATGGTTTCACTTACAGTAAGCCTAACCTCAGTAATTCATCTAAGAACAGGCTAAGCTGAAACATACATCAAGCGAACCGCACAATTCGGTCCGACAGAGGCCACTAACCGGAATTTGTACTGATCCCTAAACCTCCGCGTGAACACAAATAACTATTACGGAACCTCGGAACCCTTGTCCGGTCGACTGACGTTAATAATCCAGACGCGTGAATCGCGGAATGGGTTGCACTGGGCACCGATAGCGGTTCAACAAAGTAAAAACGTAAAGTAAAAAAAAAATCAAATCATGTTCACCAATTGTAAGTTTCAAATTATGTTCACCCATTGAAAGTTTCAAATTATGTACAGCTATTGAAAGTTTCAAATTATGTTATCTTTTGAGTGTTGGTGACATTATTTGTCCGTCGAGTATAGGAATCAGCAAGCGAATAAATCATAGAGAAAGCCCTTAGTACAAGATCCATCGCGATCTCGGTACCCAGCAACCTACATGCTTTAATTATAATACACACTATCGAACCACAAACACCGTGTGTTCTAAATGTAAAGCATTTACGTTTAGAGCACACGCTGTAATCAACCTTGCCTATGTTTATTTTAAAAGTGCACTTGGCTTACAAACGACGCATACGGAATTGTCAGAATTTAGATTAAATTAGAAATCGTGAAGAAGCTGCGGGCAATAGCTAGTAATTTATAAGGCTAACTCAAATTACTCGTGCGTTCGCCGTAAGGGTACCGAGCGAGGCAACTTGATAATAAATCACATTAAGACACTCACGGATGTGACGCGAAAGTCTTATGCGAAGTGCCTACGCATCCGTTGTCTCAGATTCCACGTATTACTTAAGTACCTACGTAACATTGTTAAAGACGTTGGTACCACCAATAGAAAATGCTAATAGGTTAACCCAGTTGCTTCAAAATTAAATAAAATAATCAAGTGGATTGCACAATAGAGGATGAAGACGAAAATTGAGGAAGGTTTGCTTTGTTCTTATCAAGAATAGAATAGAATAGAAAAATCTATATGAGTTTTGTCAAGATGTGGGACAAGACCACATGCGGACTCCTTGAGAGAATTTAAAAGTAACTATGCGTTGTTTTCTTTCACTAACACTAGTGAACTAAACTAACTCTAGATAAATACACTGTCACCATAACAACAACGCTAGTAGCATTGTCGTGTTCCAACAAATAACGATTTCACAAAATAGAAATATATTTTAAAAAAGTAAACTAACATAGCTCTCTCCACTTTCCGACCAAGACATCTAGTCTTGCAACTCTTTGTTTTGTTTTCATTTATTCCTACTATATAAACGAACGACCAACTTTATTTTACAGCTGATGTCACCATCATCATCATCAGCCTATTAACGTTCATCTGCTGGGCACAGGCCTCCCACGTGGACAATAGCACGTGGGGATGTTGGGCCATAACCCACCACGCTGGCCCAATGCGTGTTGGTGGGTAGCTGATGTAAACAATGTTATTTGCAAAAAAAAATAGGTATTTCTTGCATAGATTACATCGTTTCTATATGTAGATTTTGCAAAAATTATCCTCAATCAACAGTTTTGTCTATCATCTCTTTTATTAAACCAATCTTTTTTGCAATCAAATAATACTGTTTACATAGACGGTGTCGTCTACGTAAAAGTACTATCGTTTTTGTAAATCGATTCTACATAAATTACTCGTATACTCATTCGACGACTACTTTGAATGCGATCTACGGGTTATTGACTGAATTACTTTTATAAATTCAGCCAACGAGCTATATAGCTCGTTCACATTAAGAATGCAGCATAACGTCATACTTGTCCGCCGGCCTAGCCACGCCCCCTAACCAATCAAATCGTTCCCAATTAGAAAGTTAAGTCACAAAATAAATAACAGTTAAGTTCACATTGACCAGTTGAAGGCAGACTTTAATTGTATTCGTAAAAATAAAATTGGTTCGGTAATTCATTATAATGATGACACTTGAGACATCATCTCATAAAGAGCATTGCTGAAATGTTCAACTCTTAGAATAATATGCTTTAGTTATTCTTTTGAGGTTCAACCGCAAAACTCGCGAAGCTGGTTAACGTAAAAAATATAGCGGGATAAGTTAATCTGAATAAAGAAATTTTGACTTTTACTTTGAGATGTAGAAATAAGCTTTAGACTGGCAGTGCTGAATAATGTATATAAAAAGCAGAAACATCGTCGCCTGCATCACATTTTTTTTAGTAGGTAAGTATAGTCGTTTTCTGGTAAGCATATTGGGCTTGCGATCATGCCCGCTAAGCAACTTTTGCAATGCCGGGTCGCTGAATAAGTGACCAAATTTAAAAAAGTTTGAGCTCCTTTATGTTTCGGGAGGCATGTTAAACCGTTGGTCCCGGTTGTTGTCGTAAAATGGTAGTAGTTAACCCACCAACCCTCTTTGGCTAGCTAAAGCTAAGAACTTCCCCGTTGTGGATGTGTAACAAATGACTTTCGTTACTCTTCATAATAGGTCATATGTTTTTTGACATTACATGTCTTTGAAATTATGTCCATACAAAATGAGTGAGGTTTTACAACCTTCCTACCCGTCTAGACAACATAATAAGCCATGCCGAATTATTTAAAAGGCGAAGAGCAAGCTTCTGAGATTGGCCTGAAACCGCGGAGGTTAATTTTAATAATAATGACTCGACTCGAATCCTTCGTACAATCTGTGTTCGTCGGGGCTTTAGCATTATAATTCGCTTTATTATCCGGCGAGATTTGAATGCAAAACGTCTCGTTTCACTTTAGAGGAAACGTTTACAACGCCCCTTTGTTCTAGTGGGAAACCGGTTTTACATACCCGTTTTAACTAGATTCCGAGTGGAGAAGGAAGGTATATGTTTACACGGTTTAGGGGTGATAAAGTTAGTCCTAAGTCTTACTTTCTACCACCATCTTATCTTACACCCGTATTCTAAGATGATTCTTCTAAACCTCGTTGTCTAGAACTCGTCTCTGTATGTCTCTGAATTGTCTCGAACTGATGATTGAGTCAGAGAAATTCTCAATGAGAGAGAAAAACGCAAGGAAATTCTTGAAGATTCCTTTAGATTTTTATATTTTAGGGACTTTCTCAATATGTTTTGTAAGTCTCATCATAACTTAAGCTTAGCTAAACAACATTATTTCTTTATTATTAAGTATTGAATCTAATCTAAAAATCTTAATAACAGATTAACAGATTGTACCTACCACCATCTAGAATTAAAATGCTAAATACCAGCCCTTATTACATGTCAGTTAAAATTTTTAATAAATTACCAGAGTAACGATATTAAAAACGAACAAAACATAAAATTTTTCTCAAAAACTTTAAAGTCTCATTTAACCGCCGAATGCTACTATTCCTTTAATAAATATCTACATTCGTAATTAGCTGAATAGTGAAATTAATTATAAATTTTTTAGTAGCTTGTGAAATTTATTAGTGTACCTATCTAATATTATTACGTACGTACGTACGTCATGTCGACTATGTGCTCCAATATTGAATAATAATGTTTTGTCTCATTTTTATATAAAATTTAATAACTAAGTTTATATGCAGTCCTCGAATTTGCAATACCCAAACTGTAACTAAGCTTTAAGCACTTCTTTTTTATTGTCACCATCTTGTACACTTAGTTTGCGATAAACTTTTGATTGATTGATTGATCAAAATAGTTATAAAATAAACTAAGTGATACCTATCATTGGTGGCTTATCCGCTAGACCACAGAGGCGGTTATAACTGTTTTGTAGGACGGCCTTAAAGATTTATATGTTGATGTAACAAAGTCTAAAGACACACGTCGACATTTCTCACGAGCTTTCGGCAATGCGGATGAAATCTGCCACGGTGGCGCACCCAGAATGCTGCGGTAACGTAATTTGGTGCAGGCGAGTGCTCTCAACGCCGGGCGGACGTAAATAACCATTCAGGTGACATAACTAAAGCAGCTACTCCATACGAATAATGTGCTCAGCAAGATGGTATCATGCAACGCGTGGGCCGTACGGGAACAGGGCTTTGTTGTTAGGTGTTTACATTCCATGAGCCGCAACAAAGTGCGCAAAAACTTGCTTCGCGGTGTAGTCTTTAGTTATAATTCCTCAATGTAAATAACTGCGCTCGGTATTCGGAGAATGTAAGGTTAAATTGAAAACTGAAAATTCGCTAGATAACTAGAAAAAGATGTCAATTTCGACTTCGTTTCAATAGATAGAATAGACAGAAATAAATACGGCCAAAGACAATTTTATTTTCTCAAAGGAATTTGCACAATTTACATAGAGATAAAATACTAAACAGAATGTTAATTTATAACACCAACTAGAAATACAAATAAAAATAGGTTAATGAAAAAGTGGAGAGAGCTTTGCAGTAGAAAAATAGCTGATATTATAACCAAATTAATAAGTGATTGCGCTTGATATCTATTACTCGAAGTCCCGAAGTCGTTTGCACACTAATCGTTTAGAATTAAACTTTCTCGCCATCTGCGCTTTTAACGGTCACGTCTCAACACGATTACTCACATAATTATTCAAACTTATACAACATCCATCAAAGGGCGATAAAGCAAGTAATTCGTAAACTCAATTTCCCTTGGGCTCCTAACGAGCGTTTAACAGTTAAAAGTCGTCTGCGACCGGAAAATTAAGGTTCCGACTAAATTATATTTAATTTGGTGGAACTCACCCTTTCGATGTAGGCAAATAACGACTGTAATGGAGTTACGGCTGAACGGAAAATAGCTAATTCTGTATGTTTGTAGGTAGGTACTAAAAATAAGACGCATTGGGCCAGCGTGATGAGCTGTATGAACTAATATTCCCATGTTTGAAGGATCAGCAGTAGGACGTATATAGACTGATGATAATTGAAAAAAAGTTAATGAAACCTTGAAAAAATAACTACCTACCTCAAGTAGGTAATAAGGCAACCCATGTATGCGATGTATGTAACCCATAATATTATAGTAATTATAATAGTAGATTATGCACCAAGGGGATAAAGCAGTGTCGTATGTAGCGGGCGCCCCGTATGGAATCCTGAGCAAAACGAAGGATTCTAGCGTTTAGCTCCCGAGCGTAGCGAGGGTGTTTAGAGTTAACTCCCGAGCATAGCGAGGGAGTTAAGACAAGAATCCTGAGTGCAGCGTGGGATTCAAGGTCACCCAAGGCGAAGGCACCTTTATCCCCGAGGAGAATACTCTACTTTTCACACCATCTACGAGACAATAAAAAGCAATAGTACTGGAATAAAAGTATTTATTAAAATTACACTTAGTAAACCTATTTAAAACAATTAAATGTTAAGGGTAATGTTTGATACATTAGACCAGTTGAGAAAAACAAAGTTATGTTTTTATTCGGTATATTTATTGAAGTCGAGGTAGACTTCATTTAAGTATTACTGTTATGTAAAACTTCAGAAACTTGGGTCTGCTGAGGACTATTTTGGATCGTGATAGTTGGTGAAGGTGGTGCTTGAGGCAGCGGGTTAGATAAATAGTGTTTTGATGTGGAAGGTTGTGGTGACAAAGGTGTCCAAGGATCAGTTATAAACGGTGTTTTTAGTTTGATGTTGTCACTAATGCGGCAGCTTATTTTATCTTTATTTTGTATTGAATTTTCAATATAGCCCTCTGCTACTACATCAGATTTCCAGCCACCGTGTCTCTTAATCTGGGTCATGTCTGCTCCTGAATCCGCCAATAGTGTAGCCGATCAATCGAGCCGAAACATCACATCAGTAGATCGTACACAAGCGATCGATTCATGAGCTGATAGCTGTACCTCTACTTACCTATAAAACCTACCTAAGTATGTAGATAGCTATTTTAGTTGCTAAAAATTAAATCAATAGGTAGGTACTTACTTTTGTGGCAAAAAAGCTATGGTCAGGGGCTTCATTTAGAAACGTTTCCACATTTTGAGCTGTGAAAACTTTTGATTTCTTAGGACGATGTCCTTCTGATTTCTTTTTTAAAAATGCCAGTAATTTGGTGTATGTATTAATTTGTATATTATTTTTGATGCTTATTGTCGACCTGAGTATCGAATAGATGCACCATAGGCTACTTGGCTTCTTTGTACATGATTAATGCTGGAAGTAGACTAAAAGCACTGATTCAGATACAGACTTGACGCCCTTTGTAGTTTTCCAATTGTTGAAATCGTCGTAGGCTTTCATCTTTGATTATATAATGGCTTTCATGTACGATTCCTTGGACTTTTCTGGGAGTAGATTGTTGGCAATGCCAATGGCTTCGGATTAAATGTACTCCGGAGTCAAATCACTATCGTCACTCGACATTTTTGTGAGAATTTGTAGCTATGTAATTTGTTGTTTATCAAAGCAAATCAATTTTCAGTATTCGCTCCTCTTTAAAATTTGTGTTCTATTTTGCTTTTATTTTTAATCTACTCGTGGTGGCCAGTTCGATTTTCGAACAATTTATTTTTTAGCGCAGGTCATTATGGTGAATGCATTGAATTATTATGTAACTTTCTACATTTTGTTCCAAATTCAAATCACATTATTGACCAGCGGGGCATAATGAAATTCAGTACAATATTATTGCCCTGCTAGACCTCAGGTCTATAATGACTTACTTTAGGTTAGGTTTGCATGACATATAATTTGACGTTGTCGAGCAGGTGGTGTGAAATAGTTATTTGTTATACAAGATTGCAAACTTACTTTTTAACCGCGTGCTCAATTTTGATGACCGAGCAAGCGAAGGATTCTAAAATTGAATCACGAGTGCAGCGAGTGATTCAAACATTAGAATCCTGAGCGTTAGCGAGGGAATCAAAAGAACACGAGGTGAAAAATCTTTGCAATCGAGTGCAACACGTAACTTTTCATCCCACCTCAGCGAGGAAGGGATTGTTGAGGGAGAAAGCTCATTTGCGCATTATTAACAGTTTCAGTCAATTCTGTTGGCGTCAAGCAAACTTCCTCGTCGCTAGAATCACTTATTTTAGTTTTTTCACTTGTTTTTAATATAAGGTTTAACAATGACGTGAAAAAATGCCGCGTAAAGAACCGCGTACAGAGCAAATTGAAAAAAGAACACCAAGAAGGTTCCGAGTCTGAGTTTTTAACAAATTAAAAAAAAGTTGTATGATATATTCGACACCATAGAGGTAGCAGTAAATAGGTTTAATGTTTTTTTTAATTCACAAACTTAGTGCACACGATGTTCTAAATTCAATTTACTTTATCCTCTAGAGAATAAAAACGGCTTTTCCATTCAGATATTGAAGATTAAAAATACTCTTTCCGAGATGGTGGGATGAAAAATAAATTATAGTAGCTTTAAATTTAGTTTTAAATTTTGTGTACTTTTTTAGTTAAGTTAAATTCATTACAATTAGTCCACATCGCATGCCGTGGCTGACTTTAATTAAAAACTGTACTTAGATTAAGTTTGGCATTCACCCTATACCTACTGAGACCTACTGTTAGTTTGTTGGTACATGTTTTTGTTGACTGCCCAATAAATGAATAAATAAAATGTACTCGGCAGTCCACCGCTCCATTGAGCACTCTGCCACTGAAGTATTTAGACATGTCGAAGGAAGTTGTGAACGCTTTAGACTTAGTTTTTGAAACTACCGTGTCTTTTCAAATCTCTTAAAATTGAAATTTTAAGACATCTGAAGCCACATACATGGACTTAAAACATACCCTAACACCAATTAAAACTATATAAAATTAAATAGTAGCAGTTTCGACTAATATCTACACGCGGTCTGTGCAAGTATGGGCGCCCCACCACGTGACGTGACTCGCTTTTTGCGTCCGTAGCAGCTGCTACGGCCAAGACTACGAGAACTACGAGCTGCTACACCATTATCCCGCTGTGATAATATTGCTCTTGATTTATTGCGCATAAACCGTATCCTCTCGCTTGCTCTGTTAAGTCTAGCGGACAACGACTAAGTCTGCGCGACTTATATTTCCCTATTACCATGGACAGCAAATTAGATAAGTCGCACTCAGATTCGGAAATATTAATGGAACAACCGTGCTCAACTCCACCAAGTAAATATGTTGCGCTACGTTACAAAAGAAAAAGGGAAGATGAACTCAAGTTTACATCTGAATTTTCTGACTTTAAGGATGAAATAAAAACCATGATTTCTTCATTAATGTTAGTACAGCAAAAAGAATTGAAAAACAACACGTCTTCCCTTAAAGAAATAAAACAAACAAGCGACAATATTGAAAATCTATTGTATTTTTAACCGCTCAAACGTAGAATTTCAAAAGAAAATATGCCAATTAGAAGAACAAAGAAAAAAAGACAGGAAATATATAGTATTACTAGAGGAAAAAATTGAAAATATGCAGACGGACATGAGAAAAACAAATTTGGAAATTAAGAATGTACCAAAAAAACACGACGAGACTAAAGAAGATCCAATTGACATGGTTCTAAACTTATCACAAAATGTAGGTTTACAGTTAAAAAAAGAAGATATTAAAGACATTTTCAGATTAAAAGGGAAGAAGGACGGAGTTAAAATACCCCTATAATAGTTGAAACCTCATCCACCTTAGTCAAAAGTGATGTCCTAAAGTCGGCTAAAATATTTAATGTAAAACAAAAAACAAAATTGTGTGCTAAACATCTAGGGCTACGAACCAACGAAGACACTCCAGTATTCATCTCAGAACAACTCACGGCTAAAGCAGCCCGCCTGTACTTCCTAGCACGAGACTTCATCAAGGATAAGTCGTTTAAGTTCTGCTGGACAGCTGATGGAAGAATATATTTGAGAAAGGATGAACACTCACCGGTTATATTGATCAAGAGTGAAGCCGACATTCAAAAGATACTCAGTTGGATTTTGACCCAGATGTCTTAGTATTAACTGAATGTAGACTTATTCCAAATAAACCTATTGATTGATTTGATTCTTGGTTATGCATTACAAACTTCCACATGTAATTATAACCAAAATGATGGTGTTGTGATTTATGTTAAAGTACACTTCGTCCTAGAATAAATAAAATTAAATTAGAACATGCATCGTGTTTGCAAGCGGAAGTCCTTAATAATACAATTATTGCAATATACCGGTCACCTTCCAATTCCAACGCGCTTAATTTTATAAATAATCTTAATGACACAATAAAATCTCATAAAAACCTAATTATAACTGGTGACATTAATATTAATCTTATCACAAATTCTAATGACAATTCATACAGCTGTAATAACAGAGTAAAATATTGAAATATGTTGGCTTCGCATGGATTTACCTGGACACGTATTGCCTACTAGGGGCCCCAACTGCTTGGACCTAAAATTTGATAATGAGAAGACATCTGCAAGAATTGTAGTCCTAAACACGACGGTTACTGATCATGCCACCATACTACTGAGTCTAAGTAAAGTTAAAAATAAAAATTCATCTTCAAATAAACAGTATTTAATTAACTATGATAAGGCATTTTCCTATTTGAAACCAACAAACTTGCAAGAATTGCTTTTTAGTGAAGATCCTGATTTTGTAATTTCTAACTTACTAGCAAAATTAAAAGAGGCCTTAAACGACAGTAGAACAATTAAACACTTGGCTAATAGAAAACAACCTATCAAGCCATGGATTAGTAATGGTATTTTGCGATGTATCAAAAATAGAAATTACATGCAACTTAAGTTGAGATTGGATCCATCTAATGAAGTACTAAAAATCACGTTTAAAAGATACCGCAATCATTGCAACAAGCTCATTAAAAAGTTAAAGCGTAACTACCAGAAAGAACAATTAGAAAAATCTCCGAAAAATTGTAAAGCTTTATGGCATACAATTAGGACAATAACACACTTTAAAACGGAAAAAACTAAAGATATTGAACTTCTAGACTCAAAATCAGCTAGAGACGCTGTAAACATGGTTAATCGCTACTTTGTGAGTGTTGGGAAGCAACTTGCCGAGGCTATATCCTCGGAGAATAGCTCCAGTCTTCAAAGTCAATTGAAAGAACCAAGTAATGCACCAGTGTCATCGTTCGTACTATTTGATACGGACCCGCAGGAAATATTGAACGTGATTTCTAGCTTAAAACCTGATAGTGCCGCTGGTTGGGATGGCATACCAACTAAATTTATTATACTAGCTAAGAGTACGGTTGCTCCCATCATTAGTCACCTTACTAACCTCTGCTTCCGAACCGGAAAATTCCCATGTATAAGAGTGGAAAGAGAGATGAAGCCAATAGTTACAGGCCAATTTCTGTACTGCCCGTATTGTTCAAAATAATTGAGAAACTAATTAACGCACGTTTAATAAACTACTTCGATAAGTTGAATATTCTATCCAATTCACAATATGGTTTCAGACATGGCAAATCGACCGAAGATGCAGTTCTGTCTTTGACAACTTTAATATCCAAAAACTAGACGAAGGCAAAAAATGTATGGCTGTATTTCTGGACCTCAAAAAAGCCTTCGATACAGTCTCTCTTTCCATACTTCTACAGAAGCTGGAGGGCATTGGTATTAGAGGTGTACCCTTGGATTTGTTTAGAAACTATTTATACGACCAGATGCAGAGTGTACGTGTTGGTGGGCCCATCAGTGATGACTTGGATATCTCTTATGGTGTGCCCCAGGGAAGTGTTTTGGGTCTGACTCTCTTTCTCATTTATATTGACTAATCTTGACTTTTCTTTGACTAATCTTAACATTAACGGAGGTAAAATTTTCTCGTATGCCGATGACACAAAAACGAATCTTTTGACATTGAACATAGCAAAAACCAATTACATTTGTTTTTCTATAAATGAAAAAACACAACCAGATAGTGATGTAACACTGAAAATTCACGGATGTGATGGATCTAATAGGCTTAACTGTACTTGTACAGCACTCGAAAGGGTTAGTTCTGCTAAATACCTCGGAGTAATGGTGGATGAGAGGTTATCTTGGCATCCACATATTGAATATACAAATAGCAGGATTAGAAAACTTGTCTGGATTTTCAAATCACTGCGACAGGTGACTTCTAAGAAATTAATGAACCAGATATATATTTCGTTAGCACAATCGGTTATTACATATTGCATTTCTGTCTGGGGTTGAGCATCGAAAACCAAATTTTTGGAAATTGAAAAAGGCCAGCGATGCCTGATTAAAGTAATGTTTTTTAAGCCATATCGATTTTCAACGAAGGAGCTTTATAAGTTGTGTAACATTACTCTCTGTCAGAAAACTCTATATCCTAGTGATTACACTAAAGTTACATAAAACTCACATAAAGATCAAATGGGAAAGAGCAGAACGGCAATACTATGCTCTCTCGACACGTGTTTATAATAAACTAAATGATGTATATCATATTCATGAAAAGAAATTTACAAATTGTAAGGCAGTGTTAACAGAATGGTTATTTACTTTAAATTATAAAGACACAGAGGCATTTTTAAGTACACAATTATTTTTACTAATGTTGGATAAATAATTAAAAATATATAATAACTGGTCTGTGAATTTATAAATATTTATTTGTGTATTTGTATCCACTTATTAAATGATTTAAATCATCAACACACACACACACACACACACACACACTTACTAAAATTGTAAAATTAAAAAATTAAAGGTAGTTACATTAATTAAATTTATAATAAATAGGACATGTGTTGTCTATCGAATTTTATATGACTGTGTGTTGGAGGAGCGGGGCCTCCTGAAACAGGCATTTTCGAATGTTTACTAGGATGGTTTCAATCACTGTGTATAGATAAGTTACTTTGATAGACTGAAATAAATGATTTTGATTTGATTGATTGAAATAGTCGTTTCTACTTTCTGGAAAGTGCCAGTTAGTCTAGCCGGAACGTACCGGCCGGTACGTAAGAGAACTAACTAGCTTTATGTTTGTTGCCGTTCGTGTGAAGTTAGGGTAGTAGAGCGGTAGCGGCATACAGCTCACTCACGCTAATTGCTTCCTGTAAAGATATACAGGGTGATTGGAAAATAATAAATACATACATATAATTACGACTATTATCACCGAAGGGTTCGTCAGAGACTAGGCAATGACGACCGCAAAAAAAGTCCTCTGCTATATTGTCTGTGGCTATAGTCCACTTTTCACCAATCGACTGCACAGTGTGCTCAGCGTGGCAGGTGGTGAGCCCATCGCCTCTTTGGCGGGTCATTGCGTTGGCGGGTAAAATTAGGAACGGCTTGTCTAAAAATGCGTTATTGGATTGGACCTGGTGAATATTTTTGATGGATTTTTCTATCGCTATCTAGAATTTGACCTTTAATCGCATGGGAAGAGTTGGTATTCTATTAATGAGCCCTTACCAGCACAACACCATACTTATACACTTTTTAATTTTGTTGGCAGGGACGCAGTGACGGTAAAGTAAAACTTCGTAGTTGTCTGAACGAATACTTTTATTTAAGTGAGTGCTAGCCCGTTGGCACAACGGTTTTATATGAAAAGTCAATTGAGTGACTAATTCACAAATAGTGAATGTTACAAAAAGTAATCGTATGGTATAATAAATAGATATAATTTAATAGAGTATTTTCGTACATTCCAACAAATTTAATGATGTTTTTTTCCGCTTTAGCAAAGGTCAATATAATAAAGTTGATATCCATATTTCACATTTTCTTGAATTTCCTTACGTAGGTACTAAGATAATAAACTTTATTGGATCATTAGAGCTATGATACGAGAATATCAATTTCAAAACTTTTAGGTTTGTAGGTACTTGGGCGGCATTGCTATGGCGACCATTTAACAAGTCAGGTTGAGTCAATTACAAATGTTTTTAATTAACTATGAATATTAAAATTATAGTAAACAAATGTCCAAGAGATAGAGCAGAGTCAGAGATTCATTCGAGTTTTTTTTTCTAAACTACACGTGAACAGACTTATTTTTAACTCAATGTACTGTACCGTACAACCCTAAGTGTACTATTAAACTTTCTATTACTTGACATACATACATATAATCACGACTATTATCCCCGAAGGGTTAGTCAGAGACTAGGCAATGAGGACCGCAAAAGCAGTCCTCTGCCATATTCCACTTTTCACCAAATAGCGACTGCACATGTGCTCAGAGTGACAAGTGGTGAGCCCATCGCCACTCTATGCAGTTGGATGTATGGTCGCCTTTTACGACACCCAAGGGGGTGGTAGTATTCTATCACCGCTACGCGACACAGTTATACTTTATACTATATATTACTATTACTTGAAATTGGCTTTAACCCCTCAAACCCCAAGCGGTCGCATGAGACCGCACCTACAAAAACACACTTGACTTTGTACCGTGTTTTCATAGACTTACAGACTACTTTAGTATGAACAAGTTTGGTTATTTCGGTTCTGTGGTTCATCTTATGTATTGTTATAGCACAATATCGCATAGTCTATGCTCCATTCTGTCTAATTTGACGTTGACAGTTACTGTCAAAAAAGTGTCAAAAAAAATCCAAGAGTGAGTGGTAAGGCGTAAACCGCGGAGCCATCCATTAAGACCGATTCAAATTATACCGTGATACTTCCCCAAGTGTTTAGGTAAAGCAAATCACCCTGTATACATGCAATTAGTCAATTGACAAGGTGTAGGCCTGGTTACTTACCCGAATAGATATATAGGATGTAGCTACATTTAGTATTTAGGTATGTCATCAAGTGAATTAGATTTTGTATCGTTAAACTATATTCCTTCCTTCTAGTACAAAGATTATCTTAATGCAGGCTCTTGTTCTTCCCATCCTTGACTACGATGACGTATGTTATACTGACGTCAGTCAAATTCATCTCAACAAGTTAGATCGTCTTCTCAATAACTGCATACGGTTTATTTTTGGGCTGCGTAAAAACAACCACATCTCAGATTTTCGGCATCAACTCAAATAGCTTCCTATTCCGGAGCGCAGGAAAGTGAGAGTTGTTTGTTTCCTCCACAACATCATCAACAATCCACTTGCTCCGGAATACTTGAAGTCTAGGTTTCAGCTCTCACCAACGTAATCTTCGCTCTTTCAGCAACCTCCTTCTTGAGACCCCTGCTCACCGTTCTGGATTTATATCCAACTCGTTTACCCTCACTGCAATAAGACTCTGGAACGCCTTGCCCTTGCACATTAAAAAAGTTACCAGTAAACATATGTTCAAGAGAGTGGTAAATTTCATAGTCTACATTATATAGTTTTTTTTTAAATGTATAACTGTAAGTAATATATTATTATTATATTTCTATATTTATTTATTATTTTATATTATATCTTAATCATGTATTAAATATACATATTTGTCTACAAATAATTAGGTTTTTAGTCTAGTCTTTTTTGCAAGTTTGTTTTTCTCTAGACACCCTTTTTGGTCGACTGGCAGAGAATGCATCAGGGCATTAAGTCCGCCTTTTGCTGTAATTTTGCAATAAAGAATAAATAAATAAATAAGTTATTGTTTCTTAGATTGTTGATTAAAGACACAGAACATACAAACTTAGAGTTCCTCCTCCATGCACACACAAACGTATGCCACCACTATTACTATGTCGTACCACTGCCAGCAGTACCAACGCAACGTTATCGGAAGTCGAAGTTTGAATTGGCTATTGGATTCAAATTAAATAGCTACAGTATTTTGTAACTCTGTGCGTAGTAAATGACGTTCAATAATCCTTGCGATGGACTTTTCAAGGTTTCACAGATTTGTTGGAAACTCGACGCGACAGTCGGACCTCGTTTAATGTGACCCTCTTCACGGACCTTTTTTAATATCTGCATATTCATAGGACCTCCATCATTTAAAAAAGAAAAACAGATAGACGAAATACCAAAATGAACGATTGGCAAACAGTGATTTAAATTTTTTATTGTAGAATAGAATGGAATGTTTTATTTATATTTTCAAGTAATAATAATTACAACGCATTTTTAAATTATACCTAATATTAAAAATTTTTAGATGTGAGGTACTATAAACAACGTCTTTATTTTGATTTCGGCATAACCAAACAGTCAATTAAACCACGTAACGAAATTACATTTTGAAGATTTTTCTTAAATGTTTGCCTTTTTTATGTTCTCATTCTCATACTAGTTAATTAAACAAATAAAGATAAAACTAAGAAGACTGTATGGTGGTCGTGGTCATAGATGATTAAGTACCTACCCTAGGTATAAACAGCTACAAAAATTAAAAAGTCCTTCTCATGAAATGAATATCATAAAAATTAAAGCTTAGTCAAGTTCTTCTTTATTAGAAAATTATAGTTTAATACGTGTACGTGGGTCGTCTTGTCCTTGTTGTCCTTAGAAAAGTTTCTGGATCGGATAATAATGAACTGAATAATTTTATTATCATAAACTGATATTATACGAATATTTACTTTTTATTGACTGAAGATGATGACGTTCAGCACGATTGAATAGTATACAATTAATAAAATAACACTTACTTACATAAAAATTAAATTGGTTTAACGTTTCAACAGAATGTAACAAACTTTATAAACGGTGCACGAAATTCGTTTTCCCTAAAAAGATTTCCCGCAAGGTTGCTTCCTCAAAGGGTACTTTTAATAGGTAGAATAATCTTGTTTGAGCTCTTCATTAGCCGGGCCCATCCGCGGTGCAAATAAAAAGTCCTTTATTAAGGGCTATTGAGGCAGCCAATCACGATGCGTTCCCGTTTATGGCCCCATAAACTGATTCTGTTGGGGCAATGTGTTGTACTCACTCCAATCTCTCACACTTTGTGACTACTATGATTTGTTTTTGTACTCCACGCCTTTCGTCAGGTGAGAATGCCAGAATGCTGTAGATACTATGTAGGACGAAAAGATTTATTTTTAGGAAAGATTTTTTTTGTTTGCTACCCAATTTTCCTTTAACCGCTAATAAGGACGCGAGAAACTTATCGTGCCAAACAACTTAAAAAAAACCTTATCGTCCATAATAGAAGGTGTAGGCTGGCAAGACAATAAAAGCAAGTATGTCTCATGCCTTACTAGATTCTCAGAGGCCGCCAATTGAGGCTAATGGACCCTTAGGATGATGTAATATAGGGATAACATATTTTTCGAAACCTTTAGGTATCATCATCAAACATTAATAAAAAAGCGACTATAATTGTCGATTTTTCAGACCTTAATGTAAAATTGTGTACGAATTCGATAAAAAAAGGTAAGAGAAATATTTTATTATTCAAGTAGTAAACTCACGCTCAAGCATTATAAAATATTCTTAATTCTACCACTACCGGGTTGAAATTTAGTCATCTTTCAGGAAGAAAAAGAAAAAAGGTAATAAACAAGGAAACTCTGCTAAACAATTAATACTGGAACAAGAATTCTCAGATAATTACGCGGAACACATCAGATTGCCTTAAGGGATGTGATCTCAATTTCGCGCTATCCAAGTTTCCGGGTTGTATCATACCAGGAACAGGGTAATTAAATTTATTACAATGGGCCATGAACAGTCTCCAATTACTTGTTAATCTTATGGATGCGTGCTATTGGAGAGGAAACAATAGTTCCGTAAACAATTGACAACAATTACTTTGTTATCCCAAAACGTAAACTGAAGTTTAACAGTGTCGCGTATTGGTGAAAGAATACTACCACCCCCTCTCTTCCCTTGGGTGTCGTAAAAGGCGACTAACGGACTAAAGACTGCACATACTTCTAACTGCATAGAGCGGCGATGGGCTCACCATCTGTCGCGCTGAGCACATGTGCAGTCGTTATTTGGTTAAAAGTGGTCTAGGTAGAGGATTGCTTTTGCTGTCCTCATTGCCTAGTCTCTGACTAACCCTTAAGTCTATAAGACGACTATTAAGTCGTGATTATAATTATGTATGTAAACTGAAGTTAATCTTAGCTGCTATGTCTTGACGGCCAAATTCTTGTCAACAAATCATTCACAATTCCTTGTGAATTACAGTATCTAGTGTCACTCGGATTTATACTGTTTCTTGAAAGAGGTTTTCGAGATAATAACTAAATAAGTTACTAAAAACGTCAAATGTAAAGTGAAAAAACAAAATGGATACCTGGCCACTAACCGAATTCAGAAGCGATCTACAAAATGTATTTCGAAGGGTAATATTTTTTGACTTTTTAAACTTCAATGGACATTGGCAAGGGCCAACGCGCCCGTGTAATTTAGTTAGGTTATATTTTTGCGTATGCGTGCATGTAACATAATATCGCATTGTTTGTTGTCAAATGGAGTGCACACTCAAATGTCATAGCATTCCTTCTATGCTTTAGTTTTTATTCTATGCGTAGTATAGTTAGATATGTGTACCTTCTGTGACCTCCATATTATTATATTTTGAGACAATTCCTAATATGCGTGACACAGTCGTAAAACTTGTATTACTTTGTCAGCATACCTCACCGCTACGCTTATTAACTGATCTGAAAATTATATTTTCTAGTGAAAGCTAGGCGAGTGTTTTACGACCGTGAAAAAGGAGAAATTAAGTAAAGTCACGTAGAGAAATCTTGACTTAATAACGAATCAGTATAACTGGCTAGCAAGGGCTGAAGGAAGATCATGCTACCAGCGCCTTCCTAGTCGTATAATAGTTAAGACTATACACTGGTTTACTTTTTACTGTTCTCAGTTTAATACCAATACAGTTTTAATACAAATACAGTTTAATACCAATCTGTTGGTTTGTCTAAAGTTTTCCCTCATCTCTTCATAATCTTCCGACGCCCGTACCCGACTGTTAACTAGTTATTAGATCTCATACCATAATACGGTGACAAAACAATGCAAGTCATATACATACAGCTGCAAAATAAGTGTAAGATTAGTGGACATTTTAAGATTTTTATTACGAATTATTCTTACTTAGTCGTTGCTATTCAACCGTGATACTAAAATTACTGTTAATCTACAGGGAACGGGTGTTGATTGATGTTCTAAAGAAATTAGACCTGAATTCGCCTCTTTGAATCTGCCCAGTAATTTATAATAAAGGCCCGGAACTTAATTGGGATTGAAAAACGTTAGAGTATTACTTTCTTTTAATTGTAATGCGAAAATTAAAGTTTTAGGGTTTCAATCATTACTTAATTAGCCATTAATTATTGAAAAACATACTATATATTTAGATTAATTAACCACATTTATCACCTTGACCATTCGTTTTCCTTTGTATACATTAAATTAGTAATAATATGTTGGGATTATTTTACAGCAATAATACATGACACTGCCTTGTTCCTTTTTACAAATGCGAGAAGGAGCAAGTTTAAGTCTTAATTTTTTCAACATTCTTCTATGTAAATTAGTAGATGAGAGAATGAGGTTTTTGATCAAAAGTAAGAAAAAGGCTAATATACAGAGTACAAGTAGGTATATTTTGCAATGTGTACGTGAATTTAAAAATTATCATTACAATCAACACTTTACGCGTTACGCTTTACTCGCTGAAAAGCTTTCCCAGTGAATGTGCTAATACATTTTGCCCCAAAGACAGCTCACATGAATATGGCAGATCCACAAAGTGTCATAAAATGAAAAATGTACAATTCTGTGAAACAAGACGACGATGTGCCTACACGTCGTTATAGGGCCCTAGAGAGGGGCCTACAATTTCGGTATTCCAGATCTCGATATAATGGGACTCTTCGTTTCACTGATGCTTATCGTTATTGCTACTATTTTGCGGGATTACTTTCAAAGATTTATGCATTTATAACGCCAACAAGCTGTTACTATATTCAATTAACCTCTCAGTCTTGACAACGAAATGTCAAAACATTTTGACAGCAGGTGCGATTTGGCGGGAATTTAAATTTGCGGAAATGGAAAAAAAATAATAATAATAATCGAACGCAGTTCATATTAAATTTTGCGTTCACAATGCATAAAATGTACCACAGAACCGAAATAATCGACCTTGTTCATACTAAAGTAGTCTCTAAGTGTATCAGAACACGGTACAAAGTCAAGTGTGTAGCGCGGCCAGCGCGGTCATTATAATATGGCCGCTCGGGGTCTGACGGAATAGCGAGTTTTTTAGGTGCGGCCACATATATGGCCGCTTGGGGCTTGAGGGGTTAAAAAAGCACTTAGACTAGTAATTAATTTTAAACTACATAAAATATATTCTATTGTCTGATGTATTGTATGAATTAAGGATTTCTTGTTCAATATTTTATTTCAAGTTGATTGCGGGATTGAAAGCCCTAAAACAGCTTAGAAGCATCGTTAGCAGAAACTTGTGCAATAACAAAAGCTAACAATTTCCCTCCAAAAGTGACACGATGTTGAGAGATCGTGATAATTTCGCGAAACGACAAAGACTTGTCGTTCTTTGTGTTACTCTCAAACGAACTTTGCTTTTATGATAGCGGTTGCCCGAGTTATGTTATGTCGACATCCTTATTTTACTCGCAGGACACAATTGTTACGTCTGAGGGTTTTTGAGACTCGTGTTGTCTATCTATACCCTATACATCCTTACCTATCTCTAGACCCGGTGTGATCATCATAGAAAATCTTATAAGGTATGGCCTTCTATGAGGAACTTGACAGCGCAGCTTGCGCGTTAAGGAACCAAGGGGAGTATGACCGCCTCTCTGGTATATTGGCTAAGCCACCAGTTTTTTTATAAGTATAAGAATTAAATAAAAACGGAAAATGAGCTAGATAGCATAGAGTTTAAAGGTGGAACACCCACCGCATAAAGAATGAATGGTGATGGATAATTATGTAGTATGCGGTATAAAAGTACGAAAGGAATGAACCCGAGAATTTGAATGAAAGAGAATTAGCTCAGAATAGGCTCCGATCCTAGTTGGAGCAGAGATGATAAAAAAGCCGCCGGTTTCTGACCCAGAGGTCCGATTCCCAGCGGGAGGCTACATCTTTGTGTAGGTGGTTTGGTTGGTGGCAGGGCTTGTTAAGTCCGCATATACTAACAACAATGATAATAGCAGTTGTGTTCCGACAGTTTAGAGATAAGATAGCCTCAGTGGTTGGGGGTTCAGGGTGAAGCGCACTTCTACCTTCTGCCTTATCGCCACTTACTATCAGGTGAGATGAAGGCCAAGTGCTTATCGTAGATAAATAAAGGTCCAGCTGGTAGTCTGGCTGGATGATCGCGGTTGGTGGACCGGCAATTCTGGCCGCATTTTTTGCGACAAATCGCAACTCCCGCGTTCTACTGTATATTGTAACTTATATTACACTCATAAAAAATTGCTCTGCATTTACCGCAATACAAACTCACCGCAATATAGCTTATCTCTAAACATCTACGTTAAATTTTGGTAAAGTAGTTTTTAAACTGAGTAATCATAAATGCTGGCTTGCACCGCATTCTGAATAATCTTACGCTGGCTTACTACAATTGTTGTATAATATGATTAGTTAGTTAGTTTTGGTGCAATCCACCCAGTCATTCAACTGGCTTCTCCGCGGTAAATGTACTTATATAAATCTTGTTCCAAACGTTTGAGCCGTTTTCTTAATAAGAAAGGGCTTTGTGCTTTTACGAGCGGTGTAAGTGAAGTTTGTTGCTTGCGACCGCGATTGCGAACGTAGATAAGAGGTCGACATAAACAATGTAAAAAGACGAGCTTTCTTTTTAGCGAAACAAAGGATATTTTTATATTGTTATTTTGCATTCACATCACTAAATTTAAATCAAAAACGAAAATAGAACTGGGAAATAGACGACAACTACAGATGAGACTTGAACCCACGACTTTTTGCGATCTGGGCAATCTAAAGCCCAGTTTTATAAAGTTTACTCGATCGCAAATAATTTTAAAGTCACCTCTATTTATTGATTTATTATATTTATTTATTGTTGCTTAACTCTAAAATTTACTTCTCAATATGTTTATCTTTATTTTTTACAGTGATAAAACTTAGTATACTATTTCGCAATATTTTTAATAAAAGGACAATGTTTGTTTTGTTTTTTTTAATAAATAAACAACTCTTATATTAAAAAGCTTTTATAATTGCATTCCTTGCTGTCTAGAGCAGTGATCGTATACACAAGGTCATCGGCTCGACTTGTAAAGATGAAACAACTATGTATTTCAGTATATTTTAATTTACATAATGTTGTCACAATGCCCCGAGCTCCAATTTTGTTTTAGCGTTTGCTAATCTCCGTTTCATATTAAGTGCATACTTCAAGATCATCTTAGGAAGCATCGGTCTGTGCTAAGAAGCAGAAAAGTACGAGTAGGTACCTATAGTTTGTTATGAAGGTTTACGCATTTCGGTTTTCCATACAATCTTCCATGTCGAAATTTTTAAAAACCAATAAGCCAATTTTGATGAAACTTTCCATTAAATAGTTTGTTGAAAACATTTTTAAAAACGCTTTTTAGCTGAGTTATTGCGATTTAAAGTCCACTATAGAAAGTTAAAAATCACAATAACTCAGTTAAAAAATGTTTTAACAAACTATTTGTCTCCCACTCAGCACCCTTACATTGTCATCGTTGAGGCGAGCGACGTCAGGCTGGCCCTTGCGGTCGGGGAACAGGCACCCTGTGTTTTACTTCGGCATGCAAAGTTTCATCAAAATTGGCTAATTGGTTTTAAAAATTTCGACTTAGACTTTGTATGGGAAACCGAAATGCGTAGACCCTCCTAAGCACAGAATACTCTAAGCGCTGTTTTCATTTAAGTCGAGGCTTTGTACTTACAAAGCCTCGAAGACCGTTACTTATTAAGGATGTAGCTTTCATGTCTTTTTTTAATAGTCACATAGCCCCAAGGGTTGTTTCTTATTCAGCTCAAAGGTTCTAAAATTCTTTTTTATTAGCTACTAGCTGACCCGACAGACGTTGTCCTGTCTTAATTATGAATATTGAATTCGAAAAAAAACTATTTATATTTTTTTATTTCATAAGAACCTTCTCCTGTCGATAACAAACACTACAAAAAAAGAATTGGCGAAGTCAGTCCAGCCGTTCACGCGTGATGTCGTGACCAAGGGAATTAGGGATTCATTTTTATATATTAAGATATAGCCCTAATACATACAAGACAATCACGACTACTATCCCCGAAGGGTTAGTCAGAGACTAGGCAATGAGGACAGCAAAAGCATTCCTCAACCATAGTCCACTAGTTCACTTTTCACCAAATTATGACTGTTCATGTGCTCAATGTGACAGGTGGTGAGTCCATCGTCCCTCTATGCTGTTGGAAGTATGTGCAGTCTTTAGTCCGTTAGTCGCCTTTTACGATAGGTACAGTATTTTTTCACCGCTACGTGACACGGTTTAGCCCTAAAGCCATCTTATTAAGCACAAAGCCCCGAAGGACGTCACTTATCAAGCACAAAGTCCTGAAGGCAGTTTCTGTTAAAGCACAAAGCTCCGAAGACTGTTTCTTAATGAGCACGAAGGTCCCGGGGCGGTATTATATTGAATTAGTGGAATTTATATCTAGTAATAGGAATAAACTCAGTTCGTCACAATAATCATTAATTTAAAGAAGAACACTGAAGTTTAAAACCCCGGAAGCTAGTACCGGGGTACGGAACGCGGTGACATAGGGATGTGCTAATCTGTTGCTCCAAGTTCCATCTAGTACTGGTAGGGTTAAGGGATGTGCTAATCTGTTGCTCCAAGTTCCATCTAGTACTGGTAGGGTTACCATTTAGGAATTTGAAAAGTCCTGACAAAAAGCCAGACATTTCGATAAAAGTCCGGACTTTTTTGTCACAAAATGGAAACATTACTTTGTTTTCAGATAAATGAAAAGTTAAAAAAGATTAAAGACTTATTTGACATTACTTAAAATGTAGTTTTGTTACTCATATTCAAAATCCGGACAAATTAAAAAACCGGATTAGATTCCGGACATGTTCGGATTAAGCCGGACGGATGGTAACCCTAATCATGACTAAGACTTAGTAGCTAGAAAAGTTTTTTATCATACACATTACACACATACATATACTCACGACTATAATCCCCGAAGGGCAATGAGGACCGCAAAAGGGGCCGTCCATTAATCACGTGAGGCTCGAAAGGGGGGGAGGGGGTTCGGGAAAAATTACGAAATATTACAAGGGGGGGGGGGGGGGGTTGTAGTAAGATATCACGTGTATTTATTTTTTAGTCAAACGCGCGATTTAACACGCGCGCACCTTGACTTGCCTTTGAAAAAAAAACAACCATGCAACCTTTCTGTCTAGACATTTTTATCATGGTCCCTAATTTTCTAGAATAAAATTTGATTCTGTACTTATTCAAAGATAATATTCTTAAAATTTTAAGATTTTTGCAGGTAAGCACTAAAAATACACGTGATTTTGGGCGGGGGGGAAAGTTAGTCTTAACTTAAACCTCACCACGTGTCACCAAGGGGGAGGGAGGAGGTTCAAAAATGCTAAAAAACATCACGTGATTAATGGATGGCCCCAAAGCAGTTCGATACCACTGGGTTAAAGGATGACCCTATACCAAATAGCGGTGATTAATGTTATAATAAAAAAAATAAAAATCATTTATTATCAGGCTACATTAACCCATAGCAACATAACTAATTATAATTATTATCAAATACTATAACAACATTACAATTATTATTATTATTAAAAAATAAATTAGAATTTAATGAAAATTATATTATGTTATTATTATGTTAATGTTATACTTGATTTGAAAGAAATGGGAAATCCCATTCATTGGTACTGAACTCTTAACAGGTATAATTTTGTTGTCATTAAAATCGTAGTATCAACAGTCTTCGTTTACAGCGACTTCACAGCACTCCTTCCTCGTTCAGTTCTATTTAATGACTCCTTTATATCACTTAGCTTTGGTAGATTAAGAAGCATCGTAGCTTTGTAATTACCTGGCGCAGATTATTCGAGTGCCTATCTCAGGGCGAATGTCAGCCTTATGTACCCAAAATAATTAGTCTTAATAAAGACTCCATAAGTGTACTCGTACATTTTATTTGTAACAATTACTCCCTTGTCTTGTGTTTATAACGTTACTGCTAAGATTTTATAGTTAGGTATTAGCTTTTACTTACGCTGAAAGTTAATAACAACCGTTCAAGACTTAAGGATAAAACAAAATGTTACCTACCCTTACAAAATGTTAGTACTTAGACTAAAAAACATAATCATCAAGCACTGACAAATTTCGACGGGTGGAAACCAGACCTCGGTAGCCAAATGGTTAAGGTAGCCGCCTGGAATGCGGAAGGTGCGTGGTTCGATTCCCGCCTGAGGTTGTCGTCTTTTTTCAGTGTTTAAAATTTTACTTAAGTATATTTAAGCGTTAATTAAACGCTAAAATATATAAAAAACATTAATCTATAAACGCAGCTTCATCTTAACCGAATGTTCAAATATTTGTAAAAATATTTCTTTCAGATCTCAGAGGTGAAAACTTCTAAGGTTCGATGAAGCAATGTTGACTAAAAAACATAAGCATCAAGCACTGGCAAATTTCGACAGGTGAAAACCAGACCTCGGTAGCCGTGGTTAAGGCAGCCGCCCGGAATGTGGAAGGTGCGTGGTTCGATTCCCGCCTGAGGTTGTCGTCTTTTCAGTGTTTAATATTTTATTTAAGTATATTTAAGCGTTAATAAAACGCTAAAATATCTAAAAAACATTAATTCACAAAATGTTACTAACAAATCTACATCTACACTAACATTAAAGTAAAGTAACTGTGTAAAAAAGTAAATTTGTTACCCTAGCATTAAAGCCGTCTTTTGTAAAACTAATCTTTTTATTTTTCCATGTTTTTTTTTTTTGCGCAATAAAGTATTTTTCATTAATTCATTTATAAAGTAATGTTTGTAAGTGTACATGTAGGAGGCAATCTCCGGAACTACTCATCCGATTTCAATAATTCTTTCACTAATATTTATAATGGAGAAGTCGCAGGCGGTCCGCTAGTAGATAAATATAAAAGAGTGCTTCAGCCTAAACGAAACCTATGTTCAGTAAAGTTCATTACTATAATTTTTATATAATATCACTATATCATTGAAGTCACTAGAGTATACAGAAGTATACTGAGAATTTAAAAGAGTAGCAGTTGGGAACAAACATCCATGTTTCATTCCGAATTTTCCGTTATCGTTTTCGCATGAAGTTTCACGTATTCTCTATATGTACGTACTTGCGATAAAACGCGACCCGGAGCATAGAGTGCCGAGTAAAAAGTTTTATACCGTCCCGGTGCTGCGATACGGGCATGAGTAAGTACATAATAATAACAATGTTTTCGCATTTCAATATTAGCTCTACTGGAGGAACGGAGGTTTCAACGACCTTAACGACAAATAAGGTTACTTCCTCAATTCAATTGTAAATTCTTCCATAACTCATAATCTGTGCTTGCACCTAGAATGTGTAACAAACTGCCGACCATATCATACCTATCCGTATAAAACCTTCGCGATTGATCGTCCATGGAGGCTTAAGGATCCATTAGGATTTTCACAGACCCTTTTGGTTTACCAACGAGTACTGTAAAAGCTACATAAGGAATACTAGCCAATTAGGTACACGGACCTACGCCACTAATGTCCGTCCGTCCGTAATTGTATGTTTATTCGTGTGTTTGTTAAGTGATTTTAATAAATGTTTTCTTTCTATCTTTCTTATCGGAAATTTCAATTAAAACTACTTAAGTATATACAAAAAATTTTAAGGGCTCAATTTAACTTTTTTTTTATCTTTCTCGCTTTTTAATGTATTGTAAATATGGTAATCTAACGTGCTTTCAATTTATTATGCATTTATAAACTGTTTTGTTTCCATTTAAATATAAATAAACAAAATGCGATATACCCGTATAAATTACTTCATAACTCTATGTAATATGTCGTTACATAAAAAAGTTTTTTTTAAATGGATTATAAAAAAGTTTCGTCTATTTTTAATTACGTTGTTAAAGATTTAACTTGAACCATAGTACTCTACGTATTGCAATCTGTGAAGAGGGGACTGTGCCTAGGCCAAGGCCACAAACACAATAGGCTGGAAGCTGCGCTCTTCAAATAAGACACTAATGGATTTGTATTGTTATAAACTCTCTCGCTACAAATAATTACACTCAGAGTTTATACACACAACTGTACTCATACAACAGCTGTCACAACTGCATCCATGGAGGCGTGGTTTGAAGATGATAGACTTTTGATATGATAGAATTCGGATAAAATGTTTACTAGAAAAAAAATCAACCAGTCTCAGGAAGCTCGAGTGGGATTCGAACCCACGACCAAGGATTGCCGGTCCACTGCTCTAACCGCTGAGCTACCGAGACCCCAGAAGACTCGCTGATTTTTTCCTAGTAGTTTGATTACGCTGCAATTCAGCGGTATTACGTCACTGTGAAGTTTACCCTCACATTCGAAAGAAATACTATTGCAAGTATTTAACAACCGATAAAGACGTAAGTAATTGCTTATAAATAGCTTCATTATTGAAATTTTGCATTCACAATGCTATACTTATAGATAACGGATAAAATGTTTACTAAAAAAAAATCCGGATGGATCGCAATCCAAAGATCGTGGGTTGGAATCCCAATCGAGCTTCCTGAGACTGGTTGATTTTTTTTCTAGTAAACATTTTATCCGTTATCTATATAGCATTGTGAATGCAAAATTTCAATAATAATGATAGAATTCATCTAAGGCTATCTTCAAAACATCAATGTGTAGTATCTTCGCATCTTTGACGACCTCCGTGGTCGAGTGGTTAGCACGACGGTCTGGCGTCGTCGCGCCATCTCTGAGGTCCCGGGTTCAATTCCCGGTCGGGTCAATTTAGAGAAAACTGTTTTCTAAATTGATATATTCATTATAATAGATTATAAATTCTAAAAAAATTAAACTGGGGCCTTACTATCAATCACATCAACTCTTAGAGAAGTATTACTTTAATGTCACTACGCAAATTCCCATACGAGGACATTTTACGACTAAGACATTTCTCGATTTGGACCGCCCGAGACTTAGACATTAGTATAGACTGGACATTTTACGACTTAGACATTTCACGACTTGGACCGTATATAGGAGCCTTAGAAGTGGCACTACTTAGACGCTGTAAGACATGAAATTCTTACGATCTGGACGCAATATGGACACTGGACATTTTACGACTTTGACGTAACACTCTGGAGCGGAATGTTGCATAGTAACATTAAGTAATACTGCTTTAAAAGGTGACAGTAGGACCCTGGACTTTGCCAAATAAAAAAGTTTTTGGTAATATTGAAATGAAATGATTAAATTAAATTATTATTTATTTACACAAAACAGAGTACATTTTGGTTGGTAGTATTTTTTATAATTTTAAACGTCCGTTTTGCCAAACGCAGAGCATGTGAATGTAAACAAATAAATACATACATACATACATAATATCACGACAATTATCCCCGAAGGGTTAGTTAGGGACTATAGGCATTGAGGACCACAAAAGCAGGCCTCTGCTTTAGTCCACTTTTCACCATATAGCGATTGCACATGTGCTAAGCGTGACAGGTTGTAAGCCCATCGCCTAAGCTGTTGGATGTACTCGTATATGCAGTCTTTAGTCCGTTAGTCACCTTTTACGACACCCAAGGGAAGAGAGGGGGCGGTAGTATTCATTCACCGTAAATGTAAACAAAAATATAAGTATATAAATTAAAGTAAACTAATACATTTTTATTACAAGTAATATTACTTACTTATTATTGATACCAGCGACACCATTAATATTACTCGTGTGTGGCCGACCCTCACTCTTAGGTTAATAATGTTTCTATGCTCAGTACTTTTACTGGATGTATTAGTTGGATTACCTTGAAACCGGATGGAATGCAGGTCACTTTTACATACCACAGCTGCCTGGCGACTGAAGGTATGAACCTAGTACTTAAGCTGTTGTAATAAAAATATAATATGGAGAAATAGGCAAGTCGAAGTAAAACAGAACATTACAGTTTAAAGATTTTAATAAAACTTTTCTTCTATTTGCTCATTATCATTACAGTATTACTTAAATAATTTAAGTTACAAAATAGTTGTAATTAGATTTCAATTTGCTTAACATATCAATGTTTTATGTCTCTATGTCTTATGAATAATGAAAATAATACTAGTATATTATGCAAGTGACAACTAATTTGAAACAATTATACTTAATTAATTTAATAAAATATACATTAGGAGTAACCGTATGTTGATATAATTTATACTGATCTTATGTAGTGTTATGTTACAATAGTAACCAGAGACAAAAATATAGAGTTAAGTTAAAAAAAAATATCAAACTGAAATTTCGAAGCCCGTACATACACATAGATTAATCAAAGGGTTAGTCAGAGACTAGGCAATGAGGACCGCAGAAGCAGTCCACTTCCATAGTCCACGTTTCACCAAATTACAACTGCACATATGCTCAGCGTGATAGGTGGTGAGCCCATCGCTGCTCTATGTTGTGGGATGTATGGGCAGTCTTTAGTCCGTTAGTCAGCCGTTTACGTCACTCAAGGGAAGAGAGGGGTTGGTAGTTTTCCGCTTTCGAAGCCCATTTTATTTTTATCTAGACTGAGGGCAGTACAGTGTACTCGCTACTCTAAAAGTCGTCAGAAGTGGAGAGACATCGCACGACGTATAGACCACTGCTCTAGTGAACTATGGGTAATTAGATTTATGGCGATGCCCTTGGTACATCTCTGAGGTGTACCAAGGGTCAGAACAAGTACCCATAGTCCACCTAGGTGAACTTGTCAGGTGAACCCCGGGTAAGGAACCGTGCGGCCGCCCTGGGGCTAAAATATCACCTCTTAGAGCACTTACTTTAATCTTACTATGCAATATGAGTATGGGAATTGTCATAGTAAGATTAAAGTAATTTATGTTAAGACCCCTAAAACGCTATTGGTGACGGCGAGACGCAACGCCTAACATCGAAAGCCACGACCATTCTGCCACGAGTGCCGGACTAAGAAGACAGAAAGCAGACGACGCCGACGAATCTAGTTAGGTATGAGGACGTGCCAGGCTCAAGGAAATGTTTTAGGTGGTTCAGCAAATAAGGCTTGAGAACATGTCCCTTTTAGCTACAGCTAACCATCGGTAATTTTTTAAATATTGTAGGGAAAGTTCGAAAAATCATTTAATTTTTATTAAGCTTTGACCTTTCAACTGCTGCCGCGCCCTGATCAGTGCTCAATTAACAGATTTATTTGTGTCCAGTGTCCAAGATCTCACGCGTAAATAATAGTATGACCATCCTGCCACGACTGCCGGACTAAGAAGACAGAAAACAGACGACGCCAACGAATCTAGATAGGTATGAGGACGTGCCAGCCTCAAGGAAATGTTTCGGGTGGTTCAGCAAATAAGGCTTGAGAACATGTCCCTTTTAGCTACAGCTAACCAACGGTAATTTTTTAAATATTATGGGGAAAGTTCGAGAAATCTTTTAATTTTTATTTAGTTTGACCTTTGAACTGCCGCCGCGCACTGATTAGTGCTCAATTAACAGATTTATTTATGTCCAGTGGCGCCGCCTCCTAAGTGTTAAGTAAGTATTACCAAGATCTCACGCGTAAATAATAGTATGAAGACTTAGTCTTTTTATTACAATATTTTAATTGTACAACCAGCTCTAAGCTTCATCTGCCAATATCAGATGGATGTTACGAAGAGATTGCAAAGAGAATTAAATATATATGAACCGAGGTTGTTATAGAATCATTTGGTACAGTATAATTACCAACAAATATGAATTATGTACTTTGAGATATTGAGAAGTGCATGAAAAAGTATATGTCTCTCTGAGGTCGAGATAAGATCTTAGCTTTTTGGCGGGTATAAAGCTTATGTAGCGAACCGTGAGTGAGCTTGTAAGCTCGTTAGGATTACATGCGGATCAAGAAACGGAAAACCTGAGAGCGCCAAAGTAACACGGCCTGAAACATAATTCTTACATACCTACATATAATCACAACTATTAACCCCGAAGGGTTAATGAAGACGGCAGAGGCAGTCCTCTACCATAGTCCACTTTTCACCAAATAGTGACTGCACATGTGCTCAACGTGACAGGTAGTGAGCCCATCGCCGCTCTATGCTCTTGGATGTATGTGCAGTCTTTAGTCCGTTATTCGCCTTTTACGACACCCAAGAGAAGAGTGGGGGTGGTATAGTTTTCTTTCACCGCTACGCGACATGGTTAATTTTTTGTTTTTTTATAGCAGAAGGAGGCAAACGAGCAAGCGGGTCACCTGATGGAAAGTAATCACCGCCGTCCATGGACACCGCCAGAGGAATAGCAGACGCGTTGCCGGCCTTTATGGGAAGAATAGGCTCGTTTCTTGAAGATATCGAAGTCGTAACGGTCCGGATATACCGTCGCCGAGAGCTGGTACCACAACACTGTAGTTCGAGGCAATTTAATTCTTGACTAATGAAAAAATAATAATATGTTCACCAATATGTACAGAGGATATGATTGTGACCAATATTGATTCATTGCTACCTTATTATGAAGATTAATACAATTATGACTTTTATTTTTTATTGAGACATTTATTTGTGAGCATTATTATATTCTTGATTTTTAGGTCTTAATCACCTGACAATAGGTCAAAAATCAAAGTTATTTTATTTAAAGAAATGACCTTTGTCGTCAAGGGTTCTCCTTAGCGCACTCAACATAAAGTGAGTGAAAGCGAAGCGAAACGAATTTATCTTCGCTTTGCTTTGCTTCTGGTGTGGCCTGTGCAGCCTTTAGAAGCTTATAGAAGCTGGGCGGGAGGAGAGTCCTACATAACCAACAATTCGAAATGGCCCAACAATGGCATGATTATATTCATGATTTTTTTATCCGAATTTACAAAGCCAATGAGCCAAATAAAGAATAAGCGCTAATCCGGCTTTAGACATAACAATTGTTTTTTTATTGACGTTGGTAGCGACAGAATGATGTTGTATACAGAATTTCTGCTAATAGTATTAAACCAGGTTTGATTTAAGTTAATTTGCTAGACTAATTAATAGCGGACATTACCAAACCCTCACTTAAATGGGTGAACTTTGCACAAAAGATCTCGATGGGTCGACGTGCTGAGAAAGCCCTCTGAACCACTTAAGTGAGAATTTGGTAAATGTCTCAAGTTCAAGAAAACGTTTTATAAAAAGTTACAAAATACATTTACACCTTGTGAAGGGAAACCAGGCCAATCATAGAAGGGTACGTACATGTAAGAGGAGCCGTTCGTAATAGCGTAATTCAGATAGAAGCGTCGCAGCGCCATCACAATACACCGCGCCACAATAGAATTTGAGAATGAATACAACGTAGCACAGCTTTATCTGGGGCTTACTGTCTGAAATGTAATGTTAACATTACAGTAGCAATTTAGAAACAGACGTTTTCGGGCAGTAATCAATTAGAATTAGCTAACTCTGGACCTACATGTTGCAAATTATATCTAGTATTGTGCAACATATTCAAAATGAAAGTGTTTGAAAAATCTGAATAACATGAATGTAACAGCATTATATTCAGATGAAAATGAAATACTTACTTTTTTCTAATAAGTCTGGAATGAACCTGTCTTATTGGGTTATGAGTTGACATTATGTCCCATCGTACCCTTCATTTAAAGGTTTTAATTGTTTTTAGAAAAACACAAAAACCTTAGTCAGTACCATATCTCTATCTGTATAAAAAAACATTTGCCGGGAATGTATGTCCGCGCATCAATTCAGAACTGCTTCACTTACTTGGATAAATATTTTTTGTGTTGGTTGTAATTGTCCGGACAAAGGTTGTGTGAATTTTTTTATTACATTTTTTTTAAATTTGATTAATTTGCACAGCTACTTTAAGATTGTGACAACTAAATATTTCACCATTTTTAACTTTTATTTTGGCATTTATTTATTTATAAACAAATATTTTTGAAACTATAAGAAAACGCGAAAGTCGTACTTAAAAGCCACAATCATAATCTCAATCTCATCAGTGCTTTTAAATCGGAAGGCACATTATTGTTTTTTTACGAGTAATACCTAGCGTGGCTTAACAATTGGCCGTTGGCAGTTTCTGTCCCAGTCGGTTATCATCTTCGTTGTTAATAATAATTATGATCGAAGGTTATCATAAAGCAGTTTTGGATCGGCACCGAGTCTAAGCCTACTTCGTGTTTCCCACCAAGGACATTGACAGCTTTATTGAATATTTCAACGCTAATATGCTTACCAGGAATCTGAATATGCGGAATAAGCGTTCTAAATAAAGCAAACGTATTGATTCTGAAGGCGAGTGTACTTAAGTCAAAAAGCGAAGCAGGAAACTTTTTCGATCGTAACCAGTATTGCCTTCCCTCAGTTTTATTGTGAAATGTCGATAACATTCACCTTAGGTCGTAAGTACCAGATCGGTTTTCGTTTGTTTTCCTACATAATTTTTGTCGCAGTTTCATTGTTAGCGCATTTGTTCTATTTCAATATAGGTTTTAATTAATACCATGTCTCAGTAAGCGAAGTTGTAATTCTAATCAGAAATAAAATATTCATTACCCACAAATAAATTGAAGGCAGTGAATACGATTTATATTTTTTTAAATAAATTTCACTTTAATTAGCTTTGCTAATAAAGGGTTATTAATAATAACCCTTAATTATTCTTATTCCCATCGTTTCTATATTTGATTGAGTAATGTAATTTGTATTCATAAAGAAGAAATTTAATTAGGTTAAAAACGTAAAATTAATTTTGAGTTTTGATAAATATTTTGTTGTACCTAGATGTTTTGATGTTCAAAATAGTTTATCATTAATTAAGTTTCATATGCATCTTGTAACACTTTGATGTATTTTTTTAAAGGTTAATTGGAAAATAACTTTTGTTTTTTGAAAATAGCACTAAAATAGTGATAGCCAAACCAGAAATATCTAAGATATTTTTACATTTTTTAATCACTAAAATTAAAAGTAATTTTACAAGTTTTCGTGGTAGACCCATATAAGCTAAGTAAAGGTTTCCTCGTGGTATAATTGACCAATAACCTTTTATTGAGACCGAATTGATAATTCTACAATAGTAAGTATATTAAACCTTACATTTGGCCCTAAATGCTAACTTCTCAAATTGCTAAAACAAGACATCTTAATTTATGTATTTGTAACAAAGTACTTTGTTGTAAATAGCGTAAATTTGCATAAACATATTTTGAGAGAAAAGATCTAGAAGAAATACCAGATTTGTATAAGTAACTCTTTACTAGAAATAATAAGGGTCAACAAACTGTAGACAGCGCAAACCACGCAGACAATCTACAATCTTAACTATTTGAAGATATTCGAGCAACGTTGTATATTATAGAGGACGAATTTGACAGGGCTAAATAAAACGCTCAAACATACTACGTTCCCTATCTTAGAACAAGAAAGACTAATTACTTTTGACACTTAAAAAATACAAAGTTTCTCATTGAGCTGAATGTTTAATTAGCTGGTCCTGCTAAGAAAAGGTTTCAGGGGAAATTAAAAACTAGCTACTAACCTTGACTAAGATGGATAAACAAATACGAAACGTTCTATATATTTTGAATAATAGTTATTTCTTACATTAGCACCACACGACTAAGGTAGCGTTCAACGCTCTATCAAAAACTAATTTTTTACTATTTTATAATACGTACAAGATATGGCGAAGAGAGAAAGAGAGAGATACTAGATTTGAACTACTGGAAATGTTAAAGATTGAGGCTTATCTAGACTTATCAAAGATCTATACACAACGTTCATCATACTTCATTGTAATTAAATTTTAATACTTACATAAAACGAGTCAAAGGCTTTTGATAGGTCAACAAACAAAAGATAAATGTGATTATTAGCAATATAACTTAACCAATCCCAATACATTTCATTTCACTTCAAATAAGTCTTTGTCTTTTGCACTTTCGTTTTTTGAACTCAAATATTCTTCTCAGTGACCATTGTTCATTTTTTTTCACTTTTTCTTTCGGACAAATAACTTAATTGCACACTTCAATTGTTCCGATCATTATATCAAGTCTCTATTCTTGTACATATCTGAAAAATATTTTAAAGTAAACACACCGAAAGTTAAATATAATGTCTATTACATCTCGAGTCAGAATTGGTCCAACAAACAACATTGCTGTTCAATAATCATTAAAACAAACTTCAAACATTAGTGATAGTGAGTCTTCTCGGACTTCTTGGTCTATTAAGGTTATGGCCTGACCCTCTCGCGTGGACTTGTACCGACCCTGCCGGCATATCCACAGCTGAATGTAGGCTGGCAGCCCTGGAAGTCCTCGGTGAAGGCACGCAGACTCTGAGGTCTACTGCGCTGTGTAATGAAGTAGCTCTTGAAGTTCTAGGAGTGGCGGTGCGAGAGGTGTCTGAGGGTGGAACTAAGGCGGGAAGGTCGGCTGCCGAGCGGGAGCGGCGAGGGGGACTCTCAGGGATGAGAGCCATGCCACCCATGCTGCCTACGAAGACGGAGTTCTGGAACAAAATGAAGGTGTCATAGGTTTTCTTAGCAATTCGGTAGTTTTTGAGCGTTTAATGAAGTAAAATCAGTTTATTTCATTATTACCATTATTTTAAAATTATTTTAAAAATACATATTCATACATACATGTAGATTCAGGACTTTTTCCTCTAAAGGGTTAGTCAGAGACCAGGCAATGATGACCCTAAAAGCAATCAACTGCACACTGCACATGTGCTCAGCGCGATAGGTGGTGAGCCCATCGCCGCTCTATGCTGTTGGATGTATGTGCAGTCTTTGATCCGTTAGTCGCCTTTTACGACACCGAAGGGACGGTAGTATTCTATTAATGAGCTGTTACCAGCACAGCACATCTTGAAAAGTATTTTACATTAAATATGAAGATAAATAGTTTACTTAAATATTTTAATAAAAAAGTACCCTTTATAGGCATTATTTGAATTCTACTGACTACTGACTAGCCAAATACTAGTCTATACACGAAATCTAAGGAGCTCCAAAGCCTGCAATTTTTGTCAGGTAGGTTCCTTATTATTATGTGGACATCCGCTAAGGAATTTTTTATATTAAATTCTTGGCATACGAATCTTCACGCTGAACAAGTCAAGGGCGTTCGCTAGTACAGTAAGCACCTAATTGATGGTGGCACATTCAAAGGTCAAAAAGATTTTCACATTTAAACTTTGATCATGTTTTAACTACGTATATCTTTGACTTTATATGTTGACAGTGTTTTTGAAACACATACTCTAATGATGTAGCATTAAGGTTGTTTTTCTCATATCCCATAAGCCTCTTACAATAAAAAATTGGGATTTTTATTAGAACAGCACCGCGTCTGGCGCCAGGCGTGTTGCGTGCGTACACAAGTTTAATAACTTTCGTTTCAACTAAAAATGTGGTGGTGTAATTTGTTTCATTTTATTTAGTACTTTATGAACTAATAAATAATGGGTCATAAAATAGTTATTTATATTTTTCACACGACTTTGTAAAAGTATGAACATTAATATGATATAAATACAAATATGTGTATTCATTGGTTAGTATAGTTTATTAGTTGCCCAAAATTTTAACATTATTTAGACTAGGTACTAGCGGTTTACGATGCGACGCGCGTTTTCTCTGTCACTTACGTTCTCACTACTACCGTTGACTAAGGCTGCCATAGTATAATCTGCAATGTACTACCGTTACACTCTTGTACTCGTGGTCGAGGCCTAAGAGTAACTCAGTTTATGGCTTAAGAGTTACCTGTCGAGGTCGATGGCTAAGATACCCGCAAGGCTGGTACGCGGGAAACGCCGCACCGCAGTCGTACGACACGCAGCCCCGCGACAGCGACGCTCGGTGCTGCGAACAGAGTATTTTCATTATAAATTCTATCAAATGTGACCTTCTTTTAAATCAGAGAGGTATTGGAAATATTGGACAAACGGGATTGGAAACCTTTGGGCCAATTAGTTTTACCCAACTAGTACAGACATTATTTATATGTTACATTACATTATGTACAAATATGTTTATTATAGAGATATAGCTATATCAAGAGACTCACGTGCGGTGGCACGTTCCCTGTTTGTCCGATATTGCTGCAGGAATATCAACATTTTAGCTGGTACAAATTTATCACAATGTGTATTACAAATGTGTTACTTTACCCAGAAGGACGGTGTCGGTGACGGTGTGACGGTGAAGGACAGTCCGATGTTGATGCTGAAACTTGGGCTAATAAAGACTTACTTTTGTACGTGATATAAATGTGTCACTTTACCAGGAAACTAACGACGGAGGCACGGCCAACGCACTTTCAGCGAGCGCGTAGCTTGTCCGATGTTGCTGCTGAAACTTGGGCTAATGAAGACTTATTTTTGTACGTAATATAAATGAGTCACTTACCAAGAGACTGACGTGTGGAGGCACGGCCACCGCACTTTCAGCGAGCGCGTAGCTTGTCCGATGTTGCTGCTGAAACTTGGGCTAATGAAGACTTATTTTTGTACGTAATATATAGTGTCACTTTACCAGGAGAATAACGTACGGAGGCACGGCCACAACACTTTCAGCGAGTACGTAGCTTGTCCGATATTGCTGCTGAAACTTGGGCTAATGAAGACTTATTTTTGTACGTAATATATAGTGTCACTTTACCAGGAGACTAACGTACGGAGGCACGGCCACAGCACTTTCAGCGAGTACGTAGCTTGTCCGATATTGCTGCTGAAACTTGGGCTAATGAAGACTTATTTTTGTACGTAATATAAATGTGCCACTTACCAAGAGACTGACGTGTGGAGGCACGACCACCGCACTTTCGGCGAGTGCGCAGCTTGTCCGATGTTGCTGCTGAAACTTGGGCTGGTACGGCTCCAGCATTCTGCGGAGTCGGATCTTATTAATACTCCTCTTTTAAAGTTTAGAACCGCGTAACTTAGTAACTGTAGTCTTCGGACTAAACTGCCCTTGTATTATTTTAAACTGGTTACAAACTGAACTGCCATAGAATTATTTAAACATACTGCCCATGCCCCTTAAGAAGTGTCTGCATACATTCTAATTAAAACAAATTGGCAAGGCGTTTAAGAAAATGGTCTAATATGTACATTATCCTGGGTATATAGGACAGTTTTTAATTTATGACTTTAACAACAATAATTAATAAAAGTTTAGTTAAAATATGTATATTGTTAAGAAATAAATTGATCATGGCAAAATTGGTGACATAACCATACTTATACAATTCTCCATTTTTGTAACTGCTAGTTAAATTTTATCGTAACAGAACGTCAGAGACAAGAAGAATATTTAAATTACTTAGATTATTTTATAATGTCTGGCCAAGTTAACTAACCCTACAAACGAGTTCACTTTCGAACCTTTTATATCAATTCACAAAATTTACATTTAAATATTCATCTACTGGAAATAAATGTGTCTGAATATTGAGTGGAGTTAATTACTTACTGATGACTCAATGTTTACATTTCCCTTAGGATGCCATGCCGCGTCATCCTACAGTCTGTCCTGTACAATTCTAGGTAATTATGCCGTCTCCCAAGCGACTGACATTAAGTTTGGTTACTGTTTGAAAGTAGTACCTACCGAAATATATTTTATGATCATATATAGTCATCAATTTCAAGAAATGAAATATAACCCTTTTAAAGACTATGCTGCCACCGAATTAAGAACACTGCACTTTTTGTACCCCTCTTCGTGGATGTCCACGAAGATGTCTTCGTGGTGTCACAGGGATATGATAAAAAAGGGATGAAGAGATAAGATAAGATAGGAATAACTCTAATCATACAAATAGTTGTTTTTTCCACATATAAGGAGGACCCAGTTGCTGGATAAATACTAAATTACGAAGTAAAAAAAAAAAATTAAAAAAATTATAGTACTTCGCTGCATTCAGGCTTATTATTAGTATTAATCACCATTGTGTTTTGAATATGAACATGATTCATTGCGCTAATAAATCAAAGCATCGACTTTTTGTCCTGATACAATAAACATACAGCGCGCAATATTTTTCAACGTTAATCTAAAAAAAATAACTTTGTCAAAGCACTTTTGTAATATTGTCAATTACATGTTTTTAATATAACAACAAACGGGTTCATTACGAAATAAAAATGTTTTAATATTCGCTGTTTAGGAGATAAAAAACTCAAACAATTCTGTAAGTATTTGATCATGGGAATTTATTAAGAAGGCCGCATACGGTTCTATTGATTACAAATTATAATTCCGCCTTGGGATGGCCTGAAAGATTTAATTTCCTTGATATATTGTTTGCTTGAAAATACGACTAACAACTTTTAAAAATCATTAGTACTGAGTACAACAACATGGCCCCCGCTAAGAAGCGAACCCGGTACCTCATGGTCCGAGACCGATAGTCTATACACTATCACCCAAAGGCGGTTAATAGCAGACATTAGTTTGCCAACATCGATATAAAAGTAATTGCTAACTAGTAGTATGGTGGTTAAGTATCGATTTACTAATAGAGGGGAATTGTAGCTTCACCTTCAAAGGCATAAACGCAGAAGCAGCTGCTGTTAACACATTTGTTTTGTAAGCAGAAACAGTTCATTCTTTAGTACGGTTCCAACTCAGAATTGATAAATAAGTATGATTATGTTATCATCAATTTAAATTGGGTATATAAACTTCATGTTTTGATTAACATTCCGTTTATTCTAATATTATTGTGAAGTGTGGTACCTACTTTTTATTAAAGAAATAACAAAAGAAATTGGAGTCTACTTATTATTAAATCAACAAAAAAACTTACGGAGCTCTATTAAAAGAGGTTTACACAGACATATCTCGTAGATAGATATTTGCTTCCGTCAAGATACCTACGTCGTACCAAAAAAACAATTGGCCACTTGACAGTATTCGAAAAAGTATTTAAAAAATTACAAACGTTTATTGTATAACTCGTACAATATTTTCTTTTTGAAAAAGCTTTTAATAGAAATAAACATATTTTTGTTTATTTCTATTAATTTTTCTTTTTTTTTTATAAAAGAGGGAGGCAAACGAGCAGGCGGGTCACCTGATGGAAAGTAATCACCGCCGCCCATGGACACCCGCAAAACCAGAGGAATCGCAGATGCGTTGCCGGCCTTTAAGGGAGGAACAGGTTTAAGGAAGGAATAGGAATTGGGAGGGGGGGGGGAGGGGCCTCCGGAACCCTCACTGGTCGGACGAAACACAACAGCACCAAGTGCCGTTATTTCACGCCGAATATTCGTGAGAGGGTGGTATTACGCCGGGCGAGCCGGCCCAATGCGTGCTGCAACGCAGCGTGGCTCTACCACTCAGTCGAAATAAAGCTTAAAAATAAAGCTTTTCGTGACGTCACATTTCAAAAATTAAAGAAATATTTCTTGATACCTGACAGACAGTTTCTGCTAATTGTGTGAAATGTGACGTCACATCAAGCTCAATCATAGCCGCACGTGTTTCGGGTCTTGTAATCAACAGATAAAAAATCGGAATTTTTTTTTGTAAAAACAAAATATTTATAAACTATCTTAGTAAAAAAAACTATTGGATAATTATCGTTAAATAATAAACTACAATTTCCGTCACATTTCATATTCTATTGTTACAGTACAACCGTCAAATAGCCAACTGTCCAGAATCAAATTTAGCCTTTAAAATTAACAGATTAGTTAACTATTTTCTATTAGTAAATAAAAAATTAAGTAGTGTTTTTAATTTTTTTGTCTCTTCCCTTGTTGGATGTCGTAAAAGACGTAACAGACTAAAAACTGCACATACCTACATCTAACAGCAAAGAGCGGCGATGGGCTCACCACCTGTCCGGCTGAGCACATGTGCAGTCGCTATTTGGTGAAAAGTGGAGTCTAGTCTCTGACTAACTCATCCGGGATAATAGGTCTGATTTGTATGTCATCATCATCATCATCATCAGCCTATAAACGTCCCACTGCTGGGCACAAGCCTCCCACGTGAACAATAGCACGTGGGGATATTGGGCCAAAACCCACCACGCTTTGTATACACCGTGACATTTTAATGGTTGTTTTCCCGCGGCAGAACGATTTACCTTTAGTAGTACTGTCGAATGTACATACAACTGTATATTCAACCTAATTAAAACCATGGCACCCAGTTATAAAGTCACAAATCTTCAAAGTATTATCTTACACTTACGATCATCGTCACAAATAACGAGCAAAGCAATGATCACTACTGTCACTTAAAAATGACGTCAATAACATTTAAAGGTGAAATCAACCTTAAGGGACAACAAATAAAGGACTTTTTCCTGTTATTGCCATGCGAGAAAATAAGATCTCACTTCTCAAGTGGGCTGTTATTTACCGAGTCATATTTTTTGCGCCGACCTGACATCTAGTTGGTTTTGTTGATCGAAGGAGGCAGTGAATTGTTTATGCGGTCCCCTTTGCCAAGTATCTGTCCACCCCTTTAGGTAAAATAGTTGTGAGTAACAATATTACATACATACTTATGTATGTAATATTATTACAGATTCCACTTCTGGTAAATATATTTAGGGACTGTTGTTCAAACACACACTCCAACAGATAATAAAAAATACACGCCACCCCTTCATCGGCTGATTTGATTCGTATTCTTTGTTATTTCATATCTCTCTTTGCTTTCAGTCTTTCCTTTTAATATAAAGCGTCACTCAACCAACAAAGGGTTTATTTAGATTGTGTACAGTAATCACCAAATTGATCGAAACACCACCATGATTAAAATATATTAACAAGGTACTGATATAAATGCTACTAAATAAGTATGCTTGTTAGCATGCTTATTACAAGCGTACACGTAAAAAGCATGCTAATTACTAGCAACGCTTTGACACACATACTACTAAGTAGCAATTGCTCAATAGTGTCATGCTTACCTGTATCAATAGTTGCACCTTAAGCTTTTTCATAATAAAACATATTTACGAGAAAGCAATAGGCATTCATCTTTTAAAACTTCGTGGATTCTCATTAATATACTCATTAAAGGCATCCTACGCATAAATGCCTTTTAATAATAATGACATTTCGACCGAGTTGCACCCGATACGGTCGTGGTCATGGGCTGACTCAAAGGGGTACGTATTATATATAATGCCGAATTTTAAAATACCGAATTTCGTAAGACCTATGGACGGAAGGCCGAATATTAAAATGCCGAAATTACCAAATCCCGAAAGCTCCAAATTCTTAATGTTCAAAATAGTTCGAATCCCGAATGTTCAAAATTCCGAAGATTTATATACCTACAGTTGATATGCCGAAGTTCAAAATCCCGAAAGATAGATTAACCGTGTTTTTACAATGTAATTTAAATTTCTAAAAGGAGTAGGGCAGCTAATATTTCTGTTGTCTAATAAAAAAACATAACCTCAAAATAAGGTCTTATAAAATTCGGTATTTTGTATTTTCGGGTTTTTGAACTTTCGGTATTTCGAACTTTCGGGATTTGGAACTTTCGGTTATTTGAAAAACGACATATTGAGCGTCGGTATATCGTGCATGGGTATTTCATACATTCGGTATTTTGATTTTCGATGTTTTAAACGTAAGTATTTTATTTGTAGGTATTATGAATTTTTAGGATTATAATACGTACCCGACTCAAAGGTATGAAGATATGATATGGTAGTATGTGTTTAATAAGACTAAGTAGTTAGCGTTAATCCCCGTCTAAATATTTGAGATAAAATGGTTGTAGCTAGCCAGGTGGAATTAAAATAATCCCCGCTACCAATTGCGCCCATTAAATATTTTATTAAGGTTGTCCGTGCTAATAAACCCAGACTTATTAATCTAAATTTAAAAATCTTTTTAACCATTCAGATTGTTTAGTCCAATAGTTTAGTGCAAAATGATGACCTTCTTAACTACGGGTTTACTAAAAACAGGACAATCTTTTCACTATTGTTGTTTCCCTTAAAAAACGTGAACTAGTGCCATACCATTTGTGACTCTTGTAACAGTGGGTACATTGCAGAACGGAGAAGTTACTGGTCCGTTCTGCGTAGAACATCTTATATTTTTCTGGGAAACGAAATTTAATATCTTCTTCTGATCATCACCGCGTACGGACATAAGCAGACATGGAAAAATAAAAAATATAGGTATTATAAATATAAAAATAATATTGTTCTAGTTCTTTCGGAAAACGTAGATTGTAAGAGAGTTGGTATTGGCAGTTAAATAAGCATTTATAGCCTAATAATAATTATGACTGTTTAGACGAAATGAATGAAACGAAAAACTAAATGACTAAAAAGAAGAAAAATTGCTTGTGTCGCTAAAAAAAACATAAATCTAACTAGGTATTGGCTTTGTACACTGTGAAATCTTATGATTATGAACAGAATATTCTTGATAGATATTTTGCTCTTATAGTCTCATTTAATTAAGTGCGGCTATTGTCAGGTATGGCTTATTAATTATTAATAAAAAATTGTAAAGGTGCAATACTGATTCCAAAAACTTACTTACAAGACGCGATTACATTGCGAGAATCGTGTAAAAAATCTTGATCTTGACGAATTGCGAACCTCCTTCTTTTTCTTAAGTCGGTTAAAACGACAAAATATATGTCACTGTAGCTACGTTATCAATCGGCACAGTAGTTATAATGTTTTCTGTTTTCGATATCAAACTCAGGAGGAGTTATCAATCTCTCAAAAACATGCGTAATAACTGTATCTACTTATTTTTTCAATTAATTTTTCCATACATTTACTTATCGTGCACAAAATATCCCCACTTAATTCAATGCCAACACATCGGTACTTGAATACTTTGCTATTTTAACAGTATGTGATTCTTTAAATATGCTGACTGCTGATGCCGAACCCTATTACATACTATTTATTAAGTTAATACAGAGGTCATCGGTCAAGTAAGAGAAAAAAATGACAATGCATTCATCTAATAACATTATGACTATTGGCGGTACATCAAAGTTTAATTTGCAGTAGCGTTTAAAGTTATTTTAGTTAGTACTTTTTTACTTTATTACTGTTAATACTACAGGGTTCGTACATAATTTCGCAAAAGGTCTATAATTATACACAGTAAATAAGCATTATTTAATCTATTTCCTTCAAATTCAAAATGACGTTTGTGTGACGTATACAAAACAATGTTCAACTAAATAATGCAGTAAGGCCGTAAATTGGTAATTTTAAACTTTAATTATTTGATTTATGAACATTAACCTTTATTTATTTAATGTTATTGCAATTATATATTTTGTGGTAGCGATCGAGTAGATTGAACATTCGCCAAGTATATGTAAACTTGTCTTCCACTTTACTATTGGCAAGGAACCCCTATAGTTCTATCAGCCTGTATATCTGTCTGTATGTCACAGCCATTTTACAGTATTGTTTTAGGTATCATCCCTTAGTATTGTATGAAGTGGTGGTGCTGTTATTAAAGTATTGTAAACTATGGTATAATTGAAAGTGTTTGCTTTAGGGATTAAAATATTTTTGTTCAAAATGCTTATTACTTTTAATCATTCCAAAAACTATGTAAAAAAACATCTATTGCTGGCAGGAATAATTAGCAATAAAAAAAAACAAAGAACAATTTGTAAAAATAGTTGTTTAACGCGACAACGACAAAAGTAAAAATTATAATTTCTATTTCGTTATGCAACCCATTCTTGACAAACCTGGTAATTATGAAAAGATTAATTTAAAGAACATGAATCGTAGAATTTAGAAGAATATAAATAATTAAACTAATATGACACAAAGCCAGTTAAAAATTGAGTTACTTTTAAAGTGTATGCAAATCATTCTTGCACGCTTTGCTGAAACTGGCATGAAAGTTATAACTCTACCACATTAAGAGCTTCAATTGAATAGTTCCTACGTAATTAACGGAAGGTCTTCATTTGCAGCTCTTAGTGCTGTTATATCAGCGGACTGCGAATCGTATGTAATTGAGTTCGTTTGTACATTAGCTCCATAGACTGTTGTGACTACTGAGTGGTTAGAACTGTCTGGTGCATTGAAAATATAACAATGGGATCTACGTACAGTTTATAGACGCACCTTATCTTGCCCCAGCGGTTGATGAAGAGAGCAATGGCCGCCACCCATAGAAGGAGGACGAAGGCCACGATCAGGGCCTCCTCGGCTCGCACGACCACGCCACTGCCATCTGTTGAAATAAATGGGAAACGAATCACTTTCTTGACTCCCGTATTGGCCTTATAAGACACATAAGGAAATGCTAAATCTCACGATCGGACGCTGTACGAATAATTTTTTTCATACAGGATGTTTGTTAATAGATATATAATCCTGCCACTGGGCCATCCTACTATGTACAAAGAACAACTATTTCTATGGCAGCTACCTAAGAAAGCAAAAAGAAAATCAGCAAAAGCGTTCGCAGCAATCAAGAACCATACAAAATTGCAAATACTTTAGTTTAGTCTGGCGTGGCGATAAGGTTAGTATGAAACTTACTAATGACGAATCCAGGAAAAGTCTAATCTGATACGACTAGGTAGTATTGGTAAGTGTAAAGCAAGTGTAACAAACATAAATGTGTATTAATTGTTTTATAGTGGTTTTACTTAACTATTTTTCTAGCTAGACTCGCAATACACTCTCTAATTGGGCAAGTATAAAATGATATCTTTAAAATACTGTCTTCATTTTTTGCGGAATAATCTAGTAAAGTCGAACATCTTTACTAAAACTTTTAGGGTAAAAAACTTTAAAAATGTTTAGGGCGAACCTCATTTCTCATTCAATCACAATTTATTGCCATCGATTATTAAACAATGAAAAATGATTCCGTATTTATAGTCTCTTCTCATAACTTTGACTTTTGAATTGGCAAATGACCAAACTGCACGAAGCCGCTGAATAATAAAATAGATAATGAAACCAACATTTTCTTCATCAAATAGGAAGTGAATTTTACGAACAAACGTTCTCCACTGCACTGTGTGGCGCTTGGCCTCGATCCGGTTATAGATCTGTGTTCTTGACATTTCACGGATAAAATGCAACCAGTCGAAGTCTCTTGTGACGATGGAGTTATGCTTCTGCGGAGAAAGCTTTACAGTGGGTATCCGTAAAGGGACAGAAAACACAAATGAAAGTTGTAATATTAGATAAAGCTTATTTTATGATAGGACTGTGTCGTTGATGATTTTATTTTTAATTACAACACAGTGACAGCCTCTTCGTAGGTCGTGGCCACGGAGCAAACCGTGGTCGTGGCATGATTTTTCCAAAATTAATCTGAATCTGAATGGTTCCAGTTATCCAGCACTGTGACGTTCGTATGGTAATGATGACCGATGATTATAATGTCAATTTTGCTTATTTAACCATACCAATAGACAAAGTACATAATATCGGTAACGGCACGCTCGCTTCGCTCGCCCAGCTTACGATGTTTTGTAAAAAAAATAATTCAAAATAGCGCTTACTTGTCACTTTTTAGTTATCTTATTAACGATGCCCATATCACTGTCATATTAAGTGTCTAAGACTCGATTAAGTCAGCAATTCTTATCATTTTTTAAGATGACGCATTGTAAGAAGAGAATTTTCTTTTAACGAACGCAAGAAAATATTTTAAAGTGTGACTCAGCAAAAAGTTATAAATTACTTTCTTTAAAAACTAAAACTTTATCTGGTGAGAAAAACTAACTGAATAATAATGTAATGGTTGTAATATATAGCTGTCGAGGTAAAGCGAGGGTGGCGAAGGAGGGAGGCTGGAGGCCGGCTAAATCTGCATCGAGGCGAATGTTGGGGAGGAAATTAAAAATCTATTATAAATGCAAACTTTTTCTGCATCTTAACGTAACAAGAGCGATGTGGATGAGACATGTTGTTTTGTTTATACGCCTTAAGAATGGGGACCTTAACCTTAACCAAAACAAGAGAAACGATGAACTTAATTACTGTTATCTACTGTTTGTAATAAGTAATTTGTCAATCACTTGAGATGCACTCAATATACTTCTTCAATGTGTTAAGAGGGTTTACGAATTTCGGTTTCCCATACAATCTTCCAAATCGAAATTTTTAAAGACCGTAAGCCATTTTTTTATGAAACTTTGCATGCTATATTAAAATACAGGGATCTAAATAGTTTGTTGAAAACATTTTTAAAAAACGTTTAATTGGTTGAGTTATTCCGACTTAAAGTCCACTATAGAAAGTTTAAAATCGCAATAACTCAGTTAAATGAACGTTTTTTAATAATGTTTTCAACAAACTATTTAGATCTCTATATTTTACTTCAGCATGCCGAGTTTCATCAAAATTGACTAACTGGTTTTTAAAAATTTCAACTTGGAAATTTGTATGGGAAACCGAAATGCGTAAACCCTCTTAAGGCGTACGATGTGTGTTTTTTTTATTAGTCTACTAGTACAGACAGATGTTAGTCCCAGGTTTTATTGACAGTGGACAACATTTAAGTCGCGTAAGCTTTTGAACTTACAATATTAAAAGACTTGAAATATATGCATCAATAAATAACCTAAATATGACGTGTATAGCTTAGAATAATAACATATAGAAGGTAAGTCCGCGCTCCCACTTTGAAGCACTTTTTTTGGAGCCAGATATGGCTCCAAACGCCGAGTTTTCAATGTGCACTACGGAGTTACAAGCGTACGTGTGCGTGTCGCCGAGCGCAAGCAAGTAATCGTCATGAAAGTGTGAATCGATTTTGTGCTTCACTTTTGACAGAGCGCTTGTATGAAGACTATCTTTCTATACGTTATTATTCTAAGGTGTATAGTTAACAATTTAATTACATTAAAATGCGAGTGTCTGACGTTTTCAAAGTGTTAAGGTTGCCCATAGACCTTATCCTAATTCATATTTTTATGATAACCCACCTACCCGCATTGGGCCAGCGTGGTAGGTTCTGCCTCGATATCCCCACGTGCTATTGTCCACGTGGGAGGCCTGTGCCCAGCAGTGGGACGTTTATAGGCTGATGATGAATGATGATGATAAAAGTGAGCTGGCGCAACCCTTTCCGTGCCTCTGAATCACGTGCTAATGCGATACAAGAATTGAATATAATTCGACGGTTAAAAGGATTATAACAACTTTACAGTAGAGCTACTTGGAAATAAAAAAATACAAAAATAAATTACTGTATCTAAACTTCTTAACTTTTCGCATTGAAGCTGCTGAATCTAAGTGCAGTCTTTTACGATACTGAGCATGGGTATTTGTGATATTAGTATTATTGATTGATTAAAATTGCTCTTAGGACATAATGCATTATTTTCTGATCAAAGCGAATTGCTTTATGTAGCAGAAACAACATCACCTGATTTAAGAAAAATGATTGTCATGCCATATGAACTGTAAAATTATTGAAAGCGAAATGACTTAACCCTTTATCAGGCAGAGGGATGTATATTCCCACCATATTTTGAACTTTATACAATTGAGATAAGGTCGAAAACCAATGAAAAAATTGAACATGCTGTGCCCGTTAAAATGTTAAATCAGAAAGGTTGCCAGTATAATTAAAGTCTAGAAGGCTTATTTAAATCAATGGCGTATATTTAAAGTACAGGTAGTTTACAGGTATATTTTCCCCAATAAACAGTAGTATTTTGTCATCGATTTAGATTTTAATTTTTCAAACAAAATTATTTATTAATTAGATGGCAAAAACTGCATCATACTGTAGATGCCTTCACTCACACATGCGACTGCATTGTGGAAGTCGTTGCACTCACCACACTGACGACTGCGACGACTTCCACAATGCAGTCGCATGTGTGAGTAATTTAATCGAGGCGCGAGGAGAGGCAAGGCTATACTGCCAGCCTTGTAACGGGTGATTTTTTACGACCTTTTTTTTTCAAGTTGGCAGCACTGATATGTAATTGCGCCCAAGCGTAATCTGTCAAAGTCAAAATTGTTCATTAAACTATGCCATTTCGTCATAGAAAGACTTACAAACGAACAACGATTGCAAATCGTAGAAATTTATTACCAAAATTCGTGCTCTGTAAAAAATGTGTTTCGCTTGTTACGGCCATTTTATGGTCGACATATTCGACCTAGTGAAACCACAATTAGAGGTGTTATTACCAAATTTTGTACCAAATTCACTTTATTGGACATTAAACCATCGACTCGCATGCGTACAGTGCGTACCGAAGAGAATATTGCATCCGTAGCAACCAGTGTCAATGAAGATCGTGAATATCCAGAATTTTTAGTTTTTCTTTAAAGACGACCTTGGACGAAACGTTACCGTCAACGGGGAACGATATCGATCCATGATCCGTAACTTTTTATTGCCCAAATTGGAAGATCTGAACTTGGTTAACATGTGGTTTCAACAAGATGGCGCCACATGCCACACAGCACGTGAAACAATAGACATTTTAAGGAATGAATTTGGTGAGCAATTTATCTTTGGCCCTGTAAATTGGCCACTAAGATCATGCGACTTGACGCCTCTGGACTATTTTTTGTGGGGCTACGTGAAATCGTTGGTGTATATGGACAAGTCCAACACTATTGAGGCCTTACAGACAACATAACACGTGTTATTAGTGGAACTCAGGTCGAAATACTGGAAAAAGTAATGCAAAATTGGACCTTCCGTATGGACTATTTGAAACGTAGCCGTGGTCAACATTTGCATGAAGTAATTTTTAAAAAGTAAATGGCAAGAACCAGTTTATTGATTTCAATAAAGATTTTGTATATATAACGCATTTTTAGCTGTTTTATTTCAACTTTTAAAAAAAGGCTCTTAAAAAATCACCCATTATAAAGATTTAGCAACAATAATTGCTTTCTGTTTTGAAATGACTTGGATCATTTCTTCTAGCGATCCATCTTTCATAGAGTATTTCATAAATACTATATTGCAAAGCTAATTTATTAAATGTGGTAACTCGAATTTTACTTATTTTGCCCGTAAGATTACCCTTAAAATATTTGTCAGAAAATTCTTCGTAATATTTGAAATCAGTGTAATTTAACCACTGAACATGGTACTTCTTTTCAAGCAACCTGGCAAATTGTTAGCCATTAGAGCCCACACTTTAGAGTTTCTAATGGAATTTCTATACAAAATTGCATGCTATCGACACTCATCTCAGTGTGACCTGTGATGTAAATAGTTAAGCTGAATGGACTCAAGTTTTTATTTATTTTGACAGTGCATTATGCACAGCTGCCATGACGATTATGGCTTGGCAAAATTATGCGCGACTGGCGTCATCCCAAAATTATTCCACCGAGAATATTTAGTTTGGATGTTTCGATTGACACTGACATATAGGATTATGGTTTTACCATGGACTTAATTAAGTCCATGGGTTTTACCTTCATAAGAGCTATATTTGTAGGTACCTACTCTAAAATGTAAAATTTTAAATATTCAAAACATACTTTGCCTGAATTGTCAATAGAACCCGTCCTAGGTTCTGACGATATGCAGGCTGAGCTCTTGTACCCAGAAAAGCTGATAATAAACTCAGCAAAGGCATTTTTTTCTCCCTGTCTCTCACAGTGTCAAATAAAAATTGCAGGCCCCTATAGGCCAACCACAACAACATGCAACGTTCCGAACGTTACGTTTGCGTAGTACTTTAGAGTTATGGCGGTACCTTCTCTAAAAACAGTAGAGTAAAGGTTTTCATGCACCTTAAGCGATAGATATCTGTGGCTAAACCAACTTTAGGCGCTATTGCAGAGTCCGGTAGCAGCAACTGAACACACTGCCAATCGCGTTTTTGTATGATGGTCTGCCGTGTCGGCAACAAAAAGTGTCGACATTTGCGCATTACCTAGTTGTTTAAAAAAAGCTGTCCCTTTTCCAAAAAACAATAGAGCAAAGATTTTCATGCACCTATTAACACACTGTGCTGTTTTGATAGCGGCTCATTAACACGTTAAGCGCCAAGTGTATCCCCTTCGACAGAAGCACAGCGGTGTATACCAGATGATACACTTGGCGATTAACGTGTTAATAAAATACTACCGCCCCATCTCTTCTTTTGGGTGTCGTAAAAGGCGACTAGTGGACGATAGATTGCACATACATCCAACAGCATAGAGCGGTGATGGGCTCACCACCTGTCACGCTGAGCACATGTGCAGTAGCTATTTGGTGAAACATGGACTGTGGCAGTGGACTGCTGTTGCGGTCCTCATTGCCAGGGCTCTTACTAACTCTTCGGGTATTATAGTCGTGAATATACGAGTATGTATATTAAGTCCGCCTTTTGCTGTTTTTATGTACAATAAAGATTTTTAAAAAAAAATGTATGTATCTATTACCATACTCACCGATGTCAGCTATCGAGAAGTTCGTGGTGAAAACGCACTGCAAATCGCGTTTTTGTATGATAGTCTGACGTGTCGGCAACAGAAAGTGTCCACATACATATAATCACGACTATTATCCCCGAATGGTTAGTCAGAGAGTAGGCAATGAGGACAACAAAAGCAGTCCTCTACCTCCTCTATAAATAGCGACTACACATGTGCTTAGCGTGACAAGCGGTGAGCCCATCACCGCTCTATGCTGTTCGAGTATGTGCAGTCTTTAATCAGTTAGTCGCCTTTTACGGACACCCAAGAGAAGAAAGGTGGTAGTTTCTTTCACCGCAACGCGACACGGTTTACGAAATTGTCTACGTTTGCGCATTGCCTAAGAGTTGTTTAAAAATAGCCGTCTCTTCTCCAAAAACAATGGAGCAAAGGCTTTCATGCACCTATTACAATACTCACCGATGTCAGCTAGCGAGAGGTTCGCGCGTGGCGTGGTGGAATGGGTGGGGTGTAGCCTCAGCACTACTTCGGCAGGCGGCCCGCCCGTCGCGCCGCTCCATTCTGGGAACACCCACTTATGACTACGACCGGATAATAAATTAAAAACTATGCCCCAACTCAACCGACTGGTATTGTCAGCTGTGTTACACAATGTTCGTTGATATTGGGGCAAGTTGGGCGTTGTAGAGATGTGGTCTGTAGCAGTGTTAAGAAATAGTAAGGTATTGTTAAATTCATAGTCATATAGAAATCTGCAATTTGGCCCGCAAATGGTCCTTCGAGCCGGATGAAGTATGTTTAACAGAATCAAAAAAAAAGTGAGTAAGTAATAAAAGATGATAGACATAAAAACAATCAGAAGTAACATGTGCTGACCTGAGATAAAAATCTCAGTGTACTTTTAAATGAGTGCTTATCATTTCATATAATGAAGAAATGAACATATTTCAAAGGACATAACGTAAATGAACGTAGATCATAAATATTTATATCAAACATTACACACCCCTTTTAGAGCTAGGCTACGCTGAAATTTTAGTCAAATGACAAGTTTTAATGTATTTCCCAACAGCGACCAAAAGATAGGTCTTTTAACATGAATTATGCAAACAAGGTGTGGTTAACTAGGGCACCTAGAACGTTCATATTAGAGCTAAATTAGTTTTCATCGAACGACTTCTTGAAAACTGTAAGGTAAAACTTGAATTACGAATTTAAAACTCTTTCGACATTACAAAGATATTTTACCATATTTTAACCTGTCTTAAATTTTCGACGCTGGTTTTCCCCCGAGTACAATAGTTTATTTTGACTTTATTGTTTTATTTAATTGATATTGCAAAACCAATTAGATTAAACCAAAATAAGAAATTAATTAATTTCATTATTTAATAATTTGACATTAAAGTCCTCCTCGTAAGGCCACCTTTTAATACTGTTAAATAGTGGTAGTACGTATGCCTCCATCATTCAACCTTTAGAGATTTTTTTATTATTTTATTTTTAGGTAGGTACAAACAGTATGTAATAATAGTCCTACGAGTATATTAAAGAGCTTAAGGTATGACCTTCTTTCCGCACGTGTTGCGGTCAGGTGACACCAGACCATTCTGCTGGATCGACTAAATAAAGGCTGCAATTGACGGTCCCCTACATAAGTACAACCCTTCACTGTAATGGACAGGCCGCAGTTAGAGTTACTTTTCCTCTATTTTAGAATACTCTAAAGGTACCATTTATTTTTATTTTATTTATTAGTTAATAGAAAAGGATTAATACAAATTTGGAAAGAGTTGAAAAATATTCCATGAGCAGTATTCGAAACTGAACGGGTCTATTTTGGATCGCCGAATTTTAAATGGCATAAACCTTAAGCTAAAATTTATAATTTCTAATTCGCGCAAAGTTTAAACGCACAAAATTACGCTGTAGTGTTGAAATACCTAATTTATTATTTTATTTGTTATGTTCAAACTTTTTTTTTTTATTAGACAACATAAATACTAGCTGCCCTACTCGGTCACGTGATAGGTTAGAAAGGACAATGGCGAAATCATTGCTGAATGAATTCTTTAGCGTCTATACTATTGATGAAATAAATTCGTTAGATTTTTTAAAACCATAGGAAAATCCTGTCTATGTCTCGAAATAAAAACAAGTTTAAAAAACACTAAATTACTAGTTACTGCTGTTCTGTTTAGAACAATGACGACGTTTTTTTTCTCTTAAATAAGGGCTTCGTGCGGTCCGCACATTTAACCAGTTTATTAAAGTAAACATTTTCTTTGCATATAGGCTCAATAAAGTAGATGATAATGAGTGATAATTAACGTTTAATCGTAAATGATATTCCCCGAACGCCTTGAGACTCAATAAAGCTGTGGGACTTTATTGAGATCTCACACGGACTTCTTGAGAGAATATGAAAAGTGATGTTGCACTGTTTTGTTTTGTTTGCCAACACTCATGCACGTTCACGAACACTTAACAATAAATAATCCACCATTATTTCACATTAATATTCGACAAAGCACAAATTAGAGAAAATAAAACTAACCTGAAAACATGACGGTTCAATTTCCCTCCAAGAAGTCCACGTTTTTACGAGTATTTTTAATTTGGCAAATCGTATTTTTTTATAATTTGTTCCTTGAAGGAACAGGCTAAGGTCTGAGACCATACTGCTGCTGCTGCATACTTCCTAGTCATTAGTTAGTTAAAATCACATTGTTATTATTATAAGCCTATATTTTCCCAGTGCTGGGAAAGGCCCACCCTCCCCTCTTTCCACCTTTCGCGGTCTGTTGCTTGTGCTGGCCAATCCTTGAAAGAATAACACAACTAGGTAGATAGTACTCGTTTTATCCAAATATGAAAGACATAAGCTCCAAAACTTTGAATTGGAATATCTTTAATTGTAGACTTACTAGAGAGTTAAAACCAAGACCATGTTGTTCAGGATTACAAACTCTATACTAACATATTTTTTCATTTATAGACGCTTAAAAAAGAGTTGACAAAAGTTTGTATGGGAGTTCGCCATTGTCCTTTATGACAATCGCGAAGCGCAACGTAGCGATTGTCTTGAATTTCGAGGTTATTTTTTTATTAGACAACAGAAAACTAGCTGCCCTACAGGAGTAGTAGGTAACGTGATAGGTAGACAATAAGGCGTTATACTCTTGTGCATTTTAACTTTGTGCGAATTACAATTTAGTAATTGTAAATAGTAGGGATTATGGATGGTTCCGCCTAATGTCGCATTAAGGAAGTTTAAATACGGCGATGAGTTAGGCGAAAGTAAAAATAGAGAGAAAGAAAGTTATGCCGATACATTTTAGTGCATTTGATATTAGGGATTCTAAAATTAGGGTTTTTTATTTTTAGGGAAATCTATAATAGTGAGAAAACAACTGTTAGGCTAGACAATCGTTGTTCGTGAAAAGTTTAAATCAACACAGTTCGGCCCTATGAAATGAGAACTAAAAAATTTTAGGCGAACCTAAGGGCACCCACTGAACCTTTCTGACATTTTGGGTCAGGTGGACTACCAACTATGCTTTCAAATTCAAATTGTAATTAGTTCTAAACAAAATTTTAATTAAATACTCTAGAAGTGGATTAGTTTGCACTTTTTTCTCTCATAAAGTTCTCATTCCACTTTAGATTGTAAGGAAATCTAAAGTTATGTAAGAATTGTTTTTTTGGAGGATTTTATAAGAATCAATGTAAAAAGTTAAATTTCTTAATAAAATATGTACCTAATTTTTGTGTCTTAGTTATATACGAAGATAGAGATAAATGGCAAGAGGGAGGCATTTGGCATGCAGTGAAAGAATATTAATCTTATTAATAGTATTTTGTACTATTATCGCACAACATGCGCTAATCAACTACGGCCTTTACCACTCTCACCGGCGGAGATGCGCGACGAAGCTGCTTGAGGCTTCGAAGTGTACCCTCTGTCAGTTGCTAACTCTATGGCGGTCGTTACAGCATCTGTTGAAGAAGAATAAATATATGTCAATGTTTTGGTAGAACAAATCATACTACGTAAACTTTGAGTCTACTTTTAGCTACACTAAAAGTACCTACAGTACGTTTTTGACTGTTACACCTTTTTTTGTTAAGTGGTTAGAGGTTACCGATTTTAGACCAAGAGGACCCCAACGAATTTTGTTCTCTTGTCACACAATCTACTATAGTAGCATTGTTGTACTCCAACAATAAGAGATAAGATAGCCAGTTCCTCATTAGTTAAGGATTCTGGATGCAGTTTATACCTTCTTTTTATCATCACTATCTATCAGGTGAGAAGAATTAATGACAATGATTTACTTAATGTTAAATAAAGAAAGCAATTTTTTTTTTAAATTTTATTTACTATAGTCACAATGTGCATGTTTAGATTTAGACACAAACAACTAATGTGACACATATATCACGCATTATCTAACCACGACTATTATCCCCGAAGGGTTAGTCAGAGACAAGTAAAAAAAAAAAATATTATTTTTACTACAATTAATAATATTCCAATAAAATAAACAGTTTAAAGTGTAACATTTAGGTTAATTCTCCTCAAATGTCAAGGTATTTTTGATCGCTTTGATCAGTTTCATCAACTTTTCTTTTTAATTAATAATAGATGAGTTTGCTCTTGACCTCGATCTGGGCCGAAAGGTTAAGATGAGCTCGCTCACTCTGAAACGGCTTTATACTATCATTCACTTGGAAACACAGACGTAAGATCAAATGAAGCAAAATAAGTGTGTCAGGATCAGGATTTATAATTGTGAAGATTTGTTAATAGCATATGTTTACTTACTAATCTTAGCTATATATGTTATTTGTCTGTAAATCTTCCTAGAAATAAATAAAAAAATAAATCAGTGCATGGAAAACTATGGTATCAGCTTACTCTTACGGGCAACGGACGAAATGTAAACACAGACGTTATTAACTAATACCTTGCCTATAAAAACTATACCTTGTCTATGCGCACTATGAAAGAAATTGTGATCCTTGAAATAAAAAAAGTAAAAAATTCACTACTCAGATTCAGATTCTTTATTTGCTATGAGTACATAATAGATGACAAACAAATAAGGTTCTTTCACTTTTTACCGTCTTTGGGTGTGCAAATATTAATTGTAAGTTTTAAAAAATAATATCAAAAATCAAAAAAAAATAAAACCTGAACTTATGTACTAAAAATTTAATCAAAACACGTAACAATTACATAACGTTACATTCTATACAGTACATAAGAAATAAAATAATTTATGATTTTTTTACAATATTATGGTTATTGCTCTTCATATCAGCATTCTATTCTATTAGAGTAAGTACCCTGAACCTCGTCGGTTTTGGCATATATGAGGAATGTAATAAGAGTAAATTAATCGAATAGGAAGCTGTGCACAGTTTACACAATATATATTCACGATTATTATCCTCTAAAGGTTAGTCAAAGACTAGGCAATGAGGACAGCAAAAGCAGTCCTCCACCATAGACCACTTTTCAGCAAACAGCGACTGCACATGTGCTCAGCGTGACAGCTGGTGAGCCCGTCGCCGCTCTATGCTGTTGTATTTAGTCCGTTAGTCGCCTTTTAGGACAAAATTTTTTTCACTGGTTCACGGTTAATCAAAATAATTAAAAACATCTCAAGCTCCTTCGTACTTCGAAAGGACAAGTTGTGCACAGCCCTGCAGTGCGATTCTCTAAGTTAAAGCCTTGGTAGTAGCGGCTGCTGCAGCGCTGAGAATTGACTCTATCTCTTTCATATTCATAGAATTGGAAAGAGACAGCAGATCACAGCCATGCGCACAGCGTCTATGTGTCGCTTAGAGAATCGCATAGGTGGTCTCTGCCAAACGGGAGCACAGATTAAAGAAGAGTTACGGGAGTGATTTTATGTATCTATACTAATATTATAAAGAGGAAACATTTGATTGTATGTTTGTATTGAGTAGGCTCCGAAACTACTAGACCTAATTAAAAAATTCTTTCACCGTTGGGAAGCTACACTATCTCCGGGTGACATTGGCTATATTATATTTTCAAAAAAATTAGTGAACTCAAATAAATACCTTAAATCGCGTGCGCTAAGAAAATTATTGATGATAGAATAAAATAATGTACTATGGCTTTGCAGAACACACCATTATCTACAAAAAGTGTCGCAATAGCATATGTCTAACTTGTTTAGTTACGTCACAATATGTTTTCTTGAGAGAGGAGTCCTTTTGAAAATTCGTCACGGGGTACGGGTTCCACGCGAACGAAGTCGCTTCGGCGGTCTGCTAGTGAATTATGTTTTAGACAACGCTGACTACTAGTCCCTTCCACCACTCGAAGCACTCGTTATTGATATTAAAAGTATTTTCTAATAGGATAAAAGATTACTATATAAAAATTAACCAGTCTCAGGAAAGCTCGAATAGGATTCGAACCCATGACCTTACCTAATAAGTAGTTAAGAAATTCTTACTTGTACAATAAGGTTTCAGATATCTATTGCTGAAGCAAAACATTGTTATAGAGCTTGGCGTGATAAGGCGACCCTACTCAGTTTTAGGCATCGGCAAAGACTCTGGGCATCGGTCTATCCCAAAAGACTACACCCTAAGTATTTGGTTTAATTACGAACCATATAAGCTTATCCTGAATATTTGTGTGTAGGTATTTTCAGAATAAATAGGGTTTATTAACTCGTTTCAGATTATTTAGAAAAAAAATCTATTGGTACTTGTATGAGTATTATTTTCGCGTACTATCCCCAAACTTGTATCAGACCGGGATAAAAAACTCCTTAAAACCTCCCTACCAATTTTGATGACTCAATTTCAATGGTTTTTGGTTTTGATTATTTTGCCTTGTTTGTCAGCGTGTTAAAATCCGAGGAGCTAAAGTTTACTTCTGAATATACCAACGTTACTAACTTTGGTTCAGGTATCGTAAGTGCTATTTGCTTGGGCAATGGGCTATCATTATTAACCTAAAAAGCCTGGTGATATTATTAGCCTAAAAGGCCCCACCTCGTGATTACCACACGTAAGCTATGAGCTAACAAAAGGCTACGATGCTCTAACAGCATGTCCAACCGAGAAACTTTCTGGCGATATTCGCTTGCGCACCAATCCGACCCAAAAAGTGATACCGAATTAAGTGGTCGAGCCTTAGAGCGGAAAGATTTTCAATCGTCCCATTCTAGAACGCGTGATAGTAAGCTTGCGATTGCTTCTACCAACAAGTTCAAAAGTGACTGTTGTGGCGTTGGCGTAAAGTCGGATTTAAAGAATGCAGATTCGTGATAACTCGCTGCGGATCAAGCATGTCTTTATCAAATCCGTATTCTCTAAATTCGACTGCGCTGACGTCGCAGGAGTCGCTTTTGACCAGAGCGAGAGCTGAACGATCAATATAAATGCTCGATGACACTTGGATGAACACTCCTCACAATGTTAAAAGCATTGTTGTGTTCCGACAGTTTAGAGATATGATCGCCAGTTCCTCAGATTGTGAGGCCTTTCAGGCTTATCTTCACTTATCATCAGGTGACTTATAACCCAGTGCTTACCCGTAGTGAAAAAGAAAGCCGATGATGATAAAACACTTAGGGTGGATTTCACCAAAGTAGTATGAGTCTTATTCTAAGAATAAATCCTTATTTACTCGCGTGTAAATGAACTTTACGTTTCACCAACGCTTAACCTAATGATAAAGTCACTACACTAGAGTAAGTATTTATATCGCCAATTTTGGCCGTTTAGCCCCTATTCTTAGAATAATAATGTCACTAATGTCATTTGAAGTAGCCTTCAAATTAATATTGTAATCTAAAAATGCCGCGTCGTTTGAGATTGTTGATTGACGAATCTGATAGCAGTGATAAAGATTATTTTAGGCCCTCGCTCGAGATGGTTCAAGGAAAGAACAAATTACTTACAACAACAACTTTTTTTTTTGCCATCGTCAGAAACGTCACGTCAAACAAACAATGTTACGCCAGAAAATAAAAAAGTGTAAAGCGCAAAAGTGAAAATCGGGTCTAAGGTACTTAACTACTCTAAATGTTTGTATAGACACCATGTGTGTTGTAAGTAACAATACACGAGCATGTTTGCTGAAGACACTGGCCTTGTGCACTAGCAACGCGAACACGCAACCTTCTGCCTTGACAATATCTGTACAGTCTGCCAAGAAAGTGATCAATCGATTTTAGAATGTTATCGACCTTTGATTAATCCACCGCATTGTTCCAATAAGGAGCTTGATTCGCGTTCGCGTTCGTTCGGTTTGCGATCTTGCCCGCTAAACAATTTTCGCAATACCGAATCGCTGGATGGGTGACCATATAAAAAAAAACATCTCGATCTCATCCGCATTTTGGAAGGCACGATAAGCCGTTGGTCCCGGTTGTTGTCGAAAGATGGCAGTCGTTAAAACCCACCACCCCACATTGGGCCAGCGTGGTGAGTTATAGCTCAACCTCGTCATGTAATGTTGTCCATGAGAGAAGGCCAATGCCCACTGCAGTGGGACGTTTTTAGGCTTATGATGATGTTGTTCCAATACGAGTTGGTGGATGTTACCAGCTTCTGGAGAAGCTCTGGAAGACGCCCAATCTATTCCGAAAATCTTCCCTCTGGTAAGCCGTTGCCAAGTTTAGCCTACGCTTACAGTAAATGATAAGCATCGCTAAAACTGAAATAAAATAATTTTAACATATTGTCAATCTTCTTGTAAAGAGCTTTTATATTTTGCCACTGCTTGGTAAAGGCCTATGTCATTAAAATAATATCATTGATATCTACAACTAATGCTATTCAACCAATTGCAGAATTTATTTTACCAATTGCAATTATGCCACGAATCAGACTGGACCAAATAGAGTACTTACTATAAATATGTTCCTCGCTGGAATCGAACCCAGGACCGCTATACCAAAATAAACATAAATCTATTCATATCGTGAAATAAAAATGAAAATTCTTTCTTTCAGTAAAATTTTAAACACTGAAAAAAGAGACGACAACCTCAGGCGGGAATCGAACCATGCACCTTCCGCATTCCGGGCGGCTGCCTTAACCACTTGCCTACCGAGGTCTGGCTTTCAACCGTCGAAATTTGTCAGTGCTTGATGCTTATGTTTTTAGTCAACATTGCTTCATCAAATCTTAGAAGTTTTTCACCTCTGAGATCCGAAAGAAATATTTTTACTATATTTGAACATTCGGTTAATATGAAGCTGCGTTTATAGATTAATGTTTTATATTTTAACGTTTTATTAACGCTTAAATATACTTAAGTAAAATTTTAAACACTGAAAAAAGACGACAACCTCAGGCGGGAATCGAACCACGCACCTTCCGCATTCCGGGTGGCTGCCTTAACCACTTGGCTACCGAGATCTAGCTTTCAACCGTCGAAATTTGTCAGTGCTTGATGCTTATGTTTTTGGTCAACATTGCTTCATCAAATTTTAGAAGTTTTTCACCTCTTTCTTTCAGTTAAATCAAACATCATAATCGTCGGGTATAAACAAATACGCATGATTACAAATTGAAAAAGAAATGCTAAAAAAAATATTTTTTTACACTGTCTTTTTTCAATTAGTAATTTGTTAAAATTATATGAACAATAACACTATACATTCACATGATAATAACATGTACACACACAATAATGCCTAGTTTAATTAAACAATTTAATAATTATAACATGCAATCGAATGTGAATCGATAGATGTTGGACAACATTCTTCGGCCGACCGTACCCGTACCTTCGACGTGGTTTGATGAATTAATTAATAGATGACTCCCTTGTAATGATGCTTTTATAGGTACTATTGACGTTTGGACGAGCTCCCACCATGTTGTAACGGCTAAGTATAGGTATGCGGTTACAAACGACGTTGATTTATAATTCTACGAAGGGCCCGGCTATTATCTCTGAAAGCAGGCTATTATAGCCTCCTTGTCATATTCAATATCGCAGTCATGAATTGATCAATGTAATCATGAAAAAAGCCTCTTGGTTGTCTTTTCGTTACGTAAAGGATGCGATTTATGATATAATGAAATTTATTCTTACACATAGAGCCCGATGGAGCAGCGGTTAAGCAGTACGGTTTGCTATCTTGCCAGTAAAGCATATTTCGCCATGCCAGATCATTGGATAGGTGATCAAATTAATTAAAAACATCTCGAGTTCCTTCGTACAGTCACGAGCACCAATATGTATACACTCTGACTCTTATTCCATTGTATTAAGAGTTACAATTGTTTACATATTTTTGCTCGTGACTGTACACACATACTCGTACATACATATAATCACGACTATTATCCCCTAAAGGTTAGTCAGAGACTTGGCAATGAGGACAGCAAAAATAGTCCTCTACCATAGTCCACTTTTCACCAAACAGCGACTGCACATGTACTCAGCGTGACAGGCGGTGAGCCCGTCACCGCTCTATGCTGTTGGATGTATTTCTGAAGGAAAAATATATAGATAATAACCGTGTCAAAAAATAGGTACTACCCCCCTTTCTCTTCCTTGGGTGTCATAAAAGGCAACTAACGGACTAAAGACCGCACATAAATCCAACTGCACTGAGCGGCAATGGGCTCACCACCTCGCTGAGCACATGTTCAGTCGCTATTTGGTGAAAAGTGGACTATGGTAGAGGACTGCTTTTGCTGTCCTCGTTGCCTAGTCTCTGACTAACCCTTCGGGGATAATAGTCGTCATTATATGTATGTGTGTCTTAATGTGCGTTTGTCCATGTGGGAAGGCCTATGCCCAGCAATGATACGATAAAAGGCTCGACTTAAGAAAGTCTGGGGTTCAATTCGGGTCAAGTGTGTTTCGTGTTTCAATGCATATTCCGAGTCTAAACTTACCAACCCATATTTTACCATGATGATTTAGCTGATATCCATCAATTGTAGCAATGATTTGATTTTAATAATGGAAGCGTTTGTCCAGCAATCTGATTTAGCCAATCAATACAATTGTATCGATGGCTCGATTCCAACGATGGCGGTCGTTGCCCAGTAGTGGGCCAGTATAGATTTAAGATTCAAGATTCAATATCATTTATTCAGGTTAGGCCATGTTTAGGTTACAGCACTTATGAATGTCATTTATGCCATCGGTTCGTAAGTCTAACTATGGGGCGGGAGCTTTGTACTGAGAAGAATCGGCAAAAAACTCAGCAAGGGCATTTTTTTTCTCCCTTTCTTTTACAGCGTCAATTAGAATTCAAAAATGCCCTCCTTATCATAGAAGGGCACTTTCCATTACAATAATAAAAACAAAACAACTGCAAGACATAAAAATAAAAAATATATTAATAAAAATAAAAAGTTCAGGTATTCATCATTATAAAATAATCAAGGTTATCAATGTACAGTACAGAAAAATAAGAGTAAGACTACAACTACTATTAAACTAATAATAAAAATAAGTTAGCTTATATACTTTACAACTACATTCTGTGTACTAAGTATCGGGAATTGTTCAATAAAACAAAAAATACAAATTATTCATCTAAATTTAATTTATCGCCTTCAAAGTAAGCACCATTGCTTGCAATACAACATCTCCACCGCTTCATCCAGTCCTCCATACATTTTTCGTAAGCTACTTGCGGTATGGCCTTCAGCTCATTCAGCGAATTTTCTTTTATGGCTTCTATCGACTCAAAACGTTTTCCTCGAAGTGGTAATTTTAACTTGGGAAATAGAAAAAAGTCAGACGGAGCCATATCAGGTGAATACGGTGCTTGGTCGAGAACTTTTGTTGAATTTTTCGCTAAAAACTCTTTCACAATAATGGCTGTGTGTGATGGTGCATTATCATGGTGCAGCATCCATGAGTTGTGTTGCCACAAATCTGGACGTTTTCGGCGGATACTCTCACGCAAACGCTTCATGACGCCTAAATAATATTCTTTATTCACTGTTTCTCCCTCTGGAAGGAATTCGGAGTGAACCACACCACGGTAGTCAAAAAAAACTGACAGCATCACCTTGATTTTGGATCGACTTTGCCGCGGTTTTTTGGGTTTCGGCTCGTTTTCGAGACGCCATTCTGAAGACTGTTGGCTTGTTTGCATGTCGTACTCATAAACCCATGTCTCGTCGCCAGTTATTATACGTTTCATAAAGGTAGGATCCAAAGAAGCTCGGGAAACCATGTCTTCAGCAACATGTATTCGCTGCGCTTTTTGAACAAAATTGAGCTCCTTTGGAACTAATCGAGCGGCGACGCGTTTCATGCCTAAAATGTCAATGAGAATGTTGTGGACGGACTTAAAAGATATGTTCACCTCACTAGCCAACTCTCTCAAACTCATACGTCGATTTTCGAGCACTAGCTTCTTGATTCTGTCGATGTTTTCTTTGGTCGTAGCGGTTGAAGGTCTACCAGAACGAGGCAAGTCTACTACTACGTCTCGGCCTTCTTTAAAAGCCTTGTACCATTCATATGCCCTTGTTTTTGATATACAAGATTCGCCGTAGGTTTTTTGCAATATTTTGAGCGATTCTCCACATGAAATATCATTCGAAACACAAAATTTAAGGCACACTCTTTGTTCAACAATATTTTCCATTGTAAAAATCGCCGAGGACTCAAAACTTTGACCAACAAAAAGTGCAGTTTTAAACAAAGTAAATGACAGATCCCACTCAAATTTCGCGCGGTAAATCAGTACAGTGCTACCAACATGCAGTAAAAAAATTAAAACGAACTCTTTTACGCGGGTCTTTTTATTGACATATTCCCGATACTTTTTACACAGAGTAGTATATCAATAACAAATAATAAGATGTACGAGTAGGTATAACTAGGAAACACTCTTTTATTCATTCGCTGATCAGAATCACGCTGAAACGGTTGAATGGATAACGATGAAACTTGATTTAAAGATTAAGCACCATCTTTTTCAATGTATTTAGCCCGGGCTTGTGATCACTAACCCGCATTTGATTCCTGGCAAGAGAAAAGTTGGAAAAAGGAAAATGTCATGGCTTCGTAACATTAGGGAATGAACCGGTATCAAAATCATGGAACAATTATTCAGACTAGCTCTGAATAGGGAAACATTTAGAAAACTGACTGCTGACCTTCAGAACTGGAGAGGCACTCTAAGAAGAAGAGGCCCGGGCTCGTGATTAAGAGGAAAAACTACGTGAAAATTCTCATACGAAACCCAGAAAAAGGACGTTTCGTAGTCCCCTGTTTCCTCTTTCAGATCTAGACGAAATTTTATGTTTTTTCAGCTTCGGTTAAAGAATGAGATTTTCTACGTCTGCATGTTTCAATTTTTTGCATTATGTCATTTATTTAACAACCAGCAGCCTTCAAAATTTAGCGAAATCACTCCGTTTTAAGGCATCTTCAGAAACAATAAGTAACCGGTTTAAAAAAAATCAAACATACAGACATAGAAAATACCTTTCTTTAACCGATGCTGAAAAAGTAATAAAAATTTATCTTAGTTCTGAAGAGGGAAACACGAGGACTACGAAACGTCGTTTTTGTGTGTTTCGTATGAGAATTTTGCAAGACACTTCCACGTAGTGTTTCCCCTTAAGCCAAAACCCACCAATTGTAACGATGAATTAAAATGATGGAAGCATTTTTCTAGCTGTGGGACATCCCCTCTCCTTACTTCACTAAGTTTATTTGTACTGGCACCTCGAGACCAACCGTTAGGTTATGCAAGAAATGCCAGACGTCCCTGCGCCAGTAGAACACTCGCGCAGGAGACCACCAACGTTAGGTCTTGACGCCAAATTAGTGCCCGCCGCAGCGCGCTCTTCATTCGGTACTCATAAGACTAGTGTCTCGGGAGAGTATCCCCGTGAACACGTGTAGTTCACTGCCTATTGTCCAGATAGGTAGCCGGAGCTGTCGAGCTCGCGCACGAAGGGCACAACTCGCAGTTGCCACTGCTAGGGTCGTCGACTCTAAAGTCGACTCCCAAGTGTCCACCTTGGTAGCGGAGTAGTAAGCACACTCACTTCTCGGAACCCATCTGGGCGCCTAGCCAGTTCCCACGTCCTACGCGGCTGGCTGGACCGGAAGCTACGGCATCTAGGAGGCCGCCTCTACTAGTTCTCCAGACTAGTACCGGAAATGTCAACACCAATGTCCAATGAAAACCACCGGACAAAGCTGCCAACTATAAGGGAAACTCACGTTCTCCGCAGGACTTTTCGCTTCTGGCCCCTCAGAGACCGCTACTAGGCCCCGCTCGCTGTGCACGAGTTTGGAAGTCCTGGCACACAATACCAGGACAGACGAACATTCCCAAGCTCTACAGCTAACCATACGCCACTACGAGTCCAACCCATGTCCGGATCCCGCCGGGGGCGCCTGGTTAAAGGCACGACCAGCGGGGGGCTTGAACCGGAACCCCGTAGTATCTCTGAAATCACAACCGGACCCGTAGTTCCAGTTGCGATACCCTATCTATTGAGGTCGTTAGATAGGGACATCCCCTCTCCTTATTTCACTAAGTTTATTTGTACTGGCACCTCGAGACCAACCGTTAGGTTATGCAAGAAGTGCCAGACGTCCCTGCGCCAGTAGAACACTCGCGCAGGAGACCACCAACGTTAGGTCTTGACTCCAAATTAGTGCCCGCCGCAGCGCGCTCTTCATTCGGTACTCATAAGACTAGTGTCTCAGGAGAGTATCCCCGTGAACACGTGTAGTTCACTGCCTATTGTCCAGATAGGTAACCGGAGCTGTCAAGCTCGCTCACTTCTCGTTGCACGAAGGGCACAACTCGCAGTTGCCACTGCTAGGGTCGTCAACTCTAAAGTCGACTCCCAAGTGTCCACCTTGGTAGCGGAGTAGTAAGCACACTCACTTCTCGGAACCCATCCGGGCGCCTAGCCAGTTCCCACGTCCTACACGGCTGGCTGGACCGGAGGCTACGGCATCTAGGAGGCCGCCTCTACCAGTTCTCCAGACTAGTACCGGAGATGTCAACACCAATGTCCAATGAAAACCACCGGACAAAGCTGCCAACTATAAGGTAAACTCACGTTCCCTGCAGGACTTTTCGCTTCTGGCCCCTCAGAGACCGCTACTAGGCCCCGCTCGCTGTGCACGAGTTTGGAAGTCCTGGCACACAATACCAGGACAAACGAACATTCCAAAGCTCTACAGCTAACCACACGCCACTACGAGTCCAACCCATGTCCGGATCCCGCCGGAGGCGCCTGGTTAAAGGCACGACCAGCGGGGGGCTAGAACCGGAACCCCGTAGTACCTCTGAAAACACAACCGGACCCGTAGTTCCAGTTGCGATACCATATCTATTGAGGTCGGTAGATGGGGACATCCCCTCTCCTTAATTCACTAAGTTTATTTGTACTGGCACCTCGAGACCAACCGTTAGGTTATGCAAGAAGTGCCAGACGTCCCTGCGCCAGTAGAACACTCGCGCAGGAGACCACCAACGTTAGGTCTTGACGCCAAATTAGTGCCCGCCGCAGCGCGCTCTTCATTCGGTACTCATAAGACTAGTGTCTCGGGAGAGTATCCCCGTGAACACATGTAGTTCACTGCCTATTGTCCAGATAGGTAGCCGGAGCTGTCGAGCTCGCTCACTTCTCGTTGCACGAAGGGCACAACTCGCAGTTGCCACTGCTAGGGTCGTCGACTCTAAAGTCGACTCCCAAGTGTCCACCTTGGTAGCGGAGTAGTAAGCACACTCACTTCTCGGAACCCATCCGGGAGCCTAGCCAGTTCCCACGTCCTACGCGGCTGGCTGGACCGGAGACCTACGGCATCTAGGAGGCCGTCTCTACTAGTTATCCAGACTAGTACCGGAGATGTCAACACCAATGTCCAATGAAAACCACCGGACAAAGCTGCCAACTATAAGGGAAACTCACGTTCTCCGCAGGACTTTTCGCTTCTGGCCCCTCAGAGACCGCTACTAGGCCCCGCTCGCTGTGCACGAGTTTGGAAGTCCTGGCACACAATACCAGGACAAACGAACATTCCCAAGCTCTACAGCTAACCACATGCCACTACGAGTCCAACCCATGTCCGGATCCCGCCGGAGGCGCCTGGTTAAAGGCACGACCAGCGGGGGGCTAGAACCGGAACCCCGTAGTACCTCTGAAAACACAACCGGACCCGTAGTTCCAGTTGCGATACCCTATCTATTGAGGTCAGTAGATAGGTAGATGGGGACAGTAGGTATACAGGGTTAAAGGCTAAGTCGATTAAGGAGATGTAGTTTTTATCATTTCTAACTGATTTGACTATGAAACACCGTACCCCAAACCACCGTACAAATTCCATAAAGGATAACAGGCGCAGGGAGTAACTTATAGTAATACCGTTATTTTGATTACTACCTGGAAGTCTTTCATCAAAGTTTTCTACAAGAATCCTGATAATATCCTAGCTTGTTATACCTTGATAGAAAGCTAAAGAACCGTAGATATTTTTACGATTATCTGCAGCACAACTGTCATAGACTTTTTTTTAATATTGAAGAAAACAATAACACTTGTATCCGAATTTATTTCTTTTTTATACTGTTCATCGTCTACTACGACTCAGTTGGTCCAACTACTTGCAATTTTAGTGTTCAGAATAATTAAGCAACTAATCTTCTACACAAAAATTCTAAAACTAAATAAGTAAGAGGCACAAAACACAAAAAAGAGGACATGATGGAAACTACATCCCCTTAAGAGGGTTTACGCATTTCGGTTTCCCATACAAACCTCCAAGTCGAAATTTTTAAAAACCACTAAGCCCATCATAATGAAACTTTGCATACTAAAGTAAAGTACAGGGATCTAAATAGTTTGATGAAAACATTTTTAAAAAACGTTTATTTAGCCGAGTCATTGCGATTTAAAGTCCACTATAGAAAGTTTAAAATCGCAATAACTCACTTAAATAAACGTTTTTTAAAAATGTTTTCATCAAACTATTTAGATCCCTGTGTTTTACTTTAGCATGCAAAGTTTCATCAAAACTGGCTAAATGGTTTAAAAAAATTTCGACTTGTAAGTTTTTATGGGAAACCGAAATGCGTAAACCATCTTAAAGGATATAGGTTGAATTAACTTTTAACCCTGTATATGTAATTTTTGAAAACCAAGAAATTATTACCTATAATTAAAAACAAGTTTAAAAAAGTGTAGGTGTATGTGGATATTACTCTAAGGCCGATTATGAATATTGGGCAAACGCGAAGGACTCAGTAAAAACAAAACATTTGCGTTGGTCGGCGGTGATTATCATAACCATTATACGGTGCCTTTGAAAACAAAATAATAGGAGTGGTGTTTTTTTTAACAACAGACATTGTTATGTTAACATCTAGCTTTTTCAACCGCTGTAAATTATAAGGAATTCAGTAATTTTCAGTTTTAAGTGTGTAATTTCTTTTGTTGCATATAGAGAAACGCTTTTCGTCATACCTATCCTAAATATTTGTCTATTTAGACAATGTCCAAAGCAGACGTTAGGTCTTTTTTGCCAATAGTCGATAAATCGGACTCAAGAGCATAGGGTTGGAAATCGGTGGTTTTATTACTGGCCTGTGTAGTCTAGTAATAATTATAGCAGTGTGTGAATGGTTTTAGAAACACTTTCAAAATACGTTACTATTTGATAAGTATATATATTTTGTCCTACTGTGCTTTCTCTGTTTTCTGTGTAATTCTGCGCCGAGCGGAATCGTAAAAAAAACTATATGAGAAGGACCCATTTTATAATGAAATATTCATTATGATGCTGTGTCCAACTATGATAAACTCATATTTTTCATTTTACGACTACTCGTACCCAAGAGCGACTGAATAAAATATACCATGATGCGTTGTTGGAAAGTTTGTCCGCGGACAAACGATGCTTAACAAGAAAAGAATTCTTAATAAAGTCTCCCTCAGGACGCCACGCAACGTCCCTCAACTTCCTTTGAAGTGAGAACATTTTGATACTTAAAGTTTACGCAACATTTCTACTTTATTACAAGTTTAAAAAGTTCGCTTTGTAGATGTTTTCATTGGGAGACGGGCCGGAAGATAAGAGAGCACTAATTAATTAGATGTCAACGACATTTTTACATTCACACCTACCAACAAAAGCAGAAGAAAATATTTAGACAAAATCTCTGTATTGTTTCTATTATTTTTATTATAAGTCGTAAAAGTGTCTCTTCGCCTTCGCCTTAAGTCTCTCGTAAATGTTTATTTCTTCAATGTATTGATTTTATACTTTATGTCTAATTAGTTTTATGTCTTTTTAACCTACTCGTGTGGTCTAGTCGCTAAGCCACCGATCTAAGACCCAGATGTCCTGGCTTCTATTCCCAGCGGAGAGTACATTTTGGTGTACTAAATTTTGTGGGAGGTAGGGCAGGGTAGGGTAGGTGTATTGTACTATTCTTCCTTTCGGCTCAAAAAAAATATCATTTCCGTAATAAAATTACTGAGAATTTGTCTATAAAAACATGTTTAAATCAAATAATGAAAGGAAGGCTCAGTTAAATAAAATGAAAAGTCAGTACAGTAATAAAAAACATGGCGGTTGACGCGCCGCTTACTCATAATTTGCGTGGAATTCAATGAACCCTAATGGGTCCGCCGAATACCGAATCCTCTGGTGACGTCCGACTGACCGTTATTCAGAGAATAATAAAAAAACACTCGTGTTTTTCCTGACCGGCTACCCTGAGGGACAAATTACCAGTTTATTAAACTCTCGCAAGCTATACCGACCAAAATACACTGGCCTGCAAAAATAAGTATCACACTTTTTAAATTGCAATAACTTTTTAAGTACACATGATAAACAATACACACAAGACTTAAAAATGTTACTAATGTATAATTTACTATAGTTTCAAAGAAAGCTGATAAAAATCTCTATAAAACGTTTTTTATTTTAAACCTCTACCTGATATAGTTTATAAAAAAAAATTAAAAGTGTGAAACTTATTTTTGCAGGCCAGTGTACATAAAGACTGGAACTTCATTCATTGAAATTTCACACATTAGCACATTGATGCAGTTGTAATTTGGTGAAACATTAGATGCGGTCCTCATTGCCTAGTCTCTGACTTAAAAGCCTTACATTTCGACTGTGATTTTTGTGTAAAATGGTAAATTTTTGCGTTCTTGATCTCAGAAACAAAAATTCATTAACAATTTTTACTTATTGAATAGTTTAGAATAGCTATTGTTATAGTTCGTAGCAGTCTCGCTTATTGTAAATTTTGCTTAACTTTTTAATTAAAAGCAAACTACTACTGTTCTAAACAAATATAAATAAAAAAATTAGAATGTTATCTCATAAATAGCCGTACAGTTTGTAGCGGCCTCGGAATTTTTAGATATCATTGATTTTATATAAAAAAAATGTTACTCTAAACCAAAAATCTTCGAAAATAGCTTTAAGTTAACTGTGAATTTCTCCTATCTACGATAATATTATTGAGCAATATTTATACCCGAATAATTGTTACTTTATGAGAAAAAAATATTTTATAAAGAATCTATTATCCTATTTCGATAAAAACGATAAATACAACTGCAAAATTACTATAAAATGCGAAAATGGGCATTTTGCGCAAAAATCACAGTCGAGATGTAATAAATAGGTCTCTTAACCTTTGGGGATAATAGTAGTAAATCGATATATTTTGTATGCAAAGAACAGTTAAAGAGGATTTATCTATTCCGCGCACTTATTTATTTGTACTAGCTATTAATTAAATTTATTTAACAATTAATCAAAACAGCTTTGATGTCTTACCAATAATGTTAGTGTTATTAGGTTAATAACTATTTAAAAGAGAGAAAGCCTTTCTCCTAAAAAATTGGGTTGTTTTTAGATGCATTTAACTCTTACATTATTATTAAGCGACTTTAATAAACCTTTGTCCTGACTTTACACAGGGATACTGAGATGATGGTCAACTCATTAATTTGTAACTTGCATGCCGTCAATTATTTAATCTAACGCTATGTGTAGTTTGCGTGTAAACTTAAGAAAACAATAAACTTACTTACACGTGTTTTAGCGTGCGCCATCGAGCTGATCGATGGCGCAGCGGCTAGCGCGTTCGGCTTGCGAACTTGCCCGTTAAGCAACTTTCGCAATGCCGGGTCGCCTGATGGGTGACCAATTAAAAACATCTCGAGCTCCTCCGTGCGTCGGAAGGCACGTTAAGCCGGTCTCGGTTGTTGTCGTAAGATGGCAGTCTTTAAAACCCACCAACCCGCATTGGGCCAGCGTGGTGGGTTATAACCCAATATCCCCACGTGCTATTGTCCACGTGGGAGGCCTGTGCCCAGTAGTGGAAAGTTTATAGGCTGATGATGATGAAACGTGTTTTTAAACTTTACGTGTTTAAAACTTATGAATTTCTGATGTTAGTAATAAGTAAAAAGCTATATAATTTTGCACTGATACTTAACGTAAATAAATATGTATATTGTTAAGTTATTGTCAATTAGCGTTGCGTTACCACGGTCATCACGAAATTAGGTATTACCATACTAAAAAAAGTAAAGTTCAGCCGGTATACTGGCCTACTTACTGCAGGGCAAACGCTTCCGTCATTAAAATCGAATCATCGCTCATCATCAGCCTATAAACGTCCCCCCTATCAGGCGACCCGGCATTGCGAAAGTTGCTTAGCGGGCAAAATCGCAAGCCGAACGCGCTAGCCGCTGCGCCATCGAGCTGCCTTTCAATTTATCGCTAAATTCACCAGTATTGGATTAATCACAATTAAAAAGAAAATACACTTTGCTCGACCTGGGAATTGAACCTGGGACCTCCGGATATCGAGTCGAGCGGCCACCGAGGCATTGCCATAGACGACTACTACCTAATTAATTAACTCTCACGTGAGTGAAATAAAAGTGACTTCTCGTAGTAGCTTCTCCACGTGAACAGTTGTTCGTACGTTAATTAACGAGGCGAGCTCACGCCCGAAGACTATTAATTAGCGCTTGGATATACATAATGTAAAATATCGAGCCGAGCGGCCACCGAGGCATTGCCATAGATGACAATTACGTAATTAATTAACTCTCACGTGAGTGAAATAGAAGTGAGTTCTCGTAGTAACTCTTCACGTGAACAGTTGTTCGTACGTTAATTAACGAGGCGAGCTCACGTCCGAAGCCTATTAATTAGCGCTTGGATATACACATTGTAAAATTTAATTGATTACAGCAATGTTTGCTGAGACTTTGATGTAATTTATAAAATTAATACAAATTTAATTTTTAAATTTTCTCAACATTACAGTTAAAATTATGCTAGCTCGTAATTACGTATTCTCTATAGTTAAAAACTTCAGGATAAAAACCTAATTACGAATTCTAAAGAGATTTTTAAATAGTAGGTAACCCTTTAACATGCTCTAGCATGTATATGCCCACCATACTTTGAACTTTACGTGATTGTGATAAGATTGATTGGTTTTTCAACCAATGAAATATACTTAAAAAATTGTAATAATTAAAATATATTAAAATAATTGGGTAATACTATCAAAATTGGTGTTTGAAAAAGAGATAAATACTTTTCCGGATGATTCTATATCAATAAATTATGTTAAAAATTGCTATTCAGGCAGGCAATATGTTTAAAATTAATATTCAGGCATTTATCTCTGTCCTGTGCCAGCCTGATCCATTGCCTTCCGACAAGTCTGGCTATTTTTATGAGAAGATATTTGCAACTAACGAACTAAAGACCGCACATAAATCCAACAGCTTAGAGCGGCGATGGGCTCACCACTTGTCACGCTGAGCACATGTGCAGTCGCTATTTGCTGAAATGTGGACTATGGCAGAGGACTGCTTTTGCGGTCCTCATTGCCTAGTCTCTGACTAACCCTCCGGGGCTAATAGTCGTGATTATACGTATGTACTAAATCATTAATAAATCCATTAAATAATCGGTCAGATTAATGGACGCCCATTAGTGTTGTACAAAAGACTTCTAATAAATAAACAAGTGAGAACCAGCCCGTAGTGCTTTACTTCGTTGACGTCATAGTGATATTCCAATACTCGTAGTTCTTAATTTAGAAATGGGTGAAAGAAGTGAAGGTCGAAAGTTTAAAGTCTATACGCAACCAGCACAAATATGGAAGAATGTAGGGTAATGCCACCAAAGAACACCCACTACTAACCAGAAAGTACGCGTAGTTTTATTTTCAAAAAAAGATAAATTTTTCTTAAAGTATTATTTACTTACTTAAATAATTTCAGAATAAAAATAACATAAAATAATATATCCCCTTCATGATCATCTAGCGAAACACTCACTCGACAATAGTTAATTTATACAAAATAATTAGGATCAAAAAATCTGAAACAGACTTAGCCCGACCTGGGAATTGAACTCGGGACTTCCGGATATAGGACCTCTTTGCCACTCGGCTGCCAAGGCGGTTATGGTGTAATAATATGGTTAAGTTGTACCTACTTACTTAGTAATTATTGATTCCATAAATTTTTATCTGCCTATATTATACGTATTTGTGCGTCCTTTTTGTGTGGCATTACCCTATAGGATTTTAGTAATAGCTACTCTAGGGTCGTAGTGTACAACTGACGAAACAATAATGATGTCATTCCATTTTGTTTTTGCCCAGCAACGAGCAATAGCCATAGTCATAATTTTTTTTTATTCAAATTAACTTAAAAATAAACATTGAATAAGCTACGATTAGTTATTCCGTGTTTTGTTCCTGTCATGTAAACGTAATTTCTAATTAGAGTAAAGGAGACAAAACACGGAATAACTATTCTGACCGTATTCTCTGTTTATTTGTAAGGCACTTTTACCAAAGTAGTTTGTGTTAACCTAAGAATAAATCCTTGTTTACTTGCGTGTAAATGAACTTTACGTTTCACCAACGCTTAACTTAATAATAAAGTCACTACACTAGAGTAAATTCGTATACCGCCAATTTCGGCCGAGTTAGCCCCTATTCTTAGGTGAATGATTGGTCTACCAACCAAACATTTATCTAAGCCCCTATTATTAGAATAATAAATCACTAATGTCATTTGAAGCAGCATTGTTGATAGAAGGAAGCAGCCTTCAAATTAATATTGTAACCTAAAAATGGCGCGTCGTTTGAGATTGTTGATTGACGAATCTGATAGCAGTGATGAAGATTATTTAGGCCCACGCCCGAGATGGTTCAAGGAAAGAACAAATTACTTAAAAGACAACAACAACATTTTTTTTGATGGCATCGTCAGAAACGTCACGTCAAACAAACAATGTTACGCCAGAAAATAAAAAAGAGTAAAGCGCCTTTTTGCTCTCGTACGAGATAAACTGAAACTATACTTTGATGGTTAATACGCTCATTCGTTCGATTCGCTTATGTTCGTTCAATAGCACTGAGTAATTATGCGAGAGTAACTTATTCTTACATTAGCGTGGTGAAAAAATACGCGTTATACGTATGATAAATCTAGAGTAAATTTATACTCGCGTAGTTATTCTCGTGTAATTTTTATATTGGTGAAATCGGGTCTATAGTGTTTTCGAATCGTCAAAGAATTTTTTTATGATAGCAATGTGACATAATTTGTATGGAGACTAAGTCATAACAACAGACAGATTAATCATTGACGACCTCCTTGGTCGAGTGGTTTGTACACCGTTTTTCATGGTGTCGCCATCTTTGAGGTCCCGGGTTCGATCCCCGGTCGGGTCAATTTAGAAATTATTGTTTTTCTAAATTGTCTCGGGTCTGGGTGTTTTCTATGTATAATAAGTATGTATTTAAGTATTTTAAGTATGTTTATCCGTTGTCTAGTAACCATTTAACGAGTTTCTTCGAAGCTTCTCTTGGGCTAGATAATTGGTGTGATTGTAGGAAAGATTTATTTATTATTATTTATTTATTAATTATTAATTTAGTCCGATAGAAAGCAGATGGTTTTGACAAGGCAGTTTTGTTTCCATACTGTACTCGCTCAAAATTGAGGCTGAAGCAACGGCCCTATGGTCGCTAGACAATAAAATGGTTAGGTATCCGGTCTGAATCAACTTTCATTTCACCACAATCATTTACATGACTTTTACTTATAGTTTATCTACAAGAACTAAAATGAAATTAATTTTTTGCAAGTAAACAATTTCGACAGATTTATATTAACTAATACTACGGTGGCGGAGAGGTCACGCAGCCGCCTGTTATGCGGAGATCGTTGTTTTGAGTCTCGCTTACGGGTACTCGTTTTTATCAACGTTTCAATGTTTTTATGATTTTTTTACCGCCTCAGTAGACTGGTGGTTTAGCAGAGTTTTCGAATTAGATTCTTAGCGAAGGTTTATTTTGTACTCCAACATTGACTACAGCACATGGGAATATTGGGCTATAACCCACCACGCTGGCCCAATGCGGGTGAATGTGTTGTTGCAATGCCATTTGCAATTGTTTGTTTGTATAAGCCTGAATCCATCAGTAGAATGTATGTACGTTGACGATGACTTTTAAATGACGGGTTCTTTATTTGATCTGTCATCCGTCACTGATCGTCAAGTGCAAGAGCTCTTTGTGTAATAAACCAAGAGATGAGTTTCTCGCGTGTTCTTCTCGAAACAACACGTGTTGAGACTCCATTTTACTTCATTCTACCGTACAAACTCAAAAATCCTAAGCGGAATACTTGACATTGGCGAAATCTCTAAAGGAAACGCCACAAAACAAAGAAGAAGAAGAAGAAACCAAGAGATGTATTGGCATGTAGGAATGAATACCAACTCTTCCCCCGTTAAAAATATCGCGACCCTTCATGAGGTTTCCTATAATGATACTGTCACTCATGCATGTTCCAAAGCACAAACAATTTGCAAGGGAACACAGTTTTTGAGATAAATCTCCCGACATGCTAACCTCGGGACATTTTATGTAGACCGTATATCAAGGGATGCTATGCAGATGTGACTTTAAGTTGCAATATACTTTAAGCCGTTGAGATATAGCGGAAAAATGTGTACTTGACTAAATACAAGACAAAGGAAAAACAAAAAGAAATCTTAAATTACGAAATTGGAAGACAAAATTCAGAACAGTGATGGATAACATTGCAACGAAATCCTGATTGAATGCAAAACTCAATTTATCAGACGGTGGTAGAGTTCTGCCCAGAATTCGACTGGATGACGACCACCTAAAACCTGTTTCGGTTGCCAAACAGCTTATTTGTTTTTATTGTTTTACATAGTTGCGTTTACGTTTAAAAGATAAAAAAATAAGGAATACGACCCGAGAACGGCAGAATCTATGCCTACATACCAGCTTGTCTCCTCTTCCGGTGAGTCCTGTGAGCCTTGGAAGTCTGCGTGGCACGTCGGGCGCGCGAAGCCTCTTTCCGCTTAACCCAGTGCCTTTCTGCTGAGGCTGTAAGTAAGAAAAGTTACAAATAAATTCTCATAATAAATTATTAACACAAAAAAAAGAAACCAGTTAAATTGGTCGAGTCGTTCTCGAGTTTTGCGCTTGCAATTTGCAACACATTGGCAATTCATTTTACTCGTGTATATTTATATATTATTATCCAGTAGTTGTTTGCAATTATGTTGTATTAATTGAAGTTAAGTAACAGCTTACACTGTCCCACAACTGGGCAAAGGCGTCCATTATTGAAATCAAGTCATGGCTACAATTGATGGGAACTGGCCAAATGCGGGCTGGTGATATAATCACAAACTAAGGCTAAACAGTTTATCTCATGCTACTCTTAGATACCCAGTTTTTATCTAGTAAAAGTCTCACTCGTAGTAAAACTATTCTACCGTACTACGAGATACTACGATGTATAAGTGACAGAGCGGTGAGCCGGCGGTGAGTTTACGGTAAGTCGACGAGGAGACGCGGCGACGACGCGACGCTTCATTAAAGATGGCGTAGTCAAAGGGCTGCGTCAGCTAACACAAACCTCGTAAGTTAATTTACCTCGACATGTAGGTTACTAAAACAACCCCTCAATAGATTTTATTTACATGGCTCTACAAAGTGCTAAACAAATTAAAATTATGGAATATTTAAAAAAAAATATGTCCTTGAAATATGTCGATTTAAGTAGCGTTATGTTGTGACACAACTCATATTTTTTGTGGTAAAAGAAGATAAGTATTTATGATTTGGATCAAAACTTTGATAACATTATTTAGGTTTGTATAGAGCCATCAGTTACCACAAATTGTTACTAGTTTAGTATTAAGATTAAGTGTTACAATAGTACTTATTTTCTGAAAGGAACCAAACAGTTGGCAAATGTATTGTACTCTTTCAACCAGTACTAAGGCACGCAGAGCACTGGTTTATATGAGTTTTCTCAGTTTCCAAATGTTATAACCATTGTTTATTACTGTACCGTTGGTTGCTTAGCGGCAGACAGCGTTTAACACTTTTGTCATAAATTTCACTATACATCCTGTCCACTTTAGAGTAGAGAGTTCAAAGAATTTATCGGCCAATCTTGCAACGAAAATTAGCCACTAATCAAGACTATAACAAGTCTCAGAACAACGCTAGTGGAATCGCAAGAAAGTTCTAAGCCGGCCGGTTGTAAATTGTGAGATAACCGCGTGAAGTTTTTGCTAAGTTTGGCTTCGCCGCTCGCCCTAGGCTTTTGTCTAAATAGTTTATATTGGCTCTGAATTTTGTACGACGGGACGCGTACATGTCCCAGAGTGGACTCTTCATCGTCATCGATATAGCTGAAACTTCTAAGTTTTCAGAGACTGTTATGAACGTTATTACGGTCCAGGATCACCCTGGTGGCAAGTGAAGGAAAGTCAGGAGTTTTATTGGGAGGGGGGAGGAAGTTTCCAAGAACTATGCGATCGATTACACAAACGCGATTGTTCCTATTCGTGATTCCCGTACAATATGGATTCCACACAATTGCAGTTGATTACTATCATCATAAGCATATTAAAACGATACCTGTTTACCTATTTTATCCTAAAAATACATTATTTTTAAAGAAGAGTCGCGTGTGTGTTATCGATCGCATAATTCTTTTCCAGAATTATGCGATCGACTACACAAACGAACATAGCCATATTTAAAGGTGAATTGAACTAGATATTTCTGCTTTCATGTAGCCTTGTTTTGCAGATCCAGTGAAAGCATCAGGAACGCTTCAGAGTCATCAACTAACGTCAATGTGCTGCGATGGCAGCTTCCCATCAAGCAGGTTGCTTATTTGTTTGCCGGCCCAGTAGCATATTAAAAATATACTATTTTATTCAAGTAAAATATTTTAATAGATAGTACCTAATCGAATGTTCGCTGGACAAGATTAATATACGTCATTGCTTATCACTCTGCGTTATCTTGATGCCGACGGATGGATCCGATTAGCTGTAGACACAGATTAATACTATCAGCTTAATTGACTGATTTGCAATGGCGACAGGAAGTAGGTAGTTGCAACTACTATGCTGTTTCTGCAATGTTTTTTGGAATTTTTGCATATAGGTTTCATCAGGAAAGTTGTTTAGTTTCATGGGTGGAACTTACCCTTAATTTCTTTTAAACGACTAAAAAATGAGGTTGTATAATCACGACTATTATCCCCGAAGGGTTACTCTGAGACTAGGCAATGAGGACAGCTAAAACATTATGCTATAGTCCACGTTTCACCAAATAGCGACTGCACATGTGCTCAGCACACTGCACTCTTTAGGCCGTTAGTCGCCTTTTACGACACTCAAGGGAAGAGACGGGTTGGTAGAATTCTTTTAATGAGCTGCTACGCGACAAGGCTGATTGTTACTTTGATACTTTGTTTTTTTAAGGGATTATAAATCTTTGTTAAAATAATCGTGTCGCCTAGCGGTATCGTAAAAGGCGACTAACGGACTAAAGACTACACATACATCCAACAGCATAGCAACACCTGTCACGCTGAGGACATGTACAGTCGCTATTTGGTGCAAAGTGGACTATGGAAGAGGACTGCTTTTGCTGTCTTCATCACTTGGTCTCTGACTAACCCTTCGGGGATGACAGTCGTGATTTTATGTATGTATGTCATTCTATGTAATAAATCTTGAAACTAAACGATCTACTCCCTTTTTTGTGGCACAAGTGTCGAACTGTTATATCCTGGGATAGTTACCTAAAGTGCTGAGATGACAGTTTTATGCTGACTTGGCAACTCATGAAACTACGCGTCCCGGCAGACTGACTCTGCGAGCCAGTCTACCCTGAGTCCGCGAACGGAGTGGTTGCTCCGCGTCTTAATTAAGGCTAGGTGTTAGTGAAAAATTAAAAAAACACGTTCTTAGAATTACTTTTTGAAGTAGTAAACAATAAAATTATAATCTGCAAAAATTATGAAATATTGTTGAGGCTTTATTCTGTAAAATACACCCGATGGAAACACGATTTTATAAAGTTGGCTCGATAGAATAAATTCACAAAGTTACATATTTTTGTGTCATTTTATCTTCTTTTCCAGGTTTTATTCTTAAAATAAGTGATTTAATATTATGAGTCATTTACCAAAATGAAGCTCCTAAATAACTTGAGTTATTATAACCGATGGTTTTTTATTTATTACATCTATCAATTTTTTAAAATATAAAACGCGATTATTCGCACCGCTTCGCTGTTATACCCGTCCCTTACCGTTGTACAACGAGAGGGAAGCGCTCGAAATACCTCCCCTTAAATAAATCACTGTCTTTATTCCAAATAAATATAATCATTTCAATTCACTTACAGCTATTAAATAATTTGTTTTTTAAAAAGGCATTTCAATTGCGCTTTATAACATTGGTGGCAGCGTAAAGGGATTTTGAAAGTGTAATTAAGTGATCCTCGGAACGCCTCTAAAGTGAAATACTTTAAATCCAAACTGTCTAAAGTGAATTGTGAAACACTTTGAGTTTAAAGTGCCTAAAGTGAAATATTTCCATTTTAATAACTTTTCACTAACAACAAAGTGTCAAAAGTGAAACTCAAAAGTCCAAAGTGAAAGTGAAAGTCAAAAGGGGTAGACTCCATCCTTTCATCAACCCATTTTGACATCGAGAAATTCAACCATCTTGCCAGGAGCCGGAAGCTGTCGCTATCTGCGCATTCCTGCTATCTGCTGGAATCCATTTCCTGGTACTCAGTTCCTGACAGTCAAGAAATAAATCCGAAGAAATGAAAGTGCAACTGTATTTGTGAGTGAATTAATTCCTGTGTTCAGTTACTATCAAACTGTCGCCGGAAGCCGGAAGCTCTCTTAAAGATTTCAACACCTGGAATTCACTCAAATAATTCCTGAAAAACCAGTTTGGTGAACGGAAACACTATGCACATCTGCTCACCGATTTACAGGAATGTAAACAATTAAATAATGAATCAGTAAACCAATTTTCATTACGAATCGAGACTTGTTTATCCAAATTATTAACAGAGGTTACAATATCTAATTCCAAGAAAAGCGAACTTTCTGGCAGATTAGCTGCTATGGAAGAATTAGCGCTTCATACATTTACATTAGGACTACATCCTCGATTGTCTAATATTATCAAATGCAGGGATCCTAAGAATCTTAACGAAGCAGTCAACCATGCGATCTCGGAAGAGAAAATTCAGCAGTTCTCTTTCCGAAATAATAATACTTCGATTGTCAAACCTAGGACACCTAATCCCGTCGTTCAAAGATTCTATCCATCGAGGCCTAACGTAGCAAATCCACAACATCAATCTAGGGACCTACCATTTTGCAGATATTGTAAAAAGCTACGTCACCAACTTGAAAATTGCAGGCTTCGCGAACACAACAATAAGTGATTTAATAACAGTAGCCAACCATTCACTCCGGCTCAGCCTTCTTCTTCAAATTTTAGACCTCGATATGATTCACGCGTGACCTTCATTGAAGATGATCAAAACCAAAACCAATATCATGATCAGAACCAAGCTGAGTACAGTAATAATACTAATTTAAACTAGTAAGTGTCCCGTCCCGGTGTCGCACGGGGCAATATCCAGCCAACCATAGTATCGACACCACTCAACACCATTTCGTTAAACATGTGACCCATGGACAGGGTAACCAGCCCCAAACTCGTGGTCAACTTCCGTCATTGACCCATGGACAGGGGAACCAGCCCCAAACTCGTGGTCAACTTCCGTCATTGACCCATAGACAGGGTAACCAGCCCCAAACTCGTGGTCAACTTCCGTCATTGACCCATGGACAGGGTAACCAACCCCAAACTCGTGGTCAATTTCCGTCATTGACCCATGGACAGGGTAACCAGCCCCAAACTCGTGGTCAACTTCCGACATCGACCCATGGACAGGGTAACCAGCCCCAAACTCGCGGTCTCCTGAAACAGAAAAATAATACAATTAATACTAATCCTAATCTAAAAAAAATTTATAATATTACCACTAATCCATCGAAAAAATACTTGCCATTTGTAGAAGTTCAAACCTCCATATCTAGTAAACCTTTGTCGTTGCTTGTTGATAGCGGAGCATCCATAAGTCTAGTGAAACAATGCTCAGTAGAGATGATGCCTCCTATAATGTCAAATAATTATATTTATTTTACCGGATTTGGGAATGAAGACAACCCCATGAAATCACTAGGCACCATTCCCGTCAATTTCAATTCTTTATGGCATCAATTCCATCTTATAGGCAAGGTAGATATTCCTTACGATGGAATAATTGGGAACGATTTTCTGTCAGATTCACAAAGTAAAATTGATTTTCAATAAGAAACACTTACTATAAATGAAACAGAACTAAAATTAAAATTTAGCGAACCAATTTACATTATTAAATCCAGATCTGAAACTATAATAGAATGCTCCGTTCTCAACCCTAAAATAAAAGAAGGTCTCATTGTTGACCAACATATTAACGATACTTGTTTAGTCAGAGTAAAAGATAATAATACAATAAATATAACAGTCTTAAATACGTCTGAAAATCCTGTTTCTTTAAATTCTAATCTTAACCTTACCTTATATCCGATTGATTATGAACCTTTCCCTGAGTCTCATTCCAATCAGTCATGTTTGAACAGAACTGAAGAAGTTCTTAAGCTCCTTCGCGTATCACACTTAAATCCTGAAGAATCCGAAGCATTATACGATACCTGTTCTAAATACTCTGATATATTCCACTTACCTCATGATCAACTGTCTTCAACCGATGCTATCCAACATGAGATCCGAACTACCTCTGATCAAACTGTTAATGTGAAATCCTATCGTTTTCCTGAAGTTCACAAGCAAGAAGTGCAGTCCCAAGTACAAAAGATGTTAGAACAAAACATCATCCAACCTTCTCTGTCTCCCTGGTCTTCTCCTATATGGATTGTTCCTAAGAAAATTGACGCATCAGGCCAAAAGAAATGGCGTATCGTCATAGACTATAGGAAACTTAACGATATTACCATTGGCGAAACTTATCCGATTCCTAATATCAGCGAAATACTTGACCAACTAAGGAACTCTAAGTATTTTTCAACTCTTGACCTTGCTTCTGGATTTCATCAGATAAAAATGTCTCCTCGCGATTCTTGCAAAACCGCCTTCAGCGTCCCTCAAGGGCACTTTGAATTTACATGGATGCCATTCGGTTTAAAGAATGCACCTTCAACATTCCAACGTTTGATGAATAATGTCCTTACCGGTCTCCAAGGAGAGAGATGTTTCGTATATTTGGACGACGTAGCTATTTACTCTTATGATCTCCAATCACATATTGAAAATTTAACTTCAGTTTTTCAAAAACTCCGATTTTTTAACCTTAAATTGCAACCCGACAAGTGTGAGTTTTTAAGAAAGGAAGTCGGTTACCTAGGTCATGTCATAACTGAAAATGGGGTGAAACCTGACCCTAACAAAATTAAATCTGTAAGAGAATTTCCTATTCCTAAATGTCCTAAAGACATAAAATCCTTTTTAGGGCTTATATCGTATTACAGACGATTTCTACCTGATTTTTCTAAATTATCAAAACCTCTTACTTCTTTACTCAAAAAAGACATTTCTTTTGTTTGGTCTAACGAACAACAACTCTCATTTGAATCCTTAAAAAATAAACTTATAACTGCTCCTGTACTTATATATCCAGATTTTACAAAACCGTTTATACTTACTTGTGATGCATCCAATTATGCCATATCAGCCATCCTTTCCCAAGGTCCAGTTGGTAAAGATCACCCTATAGCATACGCGTCTAGAACCTTGAATAAAGCAGAGATAAATTAAACAAAAATATAAACTGTAAAACCTTTAGACCTTACCTCTTTGGCCGTAAATTTATAATAGTAACCGACCATCGTCCTTTAAAATGGCTTTTTTTGGCTCCGCGTCTTAATTAAATAAATCACTGTCTTTATTCCAAATAAATATAATCATTTCAATTCACTTACAGCTATTAAATAATTTGTTTTTTAAAAAGGCATTTCAATTCCGCTTTATAACAGAACGCAACAAACGATGTAGCTTGTGTGTAATTTTTCTTTCTACAGCGAGAATGTCCCTATTATAATAGTGCGTAATTCATCTGACGATAAGTAATACAGACGCGCACTTCAACTGGAATTATCAAAAAAGGCATATAAGTACTTACACAATTTTTTATCAAAGCTTCAAATGGTTTTATACCTACTCCGCGTCTGCACGTCCGTAGGTACTTAAATAATTTTAATAATTTCGTTTTTTATCAATTCTTTATCAGGTGAGGTCCTTAATAACTTTGAAGACTTTGAAGGTTAGATACGGCGGTGTTTCACAATAAACACAATATTATACTCGTAAATGAACAGAGTCCGTTTACATCGTACCTTCGTCAATGAGTTTTAACCGTTTGTTTTCCAACAAGCGTGTCTCCGATTAATTAAATCGCCCGTTGAGTTGACGCCTCATGAAAGTTCGAATGAATAAACATCGGCCAACGAAAACAACAAAATTAAATTACTTTTCTATATAGTGGAATGGAAAAGAATGGAATGGAATGGAAACACTGTAACAAAAACGCAATTTCGGATACCTTGTAGTTATATATTTTACAGAAAGGGGGGTTAGGCGGTCACCGAAAACTCCGGGCCCCCGCGGGTGCCATTCACATTTTAATCAAAAAGTTAATAAATTGTTTAGTTATTTGGAAATCCAATACAGTCAAGAAATCAAAAAGTTCCTATAAAATCATAAATACCTATGTGTTTATGATTTTATAGGAATTATTATTGTAAAACACGGTCGTAATGTGCATTTATATGGAATTTTAGAGGTAATTTCAGGATTTTATTCAATCGAGCAAAATATGATAAAATATTTTCAATCGTGTTTTGGAAACAGTCATCCTCTCACACATGTTCTGTAACACATTTAAAAAATTCCAGTGCGAAATATCTAAAATATTTTGAGTAACAGCTAATAGAGAACAGCCAATTTTTCCGTTTTCACCGCCTAACCCCCCGTAATTTGAAACTAAACTTGTTGAGTAGTAGTTACTCGCCTGCAGGAGATACATGCCCGCAGATCAACCTATCCAAAACTTAACCTAATACCTAGTTAGTGATAAAGTTCAAAATATATTGAAGAAATTTGACATTTTGTAGTAGTAAATTTCGACGGTTAAAAGCCAGACTTCGGTAGCCAAGTGGTTAAGGCAGCCGCCCGGAATGCGGAAGGTGCGTGGTTCGATTCCCGATTGAGGTTGTCGTCATTTTTCATTGTTTAAAATTTTATTTTGTAGGTAGGTTTAAATGCTGGCGTCTGAACATAAAGAACTTTCTTTACGTACCCAACAAGTATACAATCCAAATGGATCAGTAGGGAGAAATCAAAAACTAGAAGATAAAGGGAAATCTGTTTTTACGAACCATGGCGCCGACTATAGATTTAATAAATTAAAAACTGCATTTAACATTTTTTTGTAAAATCTCATACGTAATCGAGAGTCATACTCGCGGTCATTATCTCTGTAAAAAATTATAAAATAAATAAATAAATTATAATTATTAATAATAAATTACAAATTTTGCAAGTTTATTCGTTGTTTTTGTTGATGGTATGAATAAAAAGTCATGAGGAACACATTTTAATGGAATCTTGTTTAAATAATTGAAAGAAATCCCAAAAATAAGATTTTAAAGGTAAATGTTCAAAATGGAAGGTACCTAGCCATTTTCCTGGATGCAAAAATATAATATATAGGTAACCATAAAATTTATGGTAATGTATAACCATAAATGACGATCAGGCGAAGGCGGTAGTCCAATTCCTGGGAATCCTATAACCTTAGTTCACAAACAGATGTTGAATTTTTAATCAGCTGTTTAAATCATAAGCTGTTTACTTATCAATATTATGATGTTTACCGAGCTTCAACCAATTTATAATTACTGTAATCAACTGCTTAGACGGAGTAGCCGACTTCGGTTAACCATTAGTTACTTCCTCAAGTATGTAGGTAGAACCCAATAGGGCTTATAAAAATGCAGGACTTACATGTTTGAAGAATCCTCAAGAATATTTTAACTCATCATCCGATGAGTTAAATTATTTTTCGCTCAGTTTTTTGTTTAGTCAGAATTTTTGTTTTCATTTAAACGTGATGGACAATTTAAAGTTGAAATTTAATGGCCTCTTGAAGTGCTCATAATTGGGTCCGTCACCCTATCTGCTTTGTATACAAACAAGGCAAAGGTTTAATATAATTCTTATTCTGTAGGTAGGTATCAATACAAACAAAATATTATCATGTAATGTTTATAACAGTACTTACATCTTAATTGCTTATAAAACTTTCCGACTGTTCCACTTTTATTTGAAACCTTTGCTTACAATCCTCCCCTTTCAAAAGCTAATGAATATTTAGAATCGAATAAGTTCGCGCGGCGAGCGCTCGCGGCTGGATTTATCAGCAGACTCCTAATTTTCTGCAACTCCCGAGGCTTTCTGTTAACAAAACGAAATGTTGTGCAGCATCAAATGGATCGATGCTACACATGTCGCTATATAACACCTATTTCTGCCGCCATGTAGCCACTATAATAATTATTATCTCTTATAGCATACATTAGGTTAGGTTAGTCAGAGACGAGGCAATGAGGACTACAGAGGCAGTCCACTGCCATAGTCCACGTTTTACTAAAATCAACTGAACATGTGCTCAGTGTGATAGGTGATAATACTGATAATCCGTTTTCCGTCTTTTTCGACTCCCAAGAGAAGAGGGGGTTAATGTATTCTTTTAGTAAGTTGATATATAATACCACTCGGCTCAGTCTTTTAAAAAATATTCTCGTTTTCCGTTAGACTTTTTGTCAATACCAACAATTACAAAATCAACTGAACATGTGCTCAGTGTGATAGGTGACAATACTGATAATCCGTTTGCCGTCTTTTTCGACTCCCAAGAGAAGAGGGGGTTAATGTATTCTTTTAATAAGTCGCTATATAATACCACTCAACCGGCTCAATCTTTTAAAAAAGTTTCTTGTTTTCCGTTAGACTTTTGTCAACACGAATAATTAAACAAGGAGTTCAGTTACCCCTGGTCATGATATAGTTGAGTCAGCTATCAAAATTTTAGTACAGTCACCAGGCGCCCGTTGTGGATTAAAAAACAACGTGACCTACAGTTATTCTAGACCGCGGGCAAGTCACGCCACGAATGCCCTTAGCCAATAAAAGGCGTAATGGCCACGTAATGGAAATCGAGCCGGCCATCACCATTAAACGGCAGAACTTTCAACACATTAGTTTGTTTTACCAGAACGCCGAGTTCGACTTTAATTCAGCGTTTTTTTTTCATAAAAGAAGGAGGCAATCGAGCATGCGGGTCACCTGATGGAGAGTAATCACCACCGCCCATGGACACCCGCAAAACCAGAGGAATCGCAGACGCGTTGCCGGCCTTTAAGGATGGAATAGGGTTAAGGAAGGAATAGGAATTGTGAGAAAGGAGAGGGGGAAGGGGCAGCGTTCGATCATTCTCACGAATACGCGAATTTGTTTTAGTTTGAAGCTGAGTCTTATGAGTTCTTATAGTTCTTAGTACGATTCTTTTCTCCATTCGATAAATTTAACGAAAACGGGAATATGTATGGTATGGAAGCAGCGTTTCCAGCATATCGATTCTCTAAAGCTCGATCGTAAACTCGCCTCTCACTTTTCACGTTCCGATCAAGAGTGACCTTTGTGACGTTTGTGTAGAGTCGAATTTCGAATCGAAATCGAAGGTTTTACTGTTTGATTTTTTTAAAGTTGAGCTGCTGTTTGCGATTTTTATTCTTAAGTACTGTGTTTTAAACACCCGTATTTGTCAGCGTGCTTGGTATTGCATATTAAATTTTACAATAGAATTTTTGTTTTAGTTATAATATTGCTCTTTGTAGTATTTGTAGCCATTATTAAAAGAACATACCAAGTTGGTGTCGCAAAAAGCGACAGGTAAAGACTGCTCATACATCCAACAGCAGTAATTTTTACACACTTAATTCTAAGCTTCATTTTAAGCTTTTTAACACTTTAAAAAGGCAATAACGGACTAAAGACTGCTCTGCACATACATCCAACAGCTTAGAGCGGCGATGGGCTCACCACCTGTCACGCTGAGCAAATGTGCTGTCGCTATTTGATGAAAAGTGGACTATGGTAGAGGACTGCTTTTGCTGTCCTTATTGCCCAGTCTCTGACTAACCCATCGGGGATAAAAGTCGTGATTTTATGTATGTATGTAAAAAAAATCTCATATTGTTGTGGTTTTACATTTAATATTACGTTTCGAAACATCCATCCGTCCATACAAAACTCAACAAATATTTACTATTCGACCTAAATGTATCGAACAGCAGTTTTTTTTTTTGGCAATTTTAGAATTTTCCAGTTGTTGCTCTCATACACTATTTGTATACTCATACATGTAAAAACTATTAGTTATTTGAACTAAAATGGCCCAAATGCTGAATATACCTAGTTACATTTTACGAAATATTACGTAGGTATATTATCTTAATGGAGATGTATTTCCTCTTAGATCACTTCCTAAGTTTGTGCCGCCTCGCAACAGGTGGGAAATACGAGTAGTTTCTGAATCAGATAGAGTGAGGCGTGGCGTAATAGTGATTTATACTAATTATTGTTTCAATACGAATTCACAGCTTCGTGAATATATATAATATTTTAAAAGATTGTTTTTTTTATTTTTTTATTCGCTAACGGGTATGCGCTTGGCCTTTATGTCACCTGATGGTAAGTGACGATAAGGCCAAAGGTGGAAGCGCGCTTCACCCGGAATCCTCAACCACTGAGGAACTGGCTATCTTATCTCAAACTGTCGGAACACAACAATGCTTAATACATCGTTGTTATGGCGACAGACTTAGATAAGACGGTGGTAGCTAGCCAGGCGGACTTAACAGCTCTTTCACCAATCAAACCGGAGCACACAAAGATGTACGCCCCCACTGGGAATCGAACCCGGGACCTTTTTTTCCTCTGTAAGACCATTCGGCTTTAGAATTCTTTGCCGGCGCATGTGTTTCCCAGCTCCTACAGTCCCGGGTCTTTTAAGCGGGGCGTGAAACGGCATTTATACAGGCTGTCATGAATGGGAGCGCTCGTTATCGTCTTTATTCCACGGTGGGGAGCGCTCTCATTATTTTGCACTGCATCGGCTGCTTACCATCAGGAAGGATGCAATCACTATGACGAGTCGTTATAAAAAAAAAACCTCTGGGTCTGAAACCGGTGGCTTAGCCACTAGACGACAGAGGCGGTTAAAAGGTTGTGTCATCATCATCATCATCACCAGCCTATAAACGTCATACTGCTGGGCACAGGCCTCCCACGTAGTCAATAGTACGTGTGGATGTTGGGCCATAACCCACCACGCTGGCCCAATGCGGGTTGGTGGGTTTTAACTACTATCATCTTACGACAACAACCGGGACCAACGGCTTAACGTGCCTTCCGAAGCACGGAGGAGCTCGAGATGTTTTTAATTTTGTCACCCATCCAGCGACCCGGCATTGCGAAAGTTAAGCAACTTTCTTTTTTGGCGGGCAAGATCGCAAGCCGAACGCTCTAGCCGCTGCGCCATCGAGCTCCAAGGGAGCAGAGCAACGGTTGTGTAAGGTTGTGTAAAAGATTTATAGAAATACTAAAGTATGTCGCAAATAGCTTTGGTCTCTTCTTACGCTTCCGGGAAAGGGGCTTGATGTGTGTACCTATGGAAAGTATGTCAACTCTTCTTTTGTAATGTTTGTCGAGAAATTGGGTGCGAAAAAAAAAAAAATAAGAATCCCAAATTTTCCCCTTTTGTTTTACCAACTAATTAATAATTGTATGAACATGCTCCGTGAAGCGTCCACGTCACCTTTTTTCAAGGGCCGAAAAACCATGTATTTGTTTTTTTTACATGCTATAAAAACACAAATCAATATCCAATAAATTAATAAAAAACACTAAACTAATTTATAAAATATAGTACTTACTTACAAAATAAAAATAAATTGCTACGAATATATTTTTGCGCATCACTTCAGAAAGGCTGCACTTATTTGGCTAATTATTTTATTGTGTTTGTAAATGTCAGAGAATTGGGAACAGAGAATAGTCTTTTGTTAATCTTAATTATTCTGCTATAGAGATGGTTAAGTAACGCTGTCTTTGAGAAAAACTGCTCTTCTGACGGCAACGGTGAACAAATTTTAGTTTCAAAGATTTTTCAAAGGCCCAAACTTGTAATTAGATGGAACACTAAATTCTAGAAAAATCGAATTAATACTTTATTGCACAAAGAAAATAACAGTTTACACAGGGCTTAAAAAAAGGTGAGCTTACCTCCAGAAGATAAAAATAAATTCTTTAGAGAATTTTAACAGGCATAGTTTATCATTGATATTCTAATCGTAAATACCGCACGACACCGCATCTCCCCTGCGCTCTGATGAAACATAATTAATACGTCGTGTCGGTACTGTATGACGATATCATTAAAACTTTCGTGAAATGTAATTCAGTTAAGGCAGCTCGTTTCCGTCGTAACGCGTGCTGCTCATAAACTCGGCTCCTTAAAATTTCTCTTAAAGAACAAGTTTAAGAAACAGGTAAGTACAGAATCTGTAAACTTGTGCCTCGCTAAGTGTTGCACATTGTTTCCTAAAGCTTACGCGAACAGCACAAATTGATATTGTTAACTAACACACTAACTAACATTTTTCAAACTATTATTATTTGATAGGAAAAAAAATACAAGTTCAGTTTTATATAATTAGTTTTTATGTAAATAAGTGCCTGTGTAGGCTTATATTACATAAACTACCTGACTTTGATACATATAGATCCATAGGGATCGACATTGGGTACCCATTCTTTAGCTCTTTTACATTTTATCTCAACTATAAAATAAAAATTATTATTTAATAGGTAGAAAAATACCCTCAAATAAAAAATAAAAATTTTACTATCAGTGGTCAACGTAGCTCGGCTGCCCAAATTCAAAACCTAGTAACAGGTGATTTTTTGTCTTTTATGACTAATAAACAAAGAATAAGCTACAAATAGGTATTCCGTGTTTTGTTCCTGTCATTTAAACGTAAATTTTTAATTAGAGTAAAAGAGACAAAACACGGAATAACTATTCGTAACTCATTCTTTGTTTATTAGTCATAAAAGACCAGGCAGGTAACTTTATCATTTAATGCACTAGGAATATACTTGACCCTAGTTAACTTTACGAAAGATTAGCTTGGTGTACCTACTATGAAGTAATACGTATACATAATTAGGCGCATGTCAGCTAGACGTTTATCACAGTTGTTCAATAATTTACAAACTAAACGTATCTTCTTCGATATTCCATTTTAAAATCTGACCACTCAGCATGTGCAAGCTAATTAAAGTGCAATATATTTAGATTGTTAATCATTGAACAATTATGATACACGTCTAGCTTTGATGCGATTAATTATGTTGGTCGAGTAGTAAATATGAAAAGTTTTGAATGACTGAGAAAATATCTACCTCACATTAGGTACAATGGCGGACTCCGTCGCTTTACCTTTATAAAAATGTAGGTTGTTATTAAACGATTTAAACACTCACTTCTGATGCAAATGTACTCACTGCTTACCAATTTCAACACAAACAAATAAAACTTTTCGCGCACCATTCTCGTATTACCGGCTCACCGCACGTAAACAAAATCACGCCATCTCTCAGTCGTCCGCGACACTCGCTCGTCCACCACTATCCTTGAGACTTTTAATTCGAGTCACTAAAATTACAAATTGCTTGACATAAGTTTCCATAGAAATAACGTGAAACTGACATTACAACGGTAGATTTAAGTGTAATTTTATGACTTGAATTAAAAATAATTAGAATTTATGTCAGTATCTTAAGTCAATAAATAAAATTGTGCACGATTGTACTTAAAATCTAATGTATGGTAGAAGTTTACATTAGATTTTTGGAAAACAGCAAAGAAGAATTCTTTTTTTATTGATATTGAAAGATTCACAATTTCACACACAATTTTTTTATGTATTTATTTGTTTAAAACTTCAACTCGTTTCTCTGGAATCGCCATCGCAAGAATCGTCAAGTTGGCAGCCCACTTAGAGACCGTAATATCTCGGTTTGTATTGAAGTACAATTGTTAAAATTTTGCGTATACGATTCATTATTTATGCACAGTTTTTTGACATATAAATCACATTGATACGAACTGTATTTCTTAAGGTGCCCGCTATCTTGAGGTCAAGTTAGCAGGCACACCAAGATACTCAAATATCTTTTAAACCATAGTATCACTATTTATATGCTATACGTCACTATTTATCACTATTTATACACAATTTTTTGACATAGTCAAAACAGTCTAATTCCGTGGTGTGCCTGCCAACTTGACGCTCACGTTTTTAGCATTTTTCGACTTACTAGGCAGTATCAATATAACGTGGACCTTAAAACACCCAGTTTCGTACGTAATTTTAAAAATATAATTTAGCAACTCTGAGTGATTTGGCATGATTATGAAAATTTCCTTGAAGTACAAATTCTAAACATAGTATGTCAGAATACAAATTTAAAACCCTAGCAACTCAACCGACTTACTGAGTTATGAATTTGAAAAACCGACTTGCTTTGTTTTGAATTTGTCGCCGATTATAAAATCATTAAAATGTCATTTAGTAAGTCCAGTACGTGACACCGGCGCACGAGTGTTTCGCTCCATGATATGGGTAAATAAAATAATTAAATGAGTTTTATGCAATGATATTATATACTAGTTTATATATCATTGGTTATAAGCAATTTAATCGGTCCAGGCGTAAAATGCGTGCTTTGCAGAACGAAAACGATTGCAGGTAAGAAATAACTTATTCATTAAAGTTATGAAAATGTAAAAGAAGCTTGACATAACTTTAAAATAAACTTGGCGTTGCATTATCTTCTTAATAAAGCTAACAAAACTTGTCTGTGGTGTTAGCTTTTATGTTATGAATGTGCAAAAGTCAATTTTGCTTATTTTAAGGGTATGTTTTGATAATTATCCACTGTAAATGCTAAGGTTATAATCTATTTACTACCTGGCTATTGATTGTGTTGTTCTTAAATATTTCATGTGTGGTAATGAAGGAATTGTATGTGTCTCACTTATTAGATTTATATTTTTATCTAATAGGTATCCTCACACAAGATAAAGTAACATGAACACACAAAGAACTCGTTCACACATAGGTAGCTAGAGGTTTCTTGATGCTTTCCGTTCTAGACTATGCTGACGCCTGCTATCTTGATCTCACGGAGGACCAGCTAAACAAACTTGAGCGCCTTCAAAATCTTTGTATACGATTCATATGTGGCTTGCGCAAGTATGATCATGTTTCTGAATACCGCGCTAAACTCAAGTGGCTTCCTATTCGTCTTCGCCGGAATACTCACTTCCTCGCCCTTCTTTACAACATACATAGCCACCGCAGCGTCGATATGCAAATCAAATTTCAGTCTATTATCAGTGACAACACCGAGATCTCGAATGTTTTGTGTTTAATGTAAACTGTTACAATAAAAGTATTATCTATCTATCTATACCTTGTGTAGGTACCTAAGTAGGTATGTATGTGTGCACGCATTCGTGTATTTGTATAATTTTATCCTGTATGCAGACACGTATTAGATAAAATATAAACCTGGAATGGTATCAAGTCACCCTACTTCCATCCCTAATTCTGAAAGTTCATACAATAGTTATGGTATAGTCTTTACTTTTACCATAGAAAATCAAATTGATAACCTAGTAAGCAGACTTACTAAGTTTTAATATTGTTTTTATAGTTATATTTGGGTAAAATTACTAATAAAAATAAAGTGTGAGCTATTTAAGTGTAACCAAAAACTATATAACGATTACGAGTATTACAAACTATTATCAACAATATAGCACAAATTTTGGTCAAACTCCCCAATCGGTATCATTTTTGGTTTCCTCGGGCCAACGAATCAAAGTGGCCGACCCGTTTTTTGGCTCTCCTTAACATTTTTGTTAGAACGAGTTACTATGTTTTGATTTTAAGCAGCCGATGCTGGCTTCACAATAAACTTTTTTACTGTTACTTTCATCTTAATAAACCTTAATAAAATTGTTTGTTAATCCGAATAAATAGAAAAAATATGGAACCAACTGTGAAATCATGGAAAAACTACTGTTTTGTATTTGATGTATTTTATTTATATTTTGTTATATTTAAAAAATCCACATCTCTTAAAATAATTTACATATTTATTCCTAAAGATACAGCAAGTAACGGAGTCTACTATACCTATAAAATTATACCTACCTGTAAAATGTAAAACTGCTGTTTCTGTACTGATTAAAAACCATTGAGTTCTATTACAAATATTTCATGTGGAGAAACAATCAACAACCCTACAAAAATAAATAATTCTTTAAATAACGTTATAGAGCGGTTTTAACACACATGTAAAAAAAATTGCAATTTGATTTTGGCAGCGTCGATATTGCCTAGTAGACCCAAATCAAGCCAGCACAAGTTGCCGACGTCATGTACAGACAATATGATAAAATAACGCTCTCCAATAAATCTATTGGGGACTATTCATTAGTTTCTAGCATCGTATTCGAGTTTACCAAGGTTATTTATGTCGATGACATTCTATGATAACAGAATTCAGAAAGGCTGCTCTGTTAATCGAACTTTTATTAAGTAAAAGATGTCGTAATCAACATTACCATTATGCACGCCTTATTTATGTCATTAAAGGGTGTCTCTGTAGATTTTTAAACACCAAATTCAAAGGTAAGAATTAATGATGTTTATGTTTATTGCTAATTCTTATTACATGCCATGCCATTTATTTAAATAGTTTGATAAGTGATATTATTAATATCTACTCATTATTAACTATATCCATGGTGCACTACAAGCCCACTTTTAAATTTTAAATCTTTTTTGTCCATCCAAAGGTTGTCTGGAAGAAATCACTTTTAGTGATAAGACCGCCCTTTGTACGTCAACTCAATATGTAATTATTAATTTTTTTGACAAAATGTTTTCTTTTTGTGGTGTACAATAAAGTATAATTATCTTATGATTTTAATTCGATTGTACCAGCGGGCTGAAAAGAATTTTTAAAAAAGGGTGAATACAGACGCCTACACCTTCTACATCCATTACAAACTTTTCTTCATCATCATCATTGGCCCCCTGCGACTGTTTCAGAAGATTTGTTGACTGGGAGCACTTCTTTGCATGGCTATGTAGGCCGATGCTCGAACGACAAAGTCTTCTAAATTATTACTTCTTTATAATATTATAATTACGAGTTTATAGTATACCAGCAGACCGCCGGCGACTTCGTTCGCATGGACCCCGTACCCCGTGCGTGACCAATTTTCAAAATGACTCCCCTTCCAAGAACACTTATTGTGACGTAACTAAAATAGTTAGACATATGCTATCGCGATACTTTTTGTAGATAATGGTGTGTTCTGCAAAGCCATAGTACATTATTTTATTCTGTCATCAATAATTTTCTTACCGAACGCGATTTAAGGAATTTATTTGAGTTTCAGTAAGGATCCCTAATTTTTTGAAAATTTAATTTATCCTATGTCACCCGGAGATAGTGTAACTTGAAATGAAACACTTTTTTACGGATTAACTCGCGTTTAATTTACTATTTACATAGTTTTTATATTATCCTGACGTTTCGAACCCTTTACAGGGTCCGTGCCACGGACCAACACCTCAGTCTCCCTGTGATCACGGACTCCGTGGTCACAGGGAGACTGAGGTGTTGGTCGTCTCATTGTTAGAAGTTATTTGCCTACCGTCAATCATTTTTATATTTAACCGGGTGCGTTCAAGTTTACACAATACGAGCTAACAATATTTTTAGGTCTGGCAATGTGTTGCTGTTGGGGCTGGGATTTGATGACCTGTATGATGGGGTCCCAGGCAGGTGGTAAATTCCAACTATCCTCTCTATTGAAATTACGATGTTTTTTAATTTCAATAGCCTCGCGTATCATCCTAGGGATGAATCGTTGTTCCTTGGCGAGTATTTGAGGTTTGTCAAATCTGATGTAATGGTTGGGTCCCTCGAGAGCATGTTCATACACTGCAGACTTATTTTCGCGCCTATGCTTGACGTCGGCTATATGTTCTTTTACGCGGGTTCCTACACTTCTCTTTGTTTGCCCGATGTACGAGCCCACAGTCGCAGTCCAGTTTGTACACGCCTGCATCTTAAAGGGGTATATTGCACTTGACAGGTCGTAAGAACTGGTTGATCTTCTTTGGCGGCTTAAAGTAAGTATTGATTGAAGCTCGCTTCAAGATATAGATATAGTGTAACTTCCCAACGGTGAAAGAATATTTTAAATCGGTCTAGTAGTTTCGGAGCTTATTCAATACAAACAAACAATCAAATGTTTCCTCTATATAATAATTAGTGTAGACATGTGAATTATGTCTGCACAACATACCTATAAAAAGGGAGGCTTACACCTAGCGTCCTAGCCAACCTATAAGGCTATTGATGTGATTATGATAATAATGATGTCTCCATCATAAAAAAAAACTCTTCTCTACCATTACGGTAATCGTAATTTCGGTAATAAAGGTATTAATGGATAATACTTTACATAAAAAAGGAGGCCTACACATAGCGTCTTAGCAAACCTATAAGGCTATTGATGTGATTATGATAATAATGATGTCTCTATCATAAAAAAACTCTTCTCTACCATTACGGTAATCGTAATTTTGGTAATAAAGGTATTAATGGATAATACTTTACATAAAAAAGGAGGCCTACACATAGCGTCTTAGCAAACCTATAAGGCTATTGATGTGATTATGATAATAATGATGTCTCTATCATAAAAATACTCTTCTCTACCATTACGGTAATGGTAATTTCGGTAATAAAGGTATTAATGGATAATACTTTACATAAAAAAGGAGGCCTACACCTAGCGTCCTAGCAAACCTATAAGGCTATTGATGTGATTATGATAATAATGATGTCTCCATCATAAAAAAAAACTCTTCTCTACCATTACGGTAATGGTAATTTCGGTAATAAAGGTATTAATGGATAATACTTTACATAAAAAAGGAGGCCTACACCTAGCGTCCTAGCAAACCTATAAGGCTATTGATGTGATTATGATAATAATGATGTCTCCATCATAAAAAAAAACTCTTCTCTACCATTACGGTAATGGTAATTTCGGTGATAAAGGTATTAATGGATAGTACTTTACCAACAGCATTTAGATTAACCGTGTCGCGTGCGGTGAAATAATACTAACACCCCCTCCTTTCCCGCGGATGTCGTGAAAGGCGACTAACGGACTAAAGACTGCAAATCCATCCAACAGCTTAGAGCGGCGATGGTTATATTTTTTAAACTTAATGTACTTCTCATAAATCACAATATTATTTAGAATGATTATAATAAATACAGGATGGCATCGCCGCCGACGCTTACTTGTCCTGTGCCACATGAGTAAATTCATGTGTCTGTGCTGTGCGCCGAGGACACGGACGTGTCGATCCCGCACTCACTTGATGTAGTTGTTTTATCCAGCGGCTAAGGTTTGCGTGCCGACTGCATTGTGCGGCTTTTTATACCTACACAACAGTTGGGTGGGTCAGTGGGTGCTACCAGGGTAATGCTACGCCACTCGCGCCGCGCATCAAGACATGAATCAGAAACAAACACAACATAATTTATTTTTCATATGGCTAAGTCTAAATCTCATGCTTAATGTAATGTAGACGACTGTTAAAATAGTGTAACTTAAGTAACTAATAGCATAAAATAATAGTTTTATCTTTTTACAAATAACCGACGGTTAAGAGAGAAAGGTAAATTTATGTGTCTACACCTGTCATGCTGAGCACATGTGCAGTCGCTATTTAGTGAAAAGTGGACTATGGTAGAGGACTGTTTTTGCGGTCCTCATTGCCTAGTCTCTGACTAACGCTTCGGGGACAATGGTCGTGATTAATATATGCGGATTACTTTATCAACAGCTTCTCAGAAAATCGTATAATTCGAAAGACCGCTAAAGCATACTTTATTACTCGGATGTAAAACCAACGACTCGATTATTGGAAAAAGTTTAAAATGAATTGTTATGACAAAGCTATCAACCGCATACGCAAGTGACATCCATTTTACGATGCCGTGATCGTTCGAGCGGAAACTCAGATACGATTCGACCTTTTGTGTGGGTAGCTGTGGTGAAGAAGTTATTATAGAGACACCGTTTTCTTTTGAATAAAACCGCATAATAGGTAATAAATAAAACTGTAAACACTAAAATAACTCCGATGAAATGTTTGAGTTATTGTCTGTTATGCAACGACCACAATGCCTTTTAGTAACCGTGTCGAGTAGCGGTAAAAGAATACTACTACCCCCTCTCTTCCCTTGGGTGTCGTAAAAGGTGACTAACGGACTAAAGACTGCACATACATCCAACAGCTTAGAGCGGCAATGGGCTTAACACCTGTCACGCTGAGCACACGTGCAGTCGTGAAAAGTGGACTATGGCAGAAGACTGCTTTTGCGGTCCTCATTGCCTAGTCTCTGACTAACCCTTCGGGAATAATATACGTTATTATATGCATGTGTATGTATTTTAAAGTTTTCACGAAGTTTTTACCTCTAAGATTTGTGAAGCAATGTTGACTAAAAACATAAGCATCAAGCACTGACAAATTTCGACGGTTGAAAGCCAGACCTCGGTAGCCAAGTGGTTAAGGCAGCCGCCCGGAATGCGGAAGGTGCGTGGTTCGATTCCCGCCTGAGGTTGTCGTCTTTTTTCAGTGTTTAAAATTTTACTTAAGTATATTTAAGCGTTAATAAAACGCTAAAATATAAAAACATTAATCTATAAACGCAGCTTCATCTTAACCGAATGTTCAAATATTTGTAAAAATATTTCTTTCGGATCTCAAAGGTGAAAACTTCTAAGATTTGATGAAGCAATGTTGACTAAAAACATAAGCATCAAGCACTGACAAATTTCGACGGTTGAAAGCCAGACCTCGGTAGCCAAGTGGTTAAGGCAGCCGCCCGGAATGCGAAAGGTGCGTGGTTCGATTCCCGCCTGAGGTTGTCGTCTTTTCTCAGTGTTTAAAATTTTACTTAAGTATATCTTAAGCGTTAATAAAACGCTAAAATATAAAAAAAAACATTATTCTATAAACGCAGCTTCATCTTAACCGAATGTTCAAATATTTGTAAAGATATTTCTTTCGGATCTCAGAGGTGAAAACTTCTAAGATTTGATGAAGCAATGTTGACTAAAAACATAAGCATCAAGCACTGACAAATTTCGACGGTTGAAAGCCAGACCTCGGTAGCCAAGTGGTTAAGGCAGCCGCCCGGAATGCGGAAGGTGCGTGGTTCGATTCCCGCCTGATTGTCGTCTTTTTTCAGTGTTTAAAATTTTACTTAAGTATATTTTAAGCGTTAATAAAACGCTAAAATATTTAAAAAAAAACATTAATATGTATGTATGTGCAATGCCTTTTGAGTCACTGGAACTGAATGGGTTACAAAACAACATAAAAAAATTCTCTTAAGTCACCTCTTAAGTTTTATTTTATTTTCTGTAAGCATCTAGTTTGTTTTGTTTTTAAGCATTTGCTCTGTATTTGCAATATGATCACCTCTCTTTTTACTTTATATTTTTGGATTAGCTCCCGCTGATTACAAGCTTGTTATCTTTTAATAGCTCGAATGTATTTGTCGGTCCTATTTGTCTATTAGGTAAGAAATATTATAATTATTTTCTTTGTAATGACTGTTGGTACCATAAAAAGTGTTGGTCCTGGTTGTTGTCGTAAGATGGCAGCCATTAGAACTCATCAAATCGCATTGGGCTAGTGTGAGTCCTGGGTCATGGACTGTGCTCCGTATCCTATATATTGGTGATATGCGTATTATAATAATCGAGCCGTGTGGTATATATTATAACTAGCGGCCCGCCCGCGCCTTCGTCCACGCTAACTTAGAAAGACCGTCATAGTTCAGACATTTAAAAAAATATATCAAAAACCATCCTCACTTAACGCTCTATCTTTTAGTGAAAACCGCATAAAAATCCATTGCGTGGTTTAGGAGAATAGTGCGAGTGCGAGGAAATCGGCGACTTTACTTTTTATTATGTAATGATACCACACGGCTATATTATATTCCATTGAATGTCGTAAAAGGCGATTAACGCACTAAAGACTCACACATCTATCCAACAACCCACAGCATAATTGCAAACATCCAACAGCATAGGGATAAAAGTAAGGATAAGAATGTATAAGATAAGAAGTAGTCATAAGTAACTGTTTAAAAGAAAGAGATATCACGTAAAAAATCATTTCCCTGTGTTAAGAATAAGGAATAATAAAATAAAACAAAAACAGATAGTAAGAAATAGGAAAGTAAAGGGAAATCCCACCCCAAATGGTGTAAAAGATGAAGAATGGTAATAGAGAATTATGAATGAAAGTACGAGAGGCATGCAAGCGAGAGACGGTATGTATGAGTAGGTACAGTAGATATAGTTCTCCACTAAGTGGGGAAAGCTAGTATTAAAAAAAACAGAATAGGGACGCGATGGGCTCTCCTATCATGCTGAACATATGTGAAGTTGTAATTTGGTGAAACGCGGACTATTGCAGTGGACTGCTTCTATGGTACTCATTGCCTAGTCCCTGACTAACTCTTTGGGGATAATAGTCGTTAATCAAATGCATTGCCAAATTATGTATGATTTATAACAGCAGTAGGCACGCCGCGAATGGTTTATAACGACGTTACCAGTTATGGGTGGCGAGATATTTCACAGCCAAATTATAGAGTAACTATGTTCATAGTTTTGATGTATATGTTCGTTTAGTGCGTATTTGTTAATTACAATTCGAGGTTTCCATTGATAGTTTTTATTTTTTTATTGTTTCTCATAATGTGTAATATATTTTCAGAAAATGAGTTCCATTCTCAGTTAATAAGCGTTACTTTATTATTTTAGTGCAAATTTTAAAAGTTAGTAAAAACAGAGAAAAACATATTTAAAAAAAAAGAATTCGGCACCAATCCAATCCAGCATTTTAAAATTAGATTGATATCATAACATTGCAGTTAGAAATAAGATAGCTGTTTCCTTAGTGACTAAGGAATTTCAAATACATATTCGTCACTTTTTAAAAGATGAGTTGAAGACAAAGTGCCAACCGTTTCATTAAAAAAAATACTAGGAATAGGCTTTAGCAACGCCCGTGAGCGTAGTAGTAACTTTAGGGTTCTTATAATAAAACACCCCATCCTGGAACACTACGGTTTGAAGAAAAATGTTCCGTATATAAAAGGGGACCCCATTTTGACGCGGGCCGTGAAATGTAGATTGTCTATAAAAAGCCCGAATGCGCAACGAATGAACTTTGAATGAAGAGCGTGTACTGCGAACACTATAAAAAAGGTGTCACTGCACATCAGAATGGGGATAGGGTACGGTATGTAGGTCAAATAAATAAATGAATTTATTTACGCTCATACCAATTACAATTAATTACACCAATAGAAAAACAGTTTTCTCTAAATTTACCCGACCGTTGAACCCGGGACGTCAGGGATGGCGCGACGACGCCAGACCCGGCGCGTTAACCACTCGACGCGCTTCGACGCGCTTCGACGCGCTTCGACGCGCTTCGACGCGCTTCGACGCGCCTCGACACGCCTCGACTTACCGTGTGGTCATCGCGCCTTAGAGTTAGCAAATGGTAAGCTCCGGAAAACGAGCGTGTATGTATAAGTTTGTATGTCTCTCTTTTAGGCCGCCCATTGTGCTTCTGCTCTTATTAATATAACGTGTTATTATGTTTGTAGAGTAAAGAATATTCTATGTTATTATATATTGTGTAAATATTTGTAAATTCATTTTTTATAGATTATACTGCCCTGTGTCACATTAATCGCAGAACATTGCACCTACCATGTCATCTCTGCACTACCCTGTGGCTGACTGGTAGAGAATGCCTCAGATATTAAGACCGCCATGTAATAATATTAAGTTGCAAAAGTTAAAATAAATAAATAAATAATGTAAATAATCATAAAAATTCATCTGAAAATGTATGGCAAAAAAAATATATATTTGCCTGTTGTAAGCAAAAATTAGCTGATGGTATCTTGTGGTAAGAGATTTCCTCCAAAATTCCGACCACCCTCATACTTATTTATGGTGCAAAGCAGCGATCGGCTTTGATGATAAGTTGGTTTAGAAACTGATAAAGATGACTGCTATTTTTAGAAACATATAACAATATTATAAAATATATTTTTTTAAATATTGGTTAAGTCTTAACACCAGTCTTTGGCGTTTCTAACTTTTGGTGCGGTTTCAGTTTAGTCGATTTTCAGTGCTTTTAAGCTAATTTCTGCAAGCTCATAAGAGCTCGCTTGTCACACGCGATCTAGACGCGCTGATAAGCTACGTACGGTATTTTACATACATTTATAATCGCGACTATTATCCCCGAAGGGTTAGGTCAGAGAATAGGCAATGAGGACCGCAAAAGCAGTCCTCTGCCATAGTCCACTTTTCACCAAATAGCAACTGCGCATGTGCTCAGCGTGACAGGTGGTGAGCCCATCGCCCCTGCTATTCGATGTATGTAAAGTCTGTAGTCTGTTAGTCGCCTTTTACGGCACCCAAGGGAAGTGAGCGGGTGACAATATTCTTTCACCGCTACGAGACACGGTTCCGGTATTTTATATTTAATAATTATTCTAATTTATTCTTCATTTATTCTTTTTTTTCTAAAAAATATTTAGATAAGATGTTTCTGCTGTCGTCGGATTTCTCATTGCACTTGGTGGAGGACGGACGCTCTCAATCGACTTTATACATAGAAGTATATTATTGTCCCACTGCATGGCAATGGTCATTCATTGAAATGAAGTCATCGCTACAAATCATGGTATTGCCAAATGCGGTTGGTGATTATAAACCCGGGCGGGAATTATCTGATTCTATACTAATATTATAAAGAGGAAACATTTGATTGTTTGTTTGTATTGAATAGGCTCCGAAACTACTAGACCGATTTAAAAAATTCTTTCACCGTTGGAAAGTTTCACTATCTCCGGGTGACATAGGCTGGCTATATTATATTTTCACAAAATTACTAAAACTCAAATAAATTCCTTAAATCGCGTTCGGTAAGAAAACTATTGATGACAGAACAAAATAATGTACTATGGCTTTGCAGAACACACCATTATCTACAAAAAGTGTCGCGATAGCATATGTCTAACTATTTTAGTTACAATCAATAATAAATTAGTTACTAAGTCACAATAAGTGTTCTTGGGAGGGGAGTCATTTTAAAAATTCGTCACGGGGAACGGGGTCCACGCGAACGAAGTCGCCGGCGGTCTGCTAGTACATGATAAATTTAAAAAAGATTAATAATCGATTGCATTTTGAAATAGCGATGTTTACCGAGTACTCGTACGCGCGTTTAGTTTGTTTTAAACGGCGAAAGCGCCGAAATAATGAGTAATCTGAAACCGCCCAAATGGGCGATATCTTCTTGAGTAGATATCCTCGGTAGATAAACGTCTATTCGTGTGGAAGAGGGCAAGAAGAATCACTTGCAACGAGCACGTTGCTCCTAATCTATATTGAAGACGTTGGGGACAAATTCGATGCATTTCTCTCCTTGCTTTGCTTTAAAAAGTTAGAGGAGAACGTAGATGCCATTATAATATTTTACATAGTCCCGAAGGATTAGTCAGACACTAGGCATTGAGAACAGCAAAAAGTTGTAAATCTAATTTAGATATACAACGAATATATTTTAACGTTATAAAGATATAACAATAACGCATAATATTACTATAAAATTTTGTGCTATTTTCCCAATAAAATAATTTTATCGGTAAACCAACGCCATCTTGTATCGTCGGTTTATAAACTTCACGGTAGATTAGACAGTTGCTTTCAGACGGTAGACTCCTATTGTCTACGAGATGTACTTTTATGCACCACATTATAAGTTGCTTTTAGTCAAGAATACCTAATTTTGGGACTGTTTTGCCGACCTATTCGTTATATCGTATGTCTTTGGTTTGACGCATGAACTACCTATTAAAGATTCTAGACATGGACATAAGGCCTAATATCCTAAATCAACAAAAATATTCAATTCGTTATTTTTACTGCTGTTTGTTACTAATAGTAATCATACTTTATATCAGCCGAGTGAGTGTTACGTTCGGTGTAAGCAAACGTGCAAATAGCTCTGTTTTTGTTGATAATACTAACGTTATTCTTTGAAAAAGCTGCGTGTTGGACAAATATGGTTAAATTGTGAAATAATTCATATATTTATATGATGAACTCGTTTCGTTATCTATACTTAGGTACTTTAATTTAAATACTAAGCGTAACCAACAAATCGAACCATAATAAGTAGAGTAGGTAGCACATCCCAAATAAGAATCGAAATCGATCAGCGATTATTAGGTAAGAATATAACTTTAAGTGTTATATGATAGCAGTAAAAATATTATAATATTATAATAGTATAGCATAACGTTATGCTATATTATATGAATATAGCAGATCCGCACACCTATAACCTACATTAAGCAGATCCTAAATTTTCCTCTATAGAACAAGTTTTCAAAGAAATCGCCGGCATTATTTCACAGCCCTAACTTTTATTAGGCGAATAACTGGCATATGTCTCTGTTGGTAGTGGATGGCAGTGGCGACTGGAATTCTGTAATGAAAGTCCACTCTGTCCGATGCATTAGTCATGAAACAAGCCAGGATTGTCTGAATGAGAGAACGCCTAGAAAGATTCTTCGGGACTTCGGTTAATGCTATACAATTTTATTGTTTAAATGGTTTAAATAATTCGTAATATGTGAATGATAGAAATCTATAAAGTTTAACTTATTTTAACTGAATGACCAAAATATTGCAAAATATTTTCATTCAGTTTTTTATAATGTAAATTCTAAGAAGACACTGGTTGCTATAAACCCTAAGGTTAACTTAAGCGTTAAAAATATTCGACAAAGCTAACTAATACCTCTTTGGCGGAGTGGTCTACGCAGCCACCCGGATTGCGGAGGACGTGGATTCAATTCCAACTGGGGGGTAATTATTTTTTTTTACGTTTCGTTAAGATTTAAATAGTTTACGATTTATATGAAAATAAATTCTTACACAACAAAATAAAACACTTTTCACGTTTCTGTGTGTTACTTTTACTTAATATTTCAAAAGATTTTAAAGACCTTAGAATAGAATAAAATGTCAAATTAACCTTCGGGCGGAGGTTGCCAAATTCGGATTAGGTTCATTACTAACTTTTCCAGTATCTTATTTAGTCAGCTTCTGGGCAAATCAGGTTTTTATTGGGTTAGGTTCGGAGTTGGTCAGTCTGTGGATATGCCTCATACTATAACTTAACAATTGATTGTTTTCTATCACGCTTGCCAAATGCGGGCTGGTGGTACTAACTCCCAAGTCCGGGCTATAAAATAAGTCGAGTCGAGTAGGTATTATGCAAGCTGAGATTTATTTGAATATTATACATAGACAGATTCATTTTTCTAAGAGTTAGTCAGAGACTAGGCAATGTTGATCCCAAAGGCAGCCCACTGCATTGTCCATATTTCACCAAATTATAACTGCACATATGCTCAGCGTGATAGGTTCGCTTCCCGTAGTTAAACTATATAAAACACGCAGCTGAATCCAACGTTTCTTGAAATTTAAAAATTCGTTTCCTTTTTGTAACGTGCAATAAATCTGAAACGCGATTGTCATAATCTAGTACTTTATCCTCGAACAAACCAGATAAATGCACGGAATGTAGGCACGAAAGGCATGCACGGAACGGGACACGTATTAAGCTTACGAATTCCGTTGTTTAAAAATATTATTTTATTTTTTATTTGAATGAGATACGGAAATATGTTATTATTAAATAACATTATATAAAGAGATTTGAGAACGATCACGCTTTGATAAGACGAGATCTTCAAGTTTTGAAGTGGAATTAGTATTACTATTAGTTTCGAGGTTTTTTTAAAGTTTTTTATGCATGTGCTTAAATTAAACTCATAGAAGTATATGTAAGTATACAACCGAAATAATTGCCCATCCCCGCTGTGTCCCCGTTTTGGCAGATTTTCGTTTCATCATAATATTTTAATTTCGTCGTCTATTCTGTCATGCAATTCTTTTAACTTGCATTAACCTTACAACTGCGGGCACACACACTGATCAGCCCCCTTACTCTTGAAACCGATCGCTATTGGATCGGATTGGTATTGTGAACTTTCGTAATTTTAAGTTACGACACCAGCGCTAATTTTGATTCATATTGGGTGAACTAAATGGCATTGAGTTTTGTATTTTTTTCACTTTGTATCCACGCAATATGAATCCATTTTAGCTCTGGTGTCGTAACTTAGGAGTACTAAAATTCACAATACCAATCTGATCCAATAGCGATCGGTTTCAAGAGTAAGGGTCAAGGGTCAATGAATAGAATTCTATTGTGTCTATGCGCCGGTATTTGCAGAATTGTTTTTGTCAAAGGTTCGAGATGTATAAAACTTAAAATATCGTTTTGAAAGTATGTCTGTATGAATATTATTAAATGCCACAAAAAATTTAAACGTCATCAACTTTCTAAGTGTTAAACCTTAAAACATGAATAAGAAATCTTAACACTATTTTACTCTTAAAGCGGCGACGTGAGACGCATCATCAAGGTAGAGGTTAGCCGACCTTGGAACCACCGGAACATGACACCCCACGGCCAAAACTTAGGTGGACGGTCGGTACCACAAATGAATTAGAATTTACGTTGTGGCGGGACTGCAACCGCTCGAGCCTCAAAGGGAATTCGGTTTTGATCCGTATGCACCTAAATTCGCAACTATTACTAATTAGAGACCAGGCAATAAGAACCGCAAAGGCAGTCCACGTTGAAAATGAAATAAAGAGTAATCTGAAACCGCACAAATTGGCGATATCTTCTTGAGTAGATCTACTCCGTAGTTATGTGTGAAAGAGGGCAAGAAAAATCACTCTCAACGAGCAAGTTGCTCCTAATCTATATTGAAGACGTTGGGGACAAATCCGTTGCATTTCTCTCCTTGCTTTACTTTAAAATGTTGGAGGGGAACGTACCTACGTTCCCCTACATCTACCTAGATGCCATTATTAATATTTTATATACAAACAGATAATCACGACTATTATCCCCGAAGGGTTAGTCAGAGACTAGGTATTGAGGACAGCAAAAGCCGTCCTCTATCATAGTCCACTTTTCACCAAATAACAAATATATTGTGCTCAGCGTGACAGTTGGTGCGCCCATCTCCGCTCTGCCTCGTTGGATGTATATGCAGTCTTAAGTCCGTTAGTCGCCTTTTACGACACCCAAGAGAAGATATGGGTCGATAGTACTCTATTAATAAGCCGCTACCAGCACAGTACACGATCTATTCCTCATTCGTAGAATAATGTAGCATGTCCAACAGCGTCGTAAAAGTACGAACTGCTTAGTATTTATAATGTGACCTATGCCCCTTTTTTTTCGAGAAAGGCTGAAAATGAATGAATGAATTATGCCCGTTTTCACTGAAGACACCTAACACCGAATTATTAATCAATCTAAGTGTGTAGTTTTGCATACTAGTGTTACTGACATAATTTGTGAAAATTCCAACGTGCAAAAACACAGATTCTACATTGATTACTAAATTAGGCCGTGAAACACCTAAAGAAACCCAATAGATACATGTTCAATGCTTTATTGTATTCCATCCATAATATCTATTACAAACCCTGTCGGGCACAGTATAGCTTAGTAGGAGAGATAAAGATGGGTCAATTAAACATTTTTTATAGATGTGGTTTTACAACCGGTTTCTACTTTATCAAAAATATTCGCAATTTGCATGTTAGGACACATACATATATATAATCCCCGAAGGGTTAGTCAGAGACTATAGGCAAGTAGGACCGCAAAAGTAGTCCTCTGCCATAGTCCACTTTTCACCAAATAGCGACTGCACATGTGCTCAGCGTGACAGGTGGTGAGCCCATCGCAGCTCTATGCCGTTGGATGCATGTGCAGTCTTTAGTCCGTTCTTACATCGCTACGCGACAACGGTAGACTATTTCCAGACTAAAGCGATGGTTTTGATGTTATGTCAAGTTAGATGATGATCTGACATCGTGACTTTTATGGAGTTTGTCAATACGGACTTTAAACAAACCCATTAAAATATTCGACGTTAAAAATACAAAACGATTTTTGTTGAACTCCGTCAAACATCCAATGTCGTAAATGAACCTTTTTCATAAAATATTTTATTAGAGCTTATAGTTTACTGCTCATCCTTTTATGTTATTTTAATTTAAAGCCAACGGCGATTTCATGCATTACAAAATTAATATTGATTAAACTTCTCGACTAGCTGCTAGCTCAGCTCAGATTAAATTAACTTTATAGTTGTTGGTTGTTAGCTCATATCGTCTTACTGTTTCAAGTTACTCCTGTTCTGATTGCACAATTTTTTGCTTTGCTGAACATAAACGGATATATTTCCCGATTCCATAAGTCGTATCGAATGAGAGAACACAGAGAGAGAAAGCGTGAATTTGAGAGTATTTTTTATTTATAAGGTATGTATAGGTTTTTAGTTTTTAAGTTATTTTGTTATAGTTTATAGGTTTTTTTCCTATTAGTTAATTACTAAATTATGATTTTTAGAGTATTTTAGATGAAATAAAGATTTATTAATTATATTTTTAAGTTATTTGTACTCATATAATAATCATTAATGTAACTGTTTTCATTTATTGCCTTACCTCAAGTCTCCTTCATCCTTACGGGCTGACTGGTAGAGAGTGCGTTAGTCCGCTTTTTGCAGTTTTTTAAGTGCTATAAAGATTTAATAGATAAATAATTATTTGAATGATGTGATGATACATCAAAAGATATGAGTCATAATACTCATGATCGTAGCGAAAACTGTCGTCTCCACGGTCCAAACGACCGACCGACGCCACGATTTTATTATTATGGTTGTGAAATATCAGGATAATTTGTAGACAAATTTAGATGTTTCAAAACATTGCCCGAGTTAAGACCAACCCTCATTTGCCAAGCGCAGTGAATAAACTAATAATATCAATTGTAGCGATGATTTGATTTCAATCAGCATCAGGCTATCTTTGTAATATAGTTCGAAGGTCAGTTCATTTCGATGATGGAGGCAAATTACTTTACTTTTGTAACATCACTTTTATTAATTTATCGATGGTTAAACTATCGATAATAGTTGCATCACTAACCTCAATGTTGCAATGAGCACTGCGAGGCATATCAACCGAACCAGCAGTGCGTATTGGCCTCTACAAAGAGAATTCCAATCCACTAACAGCACAAAGCGTTAGACGGACCGCGCTGATCTAATCTAGTAATCACACTAAATCCTCGAAATATACGTATTCGTTGCTCTGACAGTGCAACTAGGGCGTGGCATATCCACGTTAACAAAAATTAAAAGGAGACTTACCAAACTGGTAATAGTACATTATGATATAAGTGCGGTAAGTTGAAAATTACAGCAGAGGTGATATTGCTAGCCCGAGCCGTAGGCGAGGGCTACAGGAAAGCAGAGGCTGTAATTATCAAAGCGCACGTATGTCATATGACGTTTTATAACATATTTGCGAAGAAAACACATTTTCTGAAAATGACTGCGTGTTTTTGTTGCTTTTCTAGCGTATAATTTTTGGTAAGCCAACATGTATTTTTCTTTGGACTTAGATGGTAATAGGCTGTCAATAACATTTTGTGCTTCACTTATTTTTTCCGGTGGTGTAGACTGTAAATTTAGTTCTTCATTACTAAAACTAGACATATTAATTTATTTTTAAACATTCAAAGTAATTATTGAACAAGAAGGCGCTGTTTGAATCGACAAAATATAGGTATGTGAAAGGTAGGAAGTCTTTCCATCCAATCCTTTGGGTGTCGTAAATGGCGACTAACGGACTAAAGACTGCCCATATATCCTACAGCATAGAGCGGCGATGGGCTCATCAAAATAATACTACCAACCCCTTTCTTCCCTTGGGTGTCGTAAAAGGCGACTAACGGACTAAAGACTGCACATACATCCAACAGCATAGAGCGGCGATGGGCCCATCAAAATAATACTACCAACCCCTCTCTTCTCTTCGGTGTCGTAAAAGGCGACTAACGGACTAAAGACTGCAAATACATCTAACAGCATAGAGCGGTGATGGGCTCTTCAAAATAATAATAGGTAGGTACCAACCTCTCTCTTCTCTTGGGTGTCGTAAAAGCGACTAACGGGTTAAAGGCTCACCATCTAAGCACTTGTGCAGACTGTGCAGTTGTTTCTTGCTGAAGCGTGGACTGTGTGGGCGTGGTCTGTGTTGTCCATAGATTCAAATTATTACTATTTTACATTACCGCACTAGTGTGTTATTACTAATTTTACATTACCGCACTAGTGTGTAATAAGCTACATTACGATGCTTAAATCGGTGTAATAAGAGCCAATTTACGAGCAAATGTGTTATAATAGTACATTATGATATTAGTGCGGTAAGTTGAAAATTACAGCAGAGGCGATATTGCTGGCCCGAGCCATAGGCGCTTTTGGGGGTCAAAGTTGCTCGCGTCCGTAGGTTTACCCTTGAGACCCTACACGTGATCCCTGGGTGGTGCTAAATGAGTGACACCAACTGAGTGGTAGAGCCACGCTGCGTTGCAGCACACATTGGGCCGGCTCGCCCGGCGTAATACCACCCTCTCACTAATATTCGGCGTGAAATAATGGCACTTGGTGCTGTTGTGTTTCGTCCGACCAGTGAGGGTTCCGGAGGCCCTTTCCCCCCCCCCCCCCCTTCTCCCAATTCCTATTCCTTCCTTAAACCTATTCCTCCCTTAAAGGCCGGCAACGCGTCTGCGATTCCTCTGGTTTTGCGGGTGTCCATGGGCGGCGGTGATTACTCTCCATCAGGTGACCCGCCTGCTCGTTTGCCTCCCTCTTTTATAAAAAAAAAAAAAAAATATAGGCGGGGGCTACAAGAAAGCAAAGGCTGTAATTATCAAAGCGCACGTATGTCATACGACGTTTTATAATATATTTGCGAGGAAAACACATTTTCTGAAAATGACTGCGTGTTTTTGTTGTTTTTCTAGTGTATAAATCTTTGGTAAGCCAACATGTATTTTTCTTTGGACTTAGATGGTAATAGGCTGTCAATAACATTTTGTGCTTCACTTATTATTTCCGGTGGTATAGACTGTAAATTTAGTTCTTCATTACTAAAACGAGACATATTTATTTTTAAACTTTCAAGGTAAAAGGCGACTAACGGACTAAAGACTGCACATACCTCCAACAGCATAGAGCGGCGACGGGCTCATCAAAATAATACTACCAACCCCTCCCTTCCCTTCGGTCTCGTAAAAGGCGACTAACGGACTAAAGACTGCACATACATTCAACAGCATAGAACGGCGATGGGCTCATCAAAATAATACTACCAACCCCTCCCTTCTCTTTGGTGTCGGAAAAGGCGACTAACGGACTAAAGACAGCACATACATGCTACAGCATAGAGCGGCGATGGGCTCATCACAATAATACTACCAACCCCTTTCTTTTCTTGGGTTTCGTAAAAGGCGACTAACGGACTAAAGATTGCACATACAGCCAACAGCATAGAGCGGCGATGGGCTAATCAATATATTACTACAAACCCCTCTCTTCCCTTCGGTGTCGTAAAAGGCGACTAACGGACTAAAGACTGCACATACATCCAACAGCATAGAGCGGCGATGGGCTCATCAAAATAATACTACCAACCCCTCTCTTCCCTTGTGTGTCGTAAAAGCGACTAACGGGCTAAAGGCTCCCACCTATGTTGTCCATAGATTTAATCTGCTGTATGCTGAAATCGGTGTAATAAGAGCCACTTAACGAGCAAATGTGTTATAATAGTACATTATGATATGAGTGCGGTAAGATGAAAATTACAGCCGAGGCGATATTGCTAGCCCGAGCCGTAGGCGAGGGCTACAAGAAAGCAGAGGCTGTAATTATCAAAGCGCACGTATGCCATACGACGTTTTATAACATATTTGTGAGGAAAAAAAATATCCGAAAATGACTGCGTTTTTTGTTGTTTTCTAGTGCATGAATCTTTGATAAGCCAACATATACTTTTCTTTGTCCAACAGCATAGAGCGGCGATGGTCTCATCATAATAATACTACCAATCCCTGTCTTTCCTTGGGTGTCGTAAAAGGCGACTAACGGACTAAAGACTGCACATACATCCAACAGCATAGAGCGGCGATGGGCTCATCAAAATAATACTACTAACCCCTCTCTTCCCTTGGGTGTCGTAAAAGGCGACTTACGGACTAAAGATTGCACATACATCCAACAGCATAGAGCGGCGATGGGCTCATCAAAATAATACTACCAACCCCTTTCTTCCCTTGGTTGTCGTAATAGGCGACTAACGGACTAAAGACTGTATATACATCCAACAGCATAGAGCGGCGATGGGCTCATCAAAATAATACTACAAACTCTTCTCTTCCCTTCGGTGTCGAAAAAGGCGACTAACGGACTAAAGACTGCACATCCATCCAACAGCATAGAGCGGCGATGGGCTCATCAAAGTAATACTACCAACCCCTCTCTTCCCTTGGGTGTCGTAAAAGGAGACTAACGGACTAAAGACTGCACATACATCCAACAGCATAGAGCGGCGATGGGCTCATCAAAATAATACTACCAACCCCTCTCTTCCCTTGGGTGTCGTAAAAGGTACTAACGGGCTAAAGGCCTATGTTGTCCATAGATTCAAATGATAACTAATTTTTAAATTACATTACCGCACTAGTGTGAAACTTATTACATTACGATGCTGAAATCGGTGTAATAAGAGCTACTTTACGAGCAAATGTGTTATAAAAATAATTACAATTGACCCCAGGTTTACCACTTAAGTAGTTCATTTGAAAGCTTGCGTCAAATAAAACATTTATTTTTATGGGACGGTAAAAATCTACCCCACAGAAACAGAGATTAAGCTAAACTAGGACGATAAGAAAAACTGTTAATATAATAAAAGAAGTGTGATAATTTAAGTATATGGGCGTGATGATGATGACGATGATGTAAATTACGATCTAATGAAACTTATGATTGTTGTGTTTAGACTCTTAGTTAAGGAATAAAAGAATGTATGTAACTTTAATAAACATCGTATGTACTTATGGGATACTGATGAGATGGGATGAAAGTTAAGTCGAGCAAAATTTGTCGGTTTTAGTCAACCATCGTGGTTTTACGAAAAATATAGCGATACGCGTATAGTTTTTTTAGCATTTTCATAAACTAAAATAGTTATTTGCTCTATCTGGATTGAAACAATAACAATCTAAGCAGAGAAATATAGTAAAAAAAAATATATATATCCGAAAATACTTACGGGTGCTCGGTTCGGTTTCACCAACATTAAAATATTTTTTTCAATATTTTTGTTCCGTTCCTAATGTTGGTGATACGGCTTTCTTACGTTGAAAAATGAATTAGTCTATGCTTTAAATACGATTAAACAGATCCTTACGCCGTTATGAGCTTAAGATCGAATAAAGAGGACGCATCAGTCTGCAACCGCAGTTGCACGAAGCAATTTGATGTTTTGTAAAAATGCAACTGCGATTGCGTCAAGCAAGCGAGCGGATAAACGAAGAAAAAAATATTTTTTTACACAGTTCTTTTCAGTACTTGAAGTACATGTACGGAACTCGCCTATATGGCGAAACGACACAAAAGCTGTATAATTTTGTCAACAAATTTCAAATTGTACATTTACTCCTCTGCTGTGTTTATATTCTAACCTTGACAATGAAGCACTGCTTTCCAAATGGCTTGATGAAAAACAAATATTAAACTGAACCCAGCAATGTTCCAAATGTAACCGCCTAAAAGTCAACAGAATGTACGCGAATTCCAACGATTGCACACGGAGTAATGAAACCGGCGGTGTTAGTGTACCACAAAGAGAAGTTCGCCCGGCTACAGAGCCGTAGGCCAATTTTAAGTCTGCAAAAAAAAACGGTAAACCTATTTCGTGACTGCCAGGGTGAGTTAGCAATTGACGCAATTTGTTTTCTATTCGCTACTGGCTAGATTTGATCCTCTGTTTTGCTTGTAAGTGGCGATAAGGTCCAAAATGTTTCTGGTCACCCGAAATCCTGAAAGTTTTTTCGTTTATAATTAAAAGTAGGCATGCTTTGTTTGTTTTTAATTTCTCATTTTTCCCCACTTTTATTAGCGCTTTTATTTGTAACACGTATAGTATAACCATGAGATATGAAATTAAATCTTTTCATCTTCTCTTTTTTGTTTTTTTTTCATAATTTAACATTTTAACATCAGTTTTACAAGACTGTATAATACCACAGCACTTAGAAACCGCTAAGGTTTATAATTTTAGTGCTATTAAGTATTGACATCGAGATTAATTTATTATTTAGACATCTAACATAATTAAACTAATATTAACTTAACTAAACAGAAAAATCAGCTAAGACTTGTGCCTGTGTCATATTTGTTTATCAACGGGTGCATTCTCAATTCACATTGGATAGAAAATATGTTTTAAGTTAACTTTTGATGTTAAGAGGATCAATACCGTCGCGTAAATCGGGAGGTAGTTCATTATTAGGGAGGTAGTACTTAAAGTGGTACAACGGTAGAAGTTGTTGCAAATAACTAATAATCAATGACCAAGTTTCATTAAAATTAATTTAAAGAGGATTTGTTTAGTACAATATATATAACACGGCCATTTAAACAAAAGCAGACAGTCTGATCCATCAAATTTGCGAGGCCAATCTTCCGAATTCCTTTGTGACGCCAGCACCGTTTTAATAACATAGCTACTGACATTGAAATTCGGCCTGCTCACTAGAGTTCTAGTAATTTTTATTAATTTCGAGTAATCAAAGGGAGTTCAATTCGGCGGAATACTAATTTAGCAAGTAGATAGATAGGTAGACTTTTACAGTTGGAAGGAAAACGTACTAAGACTAGATCTTAGACGTCCACGTGAAAGGTCAGATCAAGTGTACCCTAACTGATGAGTATGTATATGAAGAATGTTATGAGAGTAAGGGGATGAATTATACTAGACCGGGCCGTGCACGGGACGTGCCGTGTACGTGGCCCGGACGGGGCACTGATTTGAAACGTTACATATTTATATTAGAGCGGGCCGTGGCCGTGCCGTGGGACACGGATCATGCACTGTGTAGGGGATAAACTATATTAGACCAGGCCGTGCACGTAGGTAGTGTGCCGTGTGCGTGGCCCTGATTCGCGACGTTGCTTACATTTTGTATGAAGCAGTTCATATTACACCGTGCATGATCAACCGCCCGGCCCGGCCCGCTCTAATATAAATACAAAATGTATGCAACGTCTCAAATCAGTGCCCCGTCCGGGCCACACACACGGCACGCCCGTGCACGGCCCGGTCTAATATAATTCATCCCTTAATGGAGCAAATTAAGTGTGTCATGTTTGTTGCAAATGAAAAGCGGTGGTCCCCGCCTATCACTCCGGGAAATGTCCGGGAACCTACGGGAAGACCGTATTTGTTAAATATATTCTGAATTAGGAGTTATTTTTGTAATTTGGCAAGAAAACGTGAAACGCCATTTTGTTTTGCCCCGTGTCCCAGTCTATGTTGGTCGTTCCGACGCATCAGTTAAGAGTGATGCATGTTTTACTGGAAGTGTCACCTTATAGGATAATTTACGAAATCCGGATTTACCCCAGGCAACATTTTGATAGCTTTCTTGATGAGTATTAGCTATTTTTGCAAATATTAAATATTTAAGTAATGAAGAAATGTGGTTTCTTTTGATATATCTGTTTAAAATGGGCTAAATAGGGTTGTAGGCTGAGATCCGGTCTTTTCCCAAGCAGATATTAACAGGTGAAGTTCGGACTAAAATAATCGGATCTCAAAACTGGAGTGAAAATGCATGTGATTGTCAAACTTCAATAGCTAAGACTGATTAGTAATATAAATAAGCAGTTTAATAAAAGTTTGATCAGCAATAAATTGTAAGGTTTATTTATATAATAGTCAAAACATTAACCTATCCAATCATCAATCTGGAATTCGGAAAGTTCCGAACACGAAAGTTTGAAAGCTACTGCAATTTGAGATTTAGTCTAGTGGGGTAAGATCGGATGTCCGAAACAAAAATAATAAACAATTTACTTTTCCAGCTGACTTTTTTAACAATATAAAATTTTCCAAAGATAATATTGTAGGACGTGTAAGAACGGATATATTCTTTCTGTGATCTCTGTGTTTTAAGCTATAATGACGATTTTAGAAGGTGTCCGGTCTTTCCCCGTTCCGATCTTTCCCTAGGTTTAAAATTTTTATTCGTATTTTAAACACCAGAAAAATAGTAGTTGTTTCGTTTATAACTATATAAAACACATTCTATCTTAAAGCCTATTTATTAACAATAAATTTTCACTTTAATTTATTGTGCTAACTAATGTAACTCTCGAGAAAAATAAATTTTGCCAACATCTTCCGAATACAACTAAAAACCGTCCGAACTTACCCCAACGCAACCTTATGTAAGTCTAGACACGGTTAAAATATGTAACATTAAACAAATTATTATAACCGCACCGTAATGTGTGTGTAGCGTCTCACCAAAAGAATGCTACAAACGCTTCTTTTCCCTTGGGAGTCGTGAACGGCGACTAACGGACTAAAGATTGCACATACATCCAACAGTGTAGAGCGGCGATGGGCTCACCACGTATCACGCTGAGCATTGTAATTAGGTAAAACGTGGACTATGGCAGCATACTGCTTATCTGCGGTCCTCATTGCCCTCATTGACCTCAATGTCTCTGATTGACCATGTGAATGTATCTATGTACAGTCACGAGCAAAAATATTTAAACAATTGTAACTCTTAAGACAATGGAATAAGAGTAAATGTGTATACATATTGGTGCTCGTGACTGTACTAGCGGCCGCTCGCGGTTTCACCTGCGTGGTTCCTGTTCCCGTGGGAATATCGGGATAAAAAGTATCCTATGTGTTAATCCAGGTTATTAACTATTTATATGCCGATTTTCATTCAAACCCATTCAGTAGTTTTTACGTGAAAGAGTAACAAACATCCATCCATACTTACAAACTTTCGCGTTTATAATATTAGTAGGATAGATATTATGTGTAATTTATTAATAACGGTATTATGGCTTTAAAGCAACCTCTTTGACGAAGCGACAAACAGCGAAACAGAAGTACAAATCATTTGATTAAGTATACTTATCAAAACAACGTGCAAGGCATCCACAAATTCAACGAGATTAAAGTAGAGGTTGCATTGTTGCCTGTTGAGTAAGGGAATAATGTAAGTATATTTAACTACATCAGAGGAAGATATTCAACACTCAGCTATTCGCAAGGCTTAGAATGAAATTAGTTATGCCATAAAGACGAATATTGTATTAAACTACGAAGTTTCAGTGAATATAATACAATTGTAACAATTAAATTCAATTAACTGATACGGAGTTAGTGATATCTGAAGGCTTTGGTCTGTAGTTGAAACAGCAGCCCATTGTGTTTTAAACAATGCCCTTCAAATGCTACAACTGACAGAATATTGTGACATGGTACCAATTAAGAATTCCATTCTCCAGAAACCCTCTTTAAACCCTTGTTTGCACAAGGCGAGAAATTTATTCGAGTACCGATTAAATTGCTTCGTTCGCTAGTTTTTCTTCTTATATGGCTTGTTGCCATTTACACATTCAGCTAGTGTCAAGTAAGAGATAATAGCAAATATTTGGCATAAACCAGATGATAGTGAGTAATAATAGGAATGTTTAATGGTAAATAATATTCCCCGAAACCCCTTGAGCTTCAGTAGAGATATGGGACTTTACTGAGATCTCACAAGCATAGTTAAACGGGATTTAACGCAAAACTACATAGTAAAAAGCATTTTATGCACACCTTTTAGGCATTGGTCACACAAAACGGATTGTCCGGACTGTGAGTATGCTCACTGTCAGCCGCAGTGTGAACGTAGACTCAGTCTGCAGTATGCGTTCTCACCAAGCCGACAATACGCTATATCGTACAATTCGCTACCATTGGTGTCGAACATCGCGAGATACACGTTTGTACTCATTGAAGTTTCTCGAATGAATTGTGCCCACGGCGCGCGGCGTAGCAATCTAATATGCTGTTACGTTCGGCTACTACGTAGCCAATCCGCGTCCACCGTGTGTGAACAAGAAGTTAAATATTTAAGGAAAAACGATAAACTGCGTAACGCGCGCTCACATTCCGCGGCGGACTATCCGTTTGGTGTGAACAATGCCTTATACTTACCTGACGTTTCGACCGAGTTGCACCGGCCATGGTCACGGGCTGACAGTCACGCGTAGAATGCTAAGTGATTTTGCGTTTAATCCCGTTCAAATATGTGTGCATAATGGATTGCGATAGTTAAAAATTGTATATCACACGGACTTCTTGAGAGAATTAGAAAAGTGTTGTTTGTTCTACCTATTAGCCAACACTCATGCACGTTCACGGACACAACTGGTAATAAACCACCATTATTTCTCATTATCAGTCGACAAAACAAAATTGCAGACATTCCCGCCAAGAAGTACGTCGCCAGTTTATTTTTTTTTTAATTCGTTTATAATGAAATGAAACAAAGCGGCGCATGAATGTAATCGGTACTCGGCTAAATTTCTCGCTTAGAGCGAACAAGGCTTGTTGTATTAAGTGCCGTTTCTACTAAATTGGAGAATGGAAAGGACCGTCGCGTGCATAAAGTTTTAGAATGGGCGAAGCCCAATACATTTGTATTAATATTTAATATGTAATAATATTTGTTTTTCAGTTTTAACAAATCGGGTCGAACGCTTAGCCACTTGTCCATCATCGACATCACCGTCGAGGTGTCTCTTTAATTTTCTCTTACATTGTGCCTTCGATCAACAATACCAACTAGATAACGCGTCACGTACAAAATCAAAGCTAAATTCTGTCCACGTGAATAAATACTTTTTCAAAGCAACAAATTACTCCTGTCACTTAAAAAAGAAAAGACGTCAATAACATTTAGTGGTGAAATCAACCTTAGGAGGCAGCAAATAAAGTACTTTTTCCTGTTATGCCTTTCGAGAAAATAAGAGCTCACTTCTCAAGTGCGCTCTTATTTACCGAGACACATTTTTAGCGCCGACCTGACATCTAGTTGTATTGTTGATCGAAGCATTGTGCGGTCTTTATCTTTTATGATCCATGCCGTTCCTGCTGACATTTTAATGTCTAACAAACCATTTGCGTAGCGGTGTAACCGTTTGTAACCAATGACCTTTTATTTTGTAATCGTGTTGCGTAGCGGTGAAAGAATACTATATACTATACCCCCTCTCTTCCCTTGGGTGTCGTAAAAGGCGACTAACGGACTAAAGACTGCATACATGCAACAGCTGAATACATCCAACAGCATAGAGCGGTGATGGGCTCACCATCTGTCACGCTGAGTATTGCAGTCGCTATTTAGTGAAAAGTAACTATGGTAGAGGACTGCTTTTGCTGTCCTCATTGCCTAGTCTTTGACTAACCCTTCGGGGATAATAGTCGTGATTGTATGTATGTATTTATGGCACGTCTCTTCTCCACTTCGCATCACTTCGTTTCCGGCCGTGTGAGTTAAGCGACCCGTCATCAACTGTTGAAAAAGATTTGTACATATTTTGGTTGTTCAGCCCCTATACTCTTTGCCCTTACCTAAAAACACAATTTAAGGTATAGATATAAATAATAGAGAAAGATACGCCTTGCTACTGCAACTGCTGATGATTAAACCAATAGGTTGTAGAGATCTATTGACTTTAATAATACTTAATAATCTTTATTTGTGTTTAAATATTACATAACATTAACATATTACGTTAATTACTAAATTCGTCAAAGACTGTATCGACGGAGGCCTTGGTCCAGCAGCTTTATTATAATGAAAAAAAAAACAATCTGAGGCATTCTAGCTCAGTACTTATAGCTTAATTAGGCGAGGTATTCCGAGCGCTTCTCTCTCGCTCTCTCGACGACCGACGACGACGGTACGACACCGGCGGGCGGTACGGTACGGGTGTATCAGGGAAGCGGCCCGAATAGGCGCGTTTTATTTATTTCATACTATTTTGATTCATACTAATACTACCTCGGACCAAATATTACATGGACAGAGTCTTACGACGTTGCCGCTTTTACATACGTGTATCAAAGTAAAGTATTTGTATCTCTGTCTGTATGACTGTAGTGTGATATGAGTAAAAGAGATAGTGTTTTGTGTGTTAGTTTTGTAACTTTTACACTAAATTAATAACATTTTAACTATTTACGACTATAGTTATAACTATATTATAAAATTTAAACTATTTACGACTATATTATTTTACTTAAATTACCTATTCGTACATCTTGTGTTAAAATAAAAAGTATGGAATTTGAAAGCTATTATGTGGGTAGAATACAAAAAAGTTACATGCAAATTCAAGCTGTTTATGGTTTATAAGCAATCCAAAACTCGGTTAGTGATATTGAGTTACTCACATTTGCGTTAAGAATATTTGCATTTCCGATATTAATAAGAATATAGAATTGAATAGTTAATTTAGTGTAAAAGTTACAAATATAATGCCTTATGAGAAAAAGTCCGCTGACTGGAGGTTTCTTTGCAGATTGATTGTGGCTGAAGTAAGGACGGTAGAAGAATGTTTTTTGTTTTGGTGAACAGAACAATGATAGATCTAAATGTTAGTACCAATTTATACTTCATCAGACGTAACTTTGGTAAATATCCCGCTGGCTGGAGGTCGGTTAGAAAAGCCTATATTTCCGTTGTTTTTACGGAACAAATTCTGTCTTAAGCATAATTCAATAGAACAAATATAGATCTAATTCCCTGCATCACTAATAAGTCTCCCAGATAGGTGATCCCGCTGGGTGTAGACACATAGCTATTAGACGTGATAACTGGGAGCCTACAAAATATTCAAGGCTCTGTTCCAAATATTTTGAAAAATCCTGCTTTGTTGACGGTTTATTAATAAAAATCCACAGATCTCGTGCTCTACACGACTTGAAAGGGCATTAAAAATGTACCTACTTATTTTAGATTATCGAATGCAATTTTCAGTAAGAACGCGTAGGTAATTTTTCTTTCGACATTTTTTATTATTTTTTAGAATAAAAAAATTTTTTTTTTTTTAAACTAACTTTTCCAAAGTATTTTTCACTCCTCTTGCTCAAAAAGACCGTCATTGTAGCGTTCCAGAGCGAGGATAAAATAGATTTTGTTGCCATAAGGAAAAAAGTATTTTTTTTTAAATTTTTGTCTGTCACTCACTCACTTCTCAAGTGCGCTCTTATTTACCGAGACACATTTTTAGCGCCGACCTGACATCTAGTTGTATTGTTGATCGAAGCATTGTGCGGTCTTTATCTTTTCTGATCCATGCCGTTCCTGCTGACATTTTAATGACTAACAAACCATTTGCGTAGCGGTGTAACCGTTTGTAACCAATGACCTTTTATTTTGTAATCGTGTTGCGTAGCGGTGAAAGAATACTATATACTATACCCCCTCTCTTCCCTTGGGTGTCGTAAAAGGCGACTAACGGACTAAAGACTGCATACATGCAACAGCTGAATACATCCAACAGCATAGAGCGGTAATGGGCTCACCATCTGTCACGCTGAGTATTGCAGTCGCTATTTAGTGAAAAGTAACTATGGTAGAGGACTGCTTTTGCTGTCCTCATTGCCTAGTCTTTGACTAACCCTTCGGGAATAATAGTCGTGATTGTATGTATGTATTTATGGCACGTCTCTTCTCCACTTCGCATCACTTCGTTTCCGGCCGTGTGAGCCAAGCGACCCGTCATCAACTGTTGAAAAAGATTTGTACATATTTTGGTTGTTCAGCCTCTATACTCTTTGCCCTTACCTAAAAACACAATTTAAGGTATAGATATAAATAATAGAGAAAGATACGCCTTGCTACTGCAACTGCTGATGATTAAACCAATAGGTTGTAGAGATCTATTGACTTTAATAATACTTAATAATCTTTATTTGTGTTTAAATATTACATAACATTAACATATTACGTTAATTACTAAATTCGTCAAAGACTGTATCGACGGAGGCCTTGGTCCAGCAGCTTTATTATAATGAAAAAAAAAACAATCTGAGGCATTCTAGCTCAGTACTTATAGCTTAATTAGGCGAGGTATTCCGAGCGCTTCTCTCTCGCTCTCTCGACGACCGACGACGACGGTACGACACCGGCGGGCGGTACGGTACGGGTGTATCAGGGAAGCGGCCCGAATAGGCGCGTTTTATTTATTTCATACTATTTTGATTCATACTAATACTACCTCGGACCAAATATTACATGGACAGAGTCTTACGACGTTGCCGCTTTTACATACGTGTATCAAAGTAAAGTATTTGTATCTCTGTCTGTATGACTGTAGTGTGATATGAGTAAAAGAGATAGTGTTTTGTGTGTTAGTTTTGTAACTTTTACACTAAATTAATAACATTTTAACTATTTACGACTATAGTTATAACTATATTATAAAATTTAAACTATTTACGACTATATTATTTTACTTAAATTACCTATTCGTACATTTTGTGTTAAAATAAAAAGTATGGAATTTGAAAGCTATTATGTGGGTAGAATACAAAAAAGTTACATGCAAATTCAAGCTGTTTATGGTTTATAAGCAATCCAAAACTCGGTTAGTGATATTGAGTTACTCACATTTGCGTTAAGAATATTTGCATTTCCGATATTAATAAGAATATAGAATTGAATAGTTAATTTAGTGTAAAAGTTACAAATATAATGCCTTATGAGAAAAAGTCCGCTGACTGGAGGTTTCTTTGCAGATTGATTGTGGCTGAAGTAAGGACGGTAGAAGAATGTTTTTTGTTTTGGTGAACAGAACAATGATAGATCTAAATGTTAGTACCAATTTATACTTCATCAGACGTAACTTTGGTAAATATCCCGCTGGCTGGAGGTCGGTTAGAAAAGCCTATATTTCCGTTGTTTTTACGGAACAAATTCTGTCTTAAGTATAATTCAATAGAACAAATATAGATCTAATTCCCTGCATCACTAATAAGTCTCCCAGATAGGTGATCCCGCTGGGTGTAGACACATAGCTATTAGACGTGATAACTGGGAGCCTACAAAATATTCAAGGCTCTGTTCCAAATATTTTGAAAAATCCTGCTTTGTTGACGGTTTATTAATAAAAATCCACAGATCTCGTGCTCTACACGACTTGAAAGGGCATTAAAAATGTACCTACTTATTTTAGATTATCGAATGCAATTTTCAGTAAGAACGCGTAGGTAATTTTTCTTTCGACATTTTTTATTATTTTTTAGAATAAAAAAATTTTTTTTTTTTTAAACTAACTTTTCCAAAGTATTTTTCACTCCTCTTGCTCAAAAAGACCGTCATTGTAGCGTTCCAGAGCGAGGATAAAATAGATTTTGTTGCCATAAGGAAAAAAGTTTTTTTTTTTAAATTTTTGTCTGTCACATGACAATGAGCCTACAAAACCGAAAAAGTTTTTATTTAGTCTTAAGTAGAATAATCATGAATAAAGACTGCGCTAAAAACCCATTAAAACTCGGTTTTTATTTACTCCCTCGCTAAATCTCGGGAGTAAAACGACCTCGTGTATAATGGGTCATTTTAGCCTCTTGTATAACAATTTACTTTTAGATCATCTTAAAACCCTTCAAATTCCGCGTCTTTTGAGCTCTCATACGTCCTCGTGGCCGCACGCGAGCCGCCCGCCGCGTGATATCGCACCTCGCGCCGAACAAACTCGCGGCTAAGGGCACTTCTACAGCCTCAACCGTCACTAATATAAAAAAGTATAATAAGGTAAAATGTTCCTTAGTTCAATACCAAGGCGCTTTTTTATTATTTTAAATTCGGCCCCGTTCTCGAGTTATCGGGAATTTTCTGGGAAAACACACGATTTATCGGTCAAAAAAGTCGGTTTTTCTTAATTTCCAAAAATAGTTTTAAAAAAAATATTAATTATTAATAATTTTAAACCCCTTCGAATCCCGCGTGTTTTGAGCCCTCGTACTACGTCCTCGTGGCCTTAAACCTCAGGGTATCACGGGCGAGTCGCACTTTTAGCGAAAATGGAGGCCCTACTGGAGCGAACGAAAAAACATTTTCAATGTTAAAAAACTTAATACAGATGCAGTGCCGACCATTTTTGAAAGTTATCCATCTTACTATCAATCGGTAAGATTAGTTGATGTCACTACTACTACACTGTTGCCCGTAAATGTTCACTAATGGAAATAGGCATTCCGAATGGGCACTTAGATAAGATGTTGTATTGATTCTGAGGTTTTAAAGACTGTTTTCTGAAATTTTAGATTGTTATTGTCATTTTATCAAATTTTTTTTATAATAGAAGGAGGCAAACGAGCAGGCGGGTCACCTGATGGAGAGTAATCTCCGCCGCAGATGCGTTGCCAGCCTTTATGGAAGGAATAGGTTTAGGAATAGGTTTTAGAAAGGAATAGGAATTGTGAGGGGGGGGGGAGGCCTCCGGAACCCTTACTGGCCGAACGAAACACAACAGCACCAAGGGCTAATATTTCACGCCGGATAATAAAATATAATACCGGGTGGTATTACGCCGGGCGAGCTGGCCCAATGCGTGCTATTATGATAATGAACTAGGTACACACCACATTAAAGTGATTATATTGATATATTAGTCACATCCTTAGTCACGCACACATGTACAGATAGAAAGCTGCACACTAACTAATGACGGACATGCTAAAAATCCAAAGACTCTGTCCATTGTGATATTTGGTCCGAGAATACTACTGTATAATAGTATGAATCAAAAAATAGTCCTACTCAGATACATAGGTACTCTATGTAGTGTGACAGCTAATGTCAATCAAGCGAGCGTGACAGAGAGGGTCAGAAACTCAGAACAGTAATTGTTCTGAGGTCAGCAAGCACCCCCAAGTTCCACGACGACGACGTCACACGATAAAATATAAAACTCGCTCATGACAATTTAATATCATAATAAATTTTTTGTACAATAAAATTATTATTATTGTTTTGGTTTACTTTACACGTGAAAAGTTATTCCATGTAGGTACCTTGTTTTTGCTCATTAAGTGGTTATTGCACTGTATAAATGAACAGCGAGGCATTTTTAATGCTCTTTCTTACTAAAACAGAACTAAACTTCACTAGTACGAGTACGAACGAGTTGCTGCTGTCGGTATTGACGACGGGAGTTTTTCCCGTGTTCTTTTATCAACAACACGTGATTTGAGACTCCATTTTATTTCTATCTACCGTACAATATTAAATAATTATAATTTAAAATACTTGAAATTGGCTTAATGCTACACGCGATAGCCATTAATTAAGATATAATAATATTAATTGACGACTGTCACGGTATTCGGTGCTACTAGGACTTTTAGTCATAGTATGCAAGAGGCGCGCGCGGTACGCTGGTAACTATCTTCCTCTTTTGGGATTATTTCGTAGACATTGTTTTGTCTTTTTTGCTCAAAATCCAAATTACTTTGGTGTGACAAAGACAAAGCTGTGTTTAACTAAATAGTGTTTTTAAGTAAGACCGTTAACTAAACTGTCTTAAACAGAAATTAGGATTTTATTTGTGTAGTGGCCATTGCAACTATAATAAGACCTATTTCACATAGAGGCGCTTAAGTCGAGTTTTGCTTTATTAGTAAAACGCCTTAAATGTTAAGGCGCTCTTTTCTCGTTTTTAACAATTTCAATTGATTGTACCGCCGCTACCAATATAAAACATACAGTTCTACATTTCATATATAATAGTTGAACATATTATCTAATGACTCTTAAAGAAATAAAGATTGGTAATTTCACTCGATAAAAAAAATATTCAAAGATAGCTCTGTCAACATTTTAAAAGAGCTGTAAGTCAGATAATACATTAATAAGTTACTTAATTTTTTTACCAATAGAAGAAACTTTTTATTATCTAGTGAATGCCAAAAACCTATTTTTTTTATTTCACTTATTTTTCCTATTTAGGCAAAACACTTATAAAACGTGCCTATTCGCGCCGCTTCGCTGATACACCCGTACCGTACCGTCCGTCGGTCGTACCGTGTCGGTCGGTCGTCGGTCGTCGAGAGAGCGAGAGAGAAGCGCTCGGAATACCTCGCCTAATCAAGCTATGTATAAGTACTTATGTCGTCCCTGCTAGGCTACCGAGCTAGAATACCTCAGAGGGGTTTTATTATTATTATTTTTTTATAAAGCTGCTGGACCAAGGCCTCCGTCAATACAGTCTTTGACGAATTTAGAACGTAATGTATTATGTTATGTAATATTTAAACACAAATAAAGATTATTAGGTATTATTAAAGTCAATACATCGCTACAATCTATTGGTTTAATCATCAGTATTATTACGCTTGTCAAACCCGTTCTATGACTTAAGCCAAGAGCCTCCGGGATTATCAGACCGCTTCCTACCGCAAAATTAACTAAATATGAGAAACCATTACATTCATATTAATCGCTATTTAGTGAAAAGTGGACTATGGAAGAGGACTACTCTTGCGGTCCTCATTGTATGGTCTCTGACTAACCCTTCGGGGATAATAGTCGTGATTATTATTATGTAAGTATGTATTTATGCATTACTTATTTGTATGTTTTTATTTTGTAATAGAAAGTGTCCTTCTATGTTAGGAAGTGGACATTTTCCAATTTGTATTTAAATCTTTAAAAAAGGAGGAAAAGATATATCCTTACTGAGTTTCTGGCCGGTTCTTTTCTCCACAAGGTGGTCTCAACATTCCTAAGTGCTCAATTATTGCCTAAAGTAAATAGATGTTATTGAACCCTAAATCTTGAATTAAATAGACGCCGACTACACAGCTTAACAAACTTCGGTTTAGTAACGGGGATCTGGGTAGCGCATTGCAGTGGCATTTGTGTGTTTAGTTCACAGTGCGACGTTTCGTTTTGCGTAGCATCGACTCGGTCATTACCTACAAATGAATGTCAGCAATAACCGTTAAAGGGGAATTATGACTTTTGGAAATTCGCTAGCGCTAAAATTACAAAATTTTTGGTAAAAATGTAATAAGCACAAAAAATATAACTGCCTCGGGTGTCGAACCCATGACTTTTCGCATAGACGGCTTTGTTCTAGTTATTACCAGACTGTTACTGATACCCTTTTTATTTACGATTTAAATGTAGAATTGTGTTTAGTAGATAAAATAATGTTTTTTTATAAATTACATAAGTACACAATGTGTGCCGTAATTTCGGATACTCAGAATCAACAAAATAATATTGTTAAAATTCCGTTAATACTGCTGTGTTACTATTTGAAAGTGCTTGTTATTATTTTATTCTTAATAATATATTAATAATATTATTTTAAATATTTCTAATACAATTATAATTAATACTTACAGAATTGTACAATACCGTAAAATTACATTGTAATTTTGGTTACTCACTAGGAGTAAAAAGCTTCTGAGCTTCAACCAGCTATTGATAATTGAAGGCTCTCCAAATATCCTAACAAGTATTAAGATAAGATATATTAATTATTATATTAACTACTAAGATTTAGTAGTTTTGATATCAAGTACTTAGTATTTTTTGTTAACTATTATTCTAAAACCAGCTTTGACTTCACTAAGTGAAGTTACTAGAGAGATATATTGTAATAAATAATTTGTCTTAGGGGTTTGTAAATTTATAATGAGTCTATAAATAAACGTCCCACTGTCGTGCACAGATCTTTATCACAATGCAAGATTAGGTCATAGCCGACCACGCTGACAACGGCCAGCCTAATTCGGGATATTACAATTTAGAGTCCAGTATAGAAAGTTTAAAATCGCAATAACTCAGCTAAATTAACGTTTTTTTATATGTTTTCTGTATCCGTGTCGCGTACGATATAAGTGACGGCTTACGTCACCTGTGTAAACCCTCTTAAACCCATTTGATTTCCCCCATTATACTACAATAACCGGGACCAACAAAGGACCTCGAAGCGTAGCCGTTGCGGACTGATGACTTGAAAGTTATTTAATCACAGGGATACAGCACAGAACCGAAGCTTCGCGCGTGTTATCCCTTTTTATTTGCAAGCCTTCAAGTGCGCTACGTTCTTTTGCTGGCTCAGTATTCTAAAAAAAATATTTTCATACTGGAGTAAGCACTTTAAACCCATCAATCACTCGTGTCACAGTATACGATTAATCATAGAACTTACTTCTTAAGTCGGCAAAACTCTCATGTTACATGGCGGTATACGCATTAGAATGATAAATTGAATTATCCATACATCTCATTGTACTGTCGAACAGGGGGTTTCTTTTGAACCAAGTGTAATATTGATCACTGCTTAGGAGCAGTGACAGACAAGACTACTTTAAGGAATAGGTTCCTTAATGTAGTGCCTATTCAATATAATAATACTTGGGGCCCGCCACGCCTTCGTCCACGCGTCCGTCGTACTTCAGCCATTATGTACAAAATTTCTACAAGTTATAAAAGAAACATCCTTAGTTATCGGTTTTCATTTCAGTAAAAACCGTATGAAAATATTAATAAACACTTGCTCAATAATAAATCCGTAATAATGCGTGGTTTAAAAGAAGAAAGCGAAGCTACAGACACAGGAAAACAGCGACTTTTCTTTATAATATGTAATGATGTCAACATAAAGTTGTGGGATTACTTACCAAACCAGAGATATATAAAAAAGAGTAAAAGTAGGAAATAAATAATACGTAGGGCATTTATACAATGCAATAAAAATGTAATAAGATGTAAGCAAATAGATAAAGTTAAGACAAAGGGCACGAACGTGCGATAAAAATGGAAAGAAGTAATTTGAAATAGTTATATAGTACAGGGTTTTCCAATAAGAGGTGTTATTTTGAATAGCCCGCTATTTCAGTAGATATCACTTTTGAAGCTGTCATATTTTGACATTTGACAAGTAAAAACTACGCCATTATTAAAAATGGAACGATACACGCTTCAACAACGCATTGAAATTTTTAAAATTCACTATAAAATGGTGAAAATTTGGCAGAGACGGTTCGTAAAACTTGAGCATTTTTGGGTCGTCGTGAAGCACCTTCTCGGACCGCAATACAGAAATTGGTGGAAAAATTGAGCTGTTGGGACAACTTAGTGATGTGAAGAATAAAACCCGTGCACGTCGCTCAAGAATAGCCGAGAATATTGTTGCTGTAGCCGAAAGTGTTGAAGAAAACCCAGGTTTGTCCATTCCTCGTCGTTCTTTGGAATTAGGCATTCCACATGATTTTTTATGGCTGGAATCGGATGGTATTGATCTGGACAACGTTTTATTTTAACAAGACGGTGCTACGTGCCACACAAGCAACGAAACCATTGATCTTTTACAGGAAAAGTTTCCGGACCGTGTTATCTCTCGAAGAGAAGATCACAATTGGCCACCGAGATCTTGTGATTTAACACCTTGCGACTTCTTCCTTTGGAGCCACGTGAAAAAGAAGGTCTACACCAACAGCCCAGCGTCGATTCAAGACCTCAAACATAGAATTCGTGAGGCTATCGAGGACATAGGGCAGCCACTTTGCGATTTCGTTATAGAAAATTTCATGAAAAGGATATGGTCCTGTAAGCGTGGTCGTGGTGGTCATTTGCCTGATATTATATTCCACTATTAACGTCATACCTTCCTATTTATAATGAAACAAACATCCAATCGTTTATATTAAAAAATGGCATTTTTCTTTGAATATCAAAATAACACCTCTTATTGGAAAACCCATTACTTAGCATAAGCAAAAAGGAATAGAGTAAGATAGGGCACCTGGACGTGCCGTGAAAATGTAGGTATATGCCATTTTTCGGTTAGGAAGCCGCAATAAAGCGGATCAGAGAATTAGTTTTTTGAATAACAACGTCTCCGACATGACCCACGTCGGGGGACACGAAAAAAAAAATGTAGATAATACAGAAAGTCCCAGAAAAAACTAAGGATACCAATTTTCAGCAATTAATGACCTATATAGCTGAGATCAATGTTAAATACTTGATGTAACCGCAACCGGTACTTCAGATGCATATTCTTCTATAGGGCGTAGTAAGAAATAGTAAGTCGTGCAAAGGAATGTTTATTATAGATTATAACTCAGGAAAACAATACATAACATCCTTTGCACGACTTATGTCTAAACAGAAAAACATCCATCATTTCAAAATAGTCCAATCAGTTATTTGACCAGTCATAAAAATGTCCAACTCTTAAAAGTATTGTTTTCCTGAGTAATAATCTCTAATAAACATTTATTGTCACGTTAGAATTAACAATTCCAATGATACAATTTAAACTAACAAGCTAACATTTTGATGCAATTGGACTTCAAATCGGACCCATAATTTTGATACTCTTACTATTCATTCGGTAAGTTTTTCAGTTTTAGCCTCATTTCATTTATTTTAATTAGTGTAAATCAAAAGTGATTAAACAAATCAGAAGCTATGCTAATAAACATCGCTAAAGGAATAGATGTACTGATTTTATGACGTAATAACGAAAACATACCGTATAATAATAATGTAACGATAAATAACATACAACAGAAAAATTAAAGTAGGTTTTTGGTATTTCGGCCGATCAATTCGCTCTTACTCTTAACTGTGTTATATTGCCCAAAGATTTAATTCAACCATACCTCTTTATCTACAAAGGAAAGGTATCTCTACTAATTGTTTGTTCCGTTCGTCCATCAGTGTAAAGAATCCTGCACAGACTAATATAAAAATAAACAGTTCTCTTCCAGTTCACCGGGAGAAACTAATTTTCCACTCGCCGACTCTTACCCGCTGCCGTGTCATAATCACTTGCGACCTTATGCGCAGTCAGCTTAGAAATCGACTTTAAACGAATAGTATTAAGGGTCATTCTTTCTAAGAGTTTATTAAAGTTTACTTCAGAGTTGCAGTGGTTTGCAGTTGTTAGACCATCGTTTTACCCAGCCCATATCTGAAAGTTTTAAGGCGAGAGAGCTCTGTTAAAAATGCCGTTAATAAAAAAATATGTTTATTTTAATGAATTAAATCAAAACCTAAAATAGTATCTCTTGATACAAAACTTTAGATAAGATGTTTACGAGTGATCACAAACCGAGCGAAATATCTCCTTAATAATATCAAAGCTGGAAAAAACCCGGGACTTCTAGGCCTAAAAATGTTTAACTTGTAAACCGCTGAAGCAATTAGAACCTTTCTATGCTCTATAGGTATCCTTGCTCAATGCTTTTGTATGAACAGTAGTGCCTCCACTTTATTATTAATTAGAGCATGTTAGCGGAGAAACCTAAGCCAACAGTTGAAATCCCAAACGCTTTGTCGTCCTTTATTAAGTCTGCTTTGAAAATAGTGCCGTCGGGAGCGGTTAACAGACAGATTTCCCCTTATTTACCTAAGCCAACGGACGTTTACTTAAACAGCTGAGTTGTATACACTGTTGAAGTTAGGTACTTATATCTGCGTTAATTTAACAGACAAAACTAGAACAGACAACACTATCTCACATCTTTCTTAGTCGGATGTATTAATAAGGTAATAAACCTTATTTTAGACTCCTTGGTCGAGTGGCCTGCACGCCGCTCCGTTTCTGGCGTCGCGTCGCGTCATCGGTCCTGGCTTCAATTCCCAGTCGAGTTAAAAAACTATCTATCAAAATTGATTTATGTATACATAAATATACAAAAACAGAAAGAAAAAAAACTAGATAAATATCTAGTTAACCTTAAAAACAAGTTCCAAAAGAAACTTAACTCGATCTATAAAATTGGTTTGAGCATAGAAAGTTATTTAATTATTTGTTGTATATTACTTTATAAAATATTATTTTATTGAAAGTATATTATTTTCATGTAAGTATTTAATTTAAAAACTTATGTCATTTGACTGATGGCAACAAAATATTCCGAACAATTCGTGATATCATAAATAATTTATCATCACTCGTACTATACTAATTAAGTTACCTGTTACGCACCGGTGGCTTAGTGCAACACGCTCGGCTCGATATCGAGAGGTCCTGGGTTCAATTCCCAGTTTGGGCAAAGTGTGTTTCGTTTTTTCGATATTGTGATCAGTTGATCACCAACCCACAATTGACAAGTGGTGATTAAACCGAAACACATCAATTGCAGCGATGACTTCATTTCACTGGTAAAGGAGACCTTTACTTAGTATTAAGACAGTAGGTACAGTCACCATTCTCTATGTATTTACCCCTTGAACAAATTACAATGTAAAAAAACTGTACAAGATTGGCTAAAAGGGAAATCATATGATAATACAGAGAACATATTATTAGTAATAACATAATTTTTAAGACCATGTAGAAAATAATGCTAATAATATTATTCGAATACTTTCTAGTTCCGCATTTGAAATAGTTAGTCATTATTATTGTGCAAATGTTTTATTGTAGAATAAGCACTAACGTTGTGTTATAGATAATACCTAATATGCAGGCAATATTGTTTGCTTAGCTTAGGTATTACGTAATACATATTATTAAATACACTAACCTCAATCACTTAACATAACTCTTTTGTATCTAGGCTAAGTTTATACAGCAATAAAATTATCTTATCTTATCTTACCAGCATTAAGGTGTGACTATCAACGGCTTGCAAAAATATCGGATCATTGGTGGAAGCATATATATGCCTATATATGTTTTCCACCAATGATCAGATATTTTGGACATCTTATCTTAATGCTGGTGACTGTACCTACCTAAGCTACATAATACGTGTCAAGTTGTTATGAAAAATTCATAAATTATTCTAAACACGTAGTTAAAACGTTCACGTTAATGATGAACAAGCCGACATTGATCGCTGGAGAGGCTTTTATGAATTTCCAATACACTTATTGGCATACCTCCATTGTACGTCGTCCCACGGCAATGCCACGGAGAGGAAGAGCTTGAATTAATATCGAAGATAGAAAATTAAGGAAGAGTTTCATTTATAAATTAAAAAATAAGCATTAAACACACAGAAATCAAACCAGAGAATTTGTGAGTATGACAATCTATATTTTGTGATACTGATAATCACTGATTTTTTATAATCTTAGCATAGAATGAATAAAATAAAATTGTTTTGTATACACTAGCAATATTGTGTATGTTAATCGCTGTAGTCTAGTGGCTAAGCCACCGGTTTCAGACCCAGAGGTCTCTGGTTCGATTCCCAGCGGGGGGTACATCTTTGTGTGCTCGGTTTGGTTGGTGGTAGAGCTGTTAAGTCCGCCTGGCTGGCTACCACCATCTTATCTAAAGTCTATCGCCATAACAACGATGTTTATAACACTGTTTTGTTCTGACAGTTTAAGATAAGATGGCTAGTTCCTCAGTGGTTGAGGATTCCAGGTTAAGCGCGCTTCCACCTTCAGCCTTATCGTCAGGTGAGATTAAGGCCTTGGCCTTAATTATTTTAATTCTACACTTACCCGTTGTAGAATTAAAATAATATATTTCCTGTTTGATATACCCAACAAATTTAAGTACCTAATGGTTTATCAAACCATTGATAACGGTTGTTGTATGCTGGCAGAGTTATTAATAACTACCATCTTGCAATCAGGGATTTAGATTATTACAAATGCGCTATCAACACATTATTAATAGTCTTATTAATAATGTGTGTCCTAATAATAATAGTAACCGTGTCGCGTAGCGGTGAAAGAATACTACCACCCCCTCTCTTCCCTTGGATGTCTTAAAAGACGACTAACGGACTAAAGACTGCACATACATCCAACAGCATAGAGCGGCGATGGGCAGTCGCTATTTGGTGAAAAGTGGACTATGGTAGAGGACTGCTTCTGCGGTCCTCATCGCCTAGTCTCTTGACTAACCCTTCGAGCATATTAGTCGTGAGTATATGTATCTATGTATGTAGTATTCATATTATTCATTATTGTTAGTTACCGATAGTAAAGGTCAGCTTGTACATTCACAATAACATCTCGTGTCATCATTAGCAGTCTATTAAAAGCCCACTGCTGGGCACAGGCCTTCCCACAACGACAATAGCACATGGTAAGTTTGGGCCATAACCCACCACGCTGGCCCAAAGCGGGTTGGTAGGTTTTAACGACTGCATTATAATGACACCAACCGGAGTCGGAACCGGAAGGATGTTGTAAGATGGCAGTCGTTGAAACGCATCAACCCAAAGTAGGGCGTCACCCGTGGTGAGTTATGGCAAAAATCTCCCCACGTGCTCTTGTCTATGTGCAAAGGCCTAAATACCCAGCAGTGGGCCTTTAAAGCGTGCCTTCCGTAAAAATAAGGAGCTCGAGATGTTTGTCTTTTATTTGGACACCCATCCGGTTTTGCGTTTGCGAAAGTTTCTTAACTGGCAAGGTCTCGAACGCCTTTGCCGTGGCGCTATCAAAACTCGTTCTAGGCCACCAATGTTCGCTCGAACTGCTTTTCAAATCAATCGCTCAGTCGGTTATCGGTATCGATCGGTGTGAATAAAAGATACATTTGCCTACAAGGCGACACAGTCTGTCACACGGAGTCAATACTCAATAATCGGTTGTTGGGTACGCCGCCGCGGCATAAAAGTTGGTTTCAACCTTCGATTAAAACAAAAAAACGTATACGGTACATCCTCAGCAGCATAAATCAAAAAGTAGTTTTACTACATAAGGAACTTCACACACGCATTTTAAAATTAAGTTTTTTTTCTTATATAAGAAAAAAATTATAAAAATATTAATAAAAAAACGCACATACTGCCGTACTCACAGACGTCAATTATTAAGTTTTAATGATAATTATGTCTCTTGCTGTCACTTTCTCATGTATAAGTAGCTGTTTAAGCTATACAATGTTATATAGAGAGGAAAGACAATTAATTTGAATTAAAACTTTATTGAATTAAGTCTCTGAGTATGGTAGTTAGAGATATAGTTAAATGTTGTCTTAGCTTTAAGAAGATGATAATGAGTGATAATTAGTAAATTATGTTCCCCACAAACCTTTTCAGTTTCAGTTAAGATGTGGGACTTTAATAAGACCTAACGCAGTCTTCTTAAGAGAATTTGAAAGGTGGTGGTTTCATTTGCACTCATGCACAGTTCATAATCACTTAACGGTTACCCCACCGTCCACCACTATTACACATTAATATTCAGTAAATATAAATTTTAGAAAATAAAACAAAACTGCAAGCATTATGCTTTACTTTACCGCTAAGAAGTCAAAGTTGGTTTCAGCAGCAACTACAATTCCCTTTTGAACAATTGAGAACAGTTTTTATAAATTTCACGGAGGCAGGCAGAGAAAACACCTTGCCATATGAGCTCAGCCTGTCATAATACCAGACACAATAGAAATTCAATTGTTAAGAGAAAACATTACGTCGAAGTGGCATGCAACATTCTAATACATAACTCAGAAAAACGACGTTTCGTATTCCCCTGTTTTCTCCTTCAGAACTCGACCAATTTTTATTACTTTTTCAGCATCGGTTAAAGAAAGAGATTGTCTATGTCTGTATGTTTGATTTTTTGCATTTACTCATTTATTTAATAACCAGGAGCCTTCAACATTTACCAAAATCCCTCCGTTTTAAGGCGTCTTTAGAAATATTAAGTGGATGGTTTAAAAATAAAATCAAACATACAGACATAGAAAAATCTCTTTCTTTAACCGATGCTAAAAAATTAATATAAATTGGTCCAGTTCTGAAGGAGGAAACAGGGGACTACGAAACGTTGTTTTTCTGTGTTTTGTATGAGAATTTTGCATGCCACTTCGACGTAGTGTTTCCTCTTAACAACCTCTATAAGTCTTCGTGACTGACAAGGGGATAAGCTACGATCCTGTCACAGTTCTTCATTTCCAGTGTTTCGCAATATCTCTGTTCATTGCATTATTTTTATTACCGTTGACTAAGACTGCCGTAGTATATGCACAATGAACTAGAAATCCGTTCTCCGCGTCGCAAGACGCTCGCGCTTGTGCCCGAGCCAGGCAGAGCAGGCTGAAGCGCTTTCATTGGTTTTTAATCTTATTAGGAGTGAAGACATTCAATTGAATGAGCGGCGGCCGCAACTCTGACGAATCTGAGTGACTTATTTCAATGCACCCTAAATTTAGTTAAATTGCTTTTTTTCATTGCACCGATCGGAGGTTAGAGTCACTCGCGTCCACAGGTTTACTCTGGAGATCCTACACGTGACCCCTGGGTGCTAAATGAGAGACACTAAAAAAATATAATAATTAAATTTGATTACGCTCACACAAAATAACTAGAACCAAGATGAGTATTCTTTGAAACTCATTAATATGGTAAGATAATGGAGAAATATAACATAAACATAGAAAAAACACCTAGACCCGAAATCAATTTAGAAAAACAGTTTTTCTCTAAATTGACCCGACCTTAAATTTAACCCGGGACCTGTGATAGCGCGACGCCAGACCCACCACGCTAACCACTCGAGGTCGTCAACACACACTGTCTGAGTGGTAGAGCTCTGCGTTGCAGCACGAAAAGGGCCGGCTCGCTCGGCGTAATATTCTATCACGGAATTTCGGCGTGGGGCACTCGTTTCTGTTGTGTTTCGCCCAATGAGTGGAATTACCGGAAGCCCATCTCTGCTCCTTCCCAAAGGTCCTCTTTCCTCAAGGTCTGCGACTCACGCATTTACAGACAAAGTCGCGGGAGGTCGCTAGTTCTAATGTTAGCTAATATGCTAAATATGAAAGTATGCTCGTTTGTTGCGTTTTCACGCGTAAACCGTAGAGCCGATTTCAGTGAATTTTGGTATAGAGATAGATGTGGCTCTAAAAACTGTTATAGGTAATTTGTTAACGCGAAAAATTAACAAGAGCGAAGCCGCGGGCGGTAAGCTAGTTAATAAATAATAGGACTACCTATATTGATTCGAGGGCAGGATGTGGCAGCCTTAATCGGCGGAACGACTTAAACAGATACATACATTTCACGACTATTATACCCGAAAGGTTAGCAATGAAGACAGTAAAAGCAGTCCTCTACCATGGTCCACCTTTCACCAAATAGCGACTGCGTATGTGCTCAGCGTGACAGGTGGTGAGCCCATCGCCGCTCTATACTGTTAGATGTACTATCAACAAAATCTGCCGTATGCCACCTTAAAGGGCTTTTTTCATTTGCATTATTTTGTCCTGTCCCAACATCCTTTATAAACTTTTGCTTATCCCTCTACTAACTCAAAAATCATAAAATTGTGAAGACAGTCAAGATGTTTAAAAAGGGACGTCTTGTTTGTCGTTAATCAATGACAACAAAACTCGGAACGGGGTATGGCCACCATATGCCAACAATTTCTTTCTTCTAAATAAACGGTTCGTCGTCATTAGTATGTATAGTAAGTAGTATGTGCAGTCTTTATTCCGTTTATCGCCTTTTACGACACCCATTGGAAGACACGGTTAACGACTTGATTATACACAATAATGCTTGTTAGTACATATTGTGTTAGTGTTGCCTTGTGGTTGCCTCTGAGAAATTTAATAACTTTTTGGGTTTAACCCTTCGATCGTATTTATATAAACTAGATTAACAATCAACGCTCTCAAAACGCCTGAACAAAAAGTGTACCTAGCAAGATGTTTAGGTACTCATTTCACGTAGTGGTGTACGAGCCAAGTGTAAACGACAAAGTGCTTCTTAAAAAAAGCCATTCTGCCAAAACACTTTTAAAAGAGCTCCTTCAAAATATGCTATTTTGCCAAATACTTTTAAAAGTAAAAATGTATAATATGTCAATGCTGCGACTAAGGATCGCATTCTAAGTGTCATCAAAAGATTGGATTGGTATTATTATGATACTTATGTTTTGCCCCCATTTATTTCAAAAATAAATCACATTTTGTTTTAATTGAAGGAGATGGTGCCAAATAGTGTATGTTTAGTGTGTCTGAAAAGTTAATTTTGTACAAATATTACCATAACTAATTTCTGTAAAAGTAAAGTCTGTTATTAATAAAAACAATGGGATTTCAGCCCTTCATATGAAAGGCCATGCTATTCAATCGTAAAAAATAATTCTTGGTGATTTAAACAGTACTTTCTAAAGAAAGACTCGCATGCTTATTTGATTTGTTTTATGCCGAAATCGTAATTATGTAAAGTATAACTATAATTATTACTGCCAAACTGTGCCTGCTATATATTTATTGGCAGAAACAGCTAGAACGAGACAGAGGTGGTGAGCCTTTTTCGTACGCTTTAGTTTTTAAGTGCTCCTTCAAAAAATGCTCTTCTTCCAAAACACTTAAAAGTCAAATGTATAATATGTCAAAGCTGCGACTGAGTATCGCGTTCTAAGCGTCATCACAAGATTGAATATTAATGATACCTATGTTTTGCCCCATTTTATTTAAGTACCAAATAATTTAATTTTGTTTTATTTGAAGGATATGGTGCCAAATAATGTATTTTTAGTGTGTCTGAAAAGTTAATTTTGCACAAATATTACCCTATGTAATTTCTGTAAAAGTAAAGTCTGTTATTAATAAAAACAATGGGATTTCAGCCCTTCATATGAAAGGCCACGCTATTCAATCGTAAAAATGAATTCTTGGTTATTTAAACAGTACTTTCTAAAGAAGGACTCGCATACCTACTTATTTGATTTGTTTCATGCCGAAATCGTAAATATGTAAAGCATGACCCATTACTGCCAAACTATGCCTGCTATTTATTTATAAGCACAAACAGCTAGAACGACACAGAGGTGGTGAACCTTTTTCTTACGCTTCAGTTTAAAGAGCTATCAGTATATTTCACACTCTTACTAAAATACCTTACTTAATGGCTGATTTACACGTATTAAGTAGTTTAGTAGTAAACTAAATTTTAACTAAATTTTAAGTGACTTAAATTTAAGTAGGTGTCCATACGTATTTAAGTAGTTAAGCTCTTTAGTTCACTCAAGATGGACGATCAACAACGTGATGAAGTCGTAAATTCTGTGCTTAAATAATGGCTTTGTATGGTCAGCACATTTAGGCAGTGTCAAGTAAGATATTAAAGTGAATATTTTTTTGCATAAAGTAGATGATAATGAAAATGAGTGATAAATGAACGTTTAATGGTAAATTAACCAAACCCAAAACCCTTCAGACTCAATAAAGCTGTGGGACTTTATTGAGATCTCACACGGACTTCTTGAGAGAATTTGAAAAGTGATGTTGCACAGTTTTGTTTTATTTGCCAACACTCATGCACATTCACGAACACATAACAGTTAATAATCCACCATTATTGCATATTAATATTCGACAAAACATATATTAAAGAAAATAAAACAAAACTGCAGACATGACGCTTCACTTTCCCGCCAAGAAGTCCGAAATATAATGCATTTAACTAAATTGTGCCTGTCCAAACGTGTCAAGTGACAAGCCCCGCCCACCAACTTAACCGAAAAATAGACAGAATTCTAATTTAGCTCTTTAGTTGTTAACTAAATTTTAACTTGCAACTTGCTACTAAATTCTGTGTTTACATGCACTTAATCACTTAAAATTTTGTTAAAATTTAGTTAACTACTAAATTACTTAATACGTGTAAATCGGGCATAAGAGCGGGCTCCCTAAAATAAATCCAGCGCTAGCTCCGCCCAGCCGCCCCGCCACCCGCATGCCACACTCGTTACACTAGCGATACAATATCAACCAATTCAAAATCCGCGCGGGCGCAGGTCATCCGAGTTCATGATCCAAGAACATAGAATGAATAGAGCATTTTCGACAAATTTTTTTCAACTTTATTCAGTAATTTTAAAGACAGATTATTCATATTTCCTATGAGCAGTAGTATGTTAACTTTGATTATAATATATTGAAAATCATGTTTGTACTTTGTATACCTATTTAATTTTTATTTTTTTATTGTTTCAATTTTATTTTTTTATTTATGTAAGTTAACTTTATCATTATGAAACTACTTCGGGAAAAGTAGTGTAAATTATATTTGTCAAGCCGGATTGCAATGTAAATAATTGTAATATTATAATGTTATTGTTCTTTTTATTTGTTTTATTATAATGCACAAAGACACACTTCAATTTTACACATTTTATTAACCCCCGACGCAAAATTAAGGGTGTTGCAAGTTTAACCCCTCAAGCCCCAAGCGGCCATATTTGGCCGCACCTAAAAACTCGCTATTCCGTCGGACCCCAAGTGGCCAAAATATGGCCGCGCTCTCCACTTGACTTTGTACCGTGTTTAGATACACTTAGAGACTACTTTAGTATGAACACGGTTGATTATTTCGGTTTTGTGGTACATTTTATGTATCGTGAACGCAAAATTTAACATGAATTGCGTTTGATTTTTTTTCTATTCCGCAAATTTAAATTGACAGCACCTGCTGTCAACATTTTTAGACATTTCAATGCCAAGACTGAGAGGTTAACGTGTGTATTTGAGTAAATTGTTTATCTGTACGAATTATCGTATCTCCCGAACGGATGCACCGATTTTGATTTTGTTTTTTTTTTTATTTGAGGTGTGTTGATCGTGAGTGATTTTGAGCCAGAATCTATCAATCAATAAAAATGTTTTTACTTTTTCTAAGAAGAATTGTGTTTTAAGAAAATCTGTTAAGCCTTTTTAAGATCATTATCTCTACTGTAGTCGAGAAAAGGATTTGAGCAACTTTCATAAGTCTGATCGATTCAAAATTAGATACCCTGTTACTTAAATGATATTGAAAGAACATGGTAACTTTGACCTGATGCTGCAGCATCTGCAAGAATAACTAATTCCTTACCAACTTACAACATAGGTATCGTGTTTAGGCTCATTGGAATGGTCTCTACAAATAGGTTGTAGCTAGGTGATGATCAAAATCTGATAACGGAGCAGGAAAGAAAAAATGGGAATAAGTTGGTGAGGGATTCTAAGCTTCTTTTACTTTTAATGTTTTTTATATATTTTATCGTTTTATTAACGCTTAAATATACCTAAGTAAACACTTTTACTTGTTCTATCGATATGAAATTATTGGATAATTAAAAATAAATTACCTATTGGAAAAATAAAATCCAACCAGTCAATCAAAGTAAATGTATTTTGATATGGAGGTAGAATTATAATTCCGTAAAACCTAATTAACGTCACTCTACTGCTGGAGCCTTGCAACTCGTGACCTCCGACGAGTCTTCATTACTGTTACGTATAGCTATAATGTCAGTAGGAGTGATTGTTTTAGCCGTCACTTATTCTGTATATCTTTCGGCTTGATAATACCAATCCGATTTTTTATTTACAGTAACCTGAAAATATAAAAAGAGACGAGATACTTATACGAAATATTTGACATATCTAATTATTGTTTTCAACTGATATAATATATTATAACTGATATAATATAGTATAAATTAGTATTATATTTGTTTAAATTAATACTCACTTGGCCATTCCTATCAAGTTTCCAGAAATGAACTTTATATAAAAAAGCTATAAAATTTTGAGTGGCTCTGTAGAATTTAAACTTTCAACCTAATACCTAAGTATATCGAAGCTCAAGAAACAACAAGATAACTGACACCGAAACATTTAGCTAGACCACTCACAACTACGGGTATAGAAAATAGACCGAAACGTCAATGATAGGTAAGTGACGTTTAGTGTATGTTATTTGTTATTGCGTTATCCCGTACAAATCAAACTTGTTCAATTTGAAACGCTGAAATGTATCTTATGTTTAAAAACAATAAATAAAAAACGTACTTAAGTTAGATCTTCACATATAGACAGTAATGGAATGCGAATAAAGCTTTGAGCATTAGCGTTATTTTTGCCAGTTCCTAGGCTTAGGAACGTTAATCTAAAAAATATCAATTTAGGTTATTTGAAACAAACACTAATACAGTATTTATAGTCAATAGTCAATAGTCAAAATATATTTATTCAATAAACTCAATTAATAAGTACTTTGAAACGTCCAAATATTTTTTAACCTACCACCCATTCAGGACATCATTTTTTAACTGTGGCAAAGAACGGGCGCAAGAAACCACAGCGCACAGAAGCAACGACATTTACAAAATATATATATATTATATGTCGTTACCAGATCACAAAATACAAAATATGAATTTGAATGTAAATAGTTTAATTAAATATGGTGCTCTATATAAATTAATTATAGGCAATTAGAAATAGCTGTTGGAGTAGGTACTTGGAGCATGTCAGACCCAAGCTGTTTTGTCTTCTGTATAATCCGACACTTTATAATAAGCTTTTTTATAAAGCTTTTCTTTGATTTTGATTTTAAATTAAATATCGAAATAAATTATAAAAGTCCTAATAATCAAATTAATAAAGAGTTTTTTCTTTAAAGATTGGATTTGTATTAATAAAACTAACATTGCTGAAATGATCTAATAAGATACTATTTGATTTGAATAACACTTACCTTTCCTCTAAACAAATTGGAATCGGTAATAAATGTATTAGTTTATTTGGCGACTCCACGCGTTGTCTTTGTTCCGAAGTACAAATTGTTCCTTTAGTTAGAGAAAGCGTAATATTTTGTTTATGCAAAGCGCTTAGTATCATTTTTATTATTGTATGTACTTACGTATTGATTATTAATTTTGAAGGACTACATCACCATCATCACCGTGGCGATGGTCTATCAGCCTTAGTCAAATAATTTTTTAAATAGGTAAGTCAAAAATCCTTAACAAATCTGCTTAAAGTTTTAGAGCTGATCGCAGATTAGCACAAAAAAAAATAGGTCAGTAATATTATGTGATAGACTATGGCAAGACTTACGATAGGTACCCAAAATCTACGTACTGAAATGGATTCAAAATTATACTTATACTCATACATTACGCATTAAATACTTCGAATCTCCTTCTTTTTTCTCGAAACATATTTTTTATTTTTCTTGTTGCCCATAATTTGGCTAGCACAAACGACTTGCTAAACAATTAGTCGTACGTAATAAAATAATAACGTAATCAGCATCTCTGTCATTTGCGCTAGCGAGTTGCACAGGTCCACCGTTCATGACGCGCATTGCGGGACTGGGAGTGCGCTCGCGTAGATTTTAGAATAGTTCTATTTCTGCAGCCGTACGGTTGAATATTGCGTGCGCCGCTTCAACACGCTTAGCGCAGAAGTAAATGACGTAAGTCACAAAACTGTTTTCATTTATAATTCGATTATTAAGTACTCAATTGAAAAATGGTCTTACCAGTCCCTAACTAACTATCTTAGTAATATATTCGTTGTATTTTTATACGTAAGGCTCTATAACGTAAAAAGATATACGTAATAATATTTCAAAAACTCATCATTTTCGATAAATAAAAGTATCGTACATAAACCAATATTTTTTGTTTTTGCTTTGCTCAAGCCTTAGTCAACTATACAAAGAAATATATACTTAAATTTGATATGTCTAGTATGCTGTTCACATATGATAATTTATCTTCGAAATCGCTACTCGTTTAGGCAGCCGCCTCTTAATATTGAAATGAAACACTCGCGTTTAATTTGACTACATTATATAGTTTTTTTAGTTTCCTGACGTTTCTAACTTAATATTTTCATATGTTTAAACTAAGCTGTAAACTCTGCTCTTTAAAGTCCATATTTCAGTAAATCAAAATTTTGAGTTCTGCGAGAGTTGCGTTGCTATTTTATAGACACTTTAAGCGTGCCTTAAGCCATTGGTCCTAGCTGTTATTATTTTAATTTATTAATATTTTGTTGCACTAAGAAATAACATTAACACACGTTGCACAAGACGTATACAAAGGTGATGCTTGTCTCGAAAAGAGATCACTTCCAGCCAACTCTAGCTGTGTGTGGTGTACAAAGCAAGTATGCTTGCCTTATAAAATGTTAAATATTAATCAATGTTTTGTGGACATCTCGTAATGTATACACCGAACACGCATAAAATTGACATGGCATGCATATAATTGACTTTTAATTTACGAAATTAATGTCATCCTAAGAAAAGAAAAATCTTTTAACCAAGCGTTTTAACATTGACCAACTACTTTCTTGTAAACAGTCAACGTTCTTACATCTTCGTCTAATATTAATGAACTTGTAACGAATATACCCCTTGAATAGGATATGCGGCAGTTGTAGCTGTTCAAAGGCACACTTACAAAAAATTGACTCTTATGTCGAAGGCACTAAGGTCCAATGCAGTCAAGCGAAAAGGAATATAGCATGAGTGAAGGTCAATAGTAATGTTACTGAACTCGACGGAAATGGATGGCCGTAGAAAGCAATCGATGGTCATCTTTGTGGCCTTTAGATTTTAATGTTTCCAATTTTTTACTTGAACACAACAAAGCTATATTTCAAAAGAGTAATCATAGATGTGTTATGTATTATGTAACAACGAATATACATATTTATAGAAACCTAAAGCTGTTGAAATGCCACATGCAATAAAAGTTACATACTTACATCAGTTTACATGAAAGTTTGGAAATATCTAAGACCAGCAGCAAGGTTTTAACTTACTCTACGAGTAAGTTAAAACCTTGGTAGCAGCGGCTGCCGCAGCGCTGAGAATTGACTCTGTCTCTTTCATATTCATAAAATTGGAAAGATACAGCAGAACACAGCCATGCGCGCAGCGTCTATGTGTCGCTTAGAGAATCGTATAGCTTTTTTAAAAATCTGTATAATCAGCTTGAATACAGATTGGTCAAAAGAAGACAATGGCTACATTTTTTTTATCCACAAGGGGTAAACACTTGGCCTTCATCTCACCTGATGGTAAGTGATGATAAGGCCGAAGGTGGAAGCGTGCTTCACTCGGAATCCTCAACCATTGAGGAATTGGATATCTTATCTCTGAACTGTCGGGACACAACAAACAACTTTGTTGTTATGGCGCCACACTTTAGATAAAATAATAGTATCTAGCTAGCTTCTCAAGCCCTATCACCAACCAAACCAAGTACACAAAGAAGGCCCGGGATGATGGCTTAGTCACTAGACCACAGCGGCGGTTAAAAAACCTCGCTAACTGGTGCAATTTACTCTCATCTCAGCATAAATGATAGTCGACCTTCGATAGGAGATGGCACAGTAATAAAGAAGCAGAATATATAGCTTTATCAAAAACAAATGACTTTAATAATCAATCAGGAATTTAAATCTAAGCCGTAGGTATATAAAAAAAGCAGCAGTAATAACTTTAAAAGAAAATGTAGATTACATTCACTTTCAATATATGCGTATAGATAAATACATTTCAAATAGTTTAATTTCAAAGTTGCATGGACACTATGCTTGCAACCCAAATTTAAAAAAAAAATATATTTATATAATGATATTTAATTTTTATTTGTAACTTAGATTGTACATCGTGATACAATTTGGTCAGGGAATAATTAGGCGTTCGTGTGTGTCAGAATTATAGCTTTTTGATGTTTGACTAATGACCGTGTTTCAAAGTTATCACGATACATAGGTATCAATCATCCACTGCGATACGGGGACGTTTAATTATAATCATACATAAATTATAAAAATATTTTTGAAGTCAAAGTTAAAATGTATTTATTTAATAAACGTTATTAATAAGCACTGTGGAATGGCCGAACAACCTTCCACTACCACTCATTCAGGATGTTTTTGATGTGGACAAGAATGGGCGCAAATAGCACAGCTCCATACAGAAATGAAGACATTCACAGAAACAAAAAAAAATGTCATTACAGAATGATAAATAACAAACTTAATTACTACAAATTAAAAAAAAAATTGATTTATTACCAAAGGGTTTTCTCTTTGCCCAGCAGTTGGACAGTTATAGGCTAGCTATAAAAGGCCTATTACTTCTCGACTGTGATTTTTGCGTAAAATGCCCATTTTCGCATTTTGTAGTAATTTTGCAGTTGTATTTATCGTAATTATCGTCGTTTTATCGCAATACGATAATAAATTCATGCTTAATTTACAAATCTCCACTCTGCGAGAATAAGCCGAGTTCAGGCGGCCGGCGCATCGGGTTTTGTAGTAATTTTGCAGTTGCATTTAATTTGATCGTTTTATCGAAATGGCATAATAAATTCATTACAAAATCTTTATTCCTCATAAAGTAAAAATTATTCTGGTATAAATTTTGCTTAATAATGTTATCGTAGATAGGAGATTTTCATAGTTAACTTAAGAGGCCTATTACATCTCGACTGTGATTTTTGCGTAAAACGGCCAATTTTGGCGTTATGGATCTCAGAAACAAAAATACATTAACAATTATGACGTATTGAATAGTATTAGAATAGCTATTGGAATAGTGCGTAGCGGCCTCGCTTTTTGTAAATTTTGCTTAACATTTTAATTAAACCCTAAATTGCAGAGAGAGATTTTCATAAAGTGCGCGAAGGCACTTTTTTGAGCTCATCGATTGAACTACTGTTCTAAACAAGTGAAATAAAAAAATTATAATGTTATCTCTGATATAGTCGAATAGTGCGTAGCGGCCTCGGAATTTTTAGATATCATTGATTTTATATAGGAAAAAAATCTTATTCTAAACAAAAAAACTTCGAAAAATGCTATAAGTTAACTGTAAATTTCTCCTATCTACGATAATATTGAGCAAAATTTATACCAGAGTAATTGTTACATCATGAGAAATATAGAACTTATAATGAATTTATTATCCTATTTCGATAAAAACGATAAATACAACAGCAAAATTACAACAAAATACGATGCGCCGGCCGTCCGAATTCAACTTATGCTTACAAAATGGAGATTTGTAATATTATACACAAATTTATTATCCTATTTCGATAAAATGATAAATACAACTGCAAAATTACTACAAAATGCGAAAATGGGCATTTTACGCAAAAATCACATTTGAGATGTAATAGGCCTCTTAACCCTTTTTAAGGCAGTGGCACATATATTGCCACCATATTTTGAACTTTATACAATTGAGATAAGGTCGAAAACCAATGAAAAATTTGAACATGCTGTGCCCGTTAAAGGGTTAAGGCGATTTTCAAAGTTTTTTGGTGTAGAATAAGTTTTTTTTTAGCTACGAACTATACGACTATATAAGAGAGAACATTCCAATTTTTTATTTGATTTGTTTGGAACAGTAGTTAAATCTAGGAGCTCAAAAAAGTGCCTTCGTGCATTTTATGAAAATCTGTCTCTGCAATTTTAGGTTTAATTAAAAAGATAAGCAAAATTTTCAAAAAGCGAGACCGCTACAAACTATGCCAATAGCTATTCTACACTATTCAATAAGTCAAAATTCTTATTATATTTTTGTTTCTGAGATCAAGAATGCTAAAATTGGCCATTTTACGCGAAAATCACAGTCGAGATGTAACTCTTACTATAATATTAATTTACTTTCCGAGACTCGAGCCCAGAATCAGCTACTTTAAAAGTTGCTGAAGGTAAACTAAATTAAATGTTTTTTTCTTACTTGCATTTTCACATTAGGAAGGTACTTAAAAACTCACTCTCTTTTTTAGCTATAATATAAATGTTTATTCCCAATTAATGTTTATATTGAAACTAAATGCTAGGCTAGGGCGTTAATCTTTTCGTTATTTAAATAAGCTTACATTACTGCCCTTCGCTGCGTTTACTTAAAGCTTGTATGCGTATAATTTGTACAACTTATTAAGTTATCATTACAACAACGTAAAACATGATTTTTGTTATTTTGTAGTAATAGTTTTTTTTTGTATTAATCCATCAGCTTTCTTTTTAATTTCAGCATTGTATTAATGTAACTCACTCTGCTGACCGTAGCTGTAAGCTAGCAGACTAATTTTTCTTTTTAATATTTATGTTATTGAAAAACCTATGCAATTACATTCCACTCAAAAACACACAGGCACAGAAAAAAGTTTAAGGGCTTTTTATAAAAAAATGTTTATAATTTAATATGTGAATTGTTTAGTGTTAGTATTAACTATAGATTTGAAAAATAAGCAGCTGAGTTCTGCTAATTTCAATTTATGACAAAATCATACATTAATACATACATTATAAAATAAATTATTCATTCTTAACAAGATAAACTGTAACACTTAAATTGGGACGTTACTACAAAGCAATGTCTAAAGTTAAACAAAGTCTAAAACATATACTAGCACTTTTTCTTCAATACTTTTAGACAATACACAAAATATAAAAACACGTGTTTCACTTTAAATACGGTTTTGTAGTATGGCCTATAAATTTAGAATTTACTTACAGATCTTATCGGGTGTATTATTATCATTGACAGCTTCATACTTCAATAGGCTCAACAGATCTACACTCATTTTAATTCGGAAATCATGTCAATCAAAAAACTATTTTAAAGTCCACTTAAATTTTGCAATTCAGTTCAAAACACGCCACATTTTATTTGTTAAGTTACAAAACGCTCAAGTACTTATATTTTTTTATTAATTTTTTTTTCCGTTGTTCACAGTTTCGTATTCGAGTACGCGACCCGTTTGTAGAGCGTAGCAGCGTGCGGCTACGCCAGCCTACGACGTAGCACTGACTGCTACAAATTTCGTAGCTCAAATTACTTCGCGGTGGTCATCTAATTTCGGCCTTTTTCAATGGCTATTTTAATTAAAATCAGTTGTCAACTTGCATTTCAAAGTGCATGTTTGGAGACTTAAAATATAACCACTCGAAAACATTAGTTGAAGTGATTTTGATATAGAATTTGCAATTTGATGTAATAAAATCTACAATAAATTAAAAATTACAGAGGAATATCAATATTAAATACTGCTGCAAAGTTATTAGAAAAAATGGTGTATCACGAAATTTATTCCACTTTAACCAGATCAATCCCAGAGCAACAACATGGGTTTCTAAAGGGGCGTTCTACAACTATTATCCTAGCATGTTTCTCTAACTTCGTGCTTGGAATATGGATCGTGGCGGGCAGGTTGACGTGATTTACACTGATTTTGAGAAGGCCTTTGATCGTGTGGACACGTCATCCTGCTTAACAAGTTACAAGTACTTGGCATCCATGGGGATTTATTACGGTGGATGAAATCCTACCTATCTAATCGTTCCCAAACAGTAGTAATGGGTGGTTATCGTTCTAACTACGTTAATATACCTACGGGCGTCCGCAAGGCTCGCATTTAGGGCCCCTCTTTTACAACGCCTATCTGTATGACATAGGTTCATGCTTCGAGAGTTCTAACTTTCTCATGTATGCGGATGATAAAAAGATCTTTTCCAAAATAAACACAGTTAATGACTGTCTCCTAATGCAGAGAGATTTGGACCGGTTATTTCAATATTATAAAAAAAAATAACATAACAATCAATGCAGATAAATGTGAGTGCATTACATTCACGCGGAAGCCAAGGCCTACTTTTCAAAATTATTACTTTAACGGAGTACTAATAAACAGGAAACATAGTGTTAGGGATTTGGGTGTGCATTTTGATCAAAAGATGACACTTTCAGATCACATCGAAAATGTCATTATCAAAGCATATAAAAATATAGGCTTTGTGTTTCGTGTGTGTAAGCCGTTCTCGGAGATATCTGTGATTAAAATTGTCTACGCCGCATACGTGAGAAGTATTTTAGAATTTGCAAGTCCTACATGGTCTCCTCACTACATCATTTATAAAAATCGGCTTGAAAGAATTTAAAAAGCATTTGTTAACCACCTAAATTTTCGCTGTCGTAAATCTTTCGATACGTACGAGGATGCTTACTTTGGAGCAGGGGCGCATTGTGTTGGATATGGGTCTTCTGTACGACATAGCGAATAGTAAAGTTGATAATCCGTATCTGGTATCTGAAATTACATTTCGTACTCCTAAATACCGTACCCGTAACACACCCTTACTACAAATTCCTCGCCACCACACTAATTATTTACAAAACTCGGTACTGTTACGGATTGCTAAGACACATAACGCACAGTTTAATGGCATTGACCTTTTTGCAAATAACAAACGCAAATTCAAAACAGAAATTGTTAAAGAACGCACGGAACGCATATTGTACACAGCAAGAAATGATAGTTTATTGTAAGTATATGTATAAACGAATTATTTTGATAACATCAACATGTAACAAAAAAAGGGAAATCAGTTATTGGCCTTACTTATAGTTATGTACTAAATGTAAGTATTTGTATTTAATGTGCTGTTGATTTTCTTAATAAATAAATAAATAATCTATGTTTTTGCTGCGAGTCAAGCTCCAATTTGGTGTAGAGGCCGTTAAATAAAAGTTTGTCATGTAAAGAGATATGTAATAAAGTTTATTATTGATTGTAAAGTTTATTATTATACTTTTTAAGTGGATTATAGATATAATAGATACCTATCTAGATAGATAGACAACACTTTAATTGCAACACCAAAAAGATTTACATATTGTCTATTTTCTAGAATAAATATTGTTTCAATTATTGTTCCCAACGTGGACATTCGTTTTTTTGTAAAAAAAACTATCACAAAAAAAAAACGAATAAAAATACAGTCACAATTCGGCGGTCTTATCGCTCTAAGCGATCTCTGCCAGACAACAAGTCGGATGGAGACAAGTTATAAACTTTAAAATCGGAGGTGCAAACATTTGATATGAATTTACAATTGTTTAAAAGCAAAATAAATAAAAAAATAAATATACAGTGGGGAGTGTAGAGTGAAGTGTGAAGTGAAGTTAATTACAAAAACGTACAAATATACATACATACATATTATAATCACGACTATTATTCCCGAAGGGTAAGTCAGAGACTAGGACAGCAAAAGCAGACCTCTGCCATAGTCCACTTTTCACCAAATAGTGACTGCACATTGTGCAGTCTTAAGTCCGTTAGTCGCCTTTTACGACACCCAAGGGAAGAGAGGGGGTGGTAGTATTCTATCACCGCTACGCGACACGGATATATAGCAAATATAGCTTTATTTAAATAACGAATAAATTAAAATTTTAAACACTGAAAAAAGACGACAACCTCAGGCGGGAATCGAACCACGCACCTTCCGCATTCCGGGCGGCTGCCTTAACCACTTGGCTACCGAGGTCTGGCTTTCAACCGTCGAAATTTGTCAGTGCTTGATGCTTATGTTTTAGTCAACATCGCTTCATCAAATCTTAGAAGTTTTCACCTCTGAGATCCTAAAGAAATATTTTTACAAATATTTGAGCATTCGGTTAAGATGAAGCTGCGTTTATAGATTAATGTTTTATATTTTTTAGCGTTTTATTAACGCTTAAATATACTTAATGACTTACGGAATGCGGAAGGTGCGTGGTTCGATTCCCGCCTGAGGTTGTCGTCTTTTTTCAGTGTTTAAAATTTTACTTAAGTATATTTAAGAGTTAATAAAACGCAAAAAAATATTAAACATTAACAAATAAGTTCAGATAAAGGCCAAGTAGAATCGTACTAGATTTTTTTTTAAATGCCCTTTCTTCCATAGACGGACATTTTTTTTAAAAACATACAATTTACACTGCTATCCAGTGAGGCAAGACCGCTAGCTTGCTGGTAAGTTTTAATTTTATAATAATACTAGCGGCCCGCCCGCGAATTTGTCCGCGTGGACACGGTACCCCGTAACATGTTTTCAAAAAAAATGATTTCATACAAACCTTCTGAACAAACTACAAACATATCAAAAAAAGAATTAGCCAAATAGGTGCAGCCGTTCTGAAGTGATGCGTACAAACATTTCGGCAATTGATTTTTATTATTGTGCTTTATTTGTCCTTTGTTTTAGCTTTGTTATAATTGAAAACGGCCCACATCATAGTTCTGTATTTAGAACCAGTCAGCCTAACTGACTGCCGTACTCAGAGACGTCAATCAAGTTTTAATGATAATTAAGTCTCTTGCTGTCACTTTCTTATGTATAGTGTTAAATAGAGGAGGAACATTTAATTGTCATTAAAACTTAATTGACGTCTCTGAGTACGGCAGTTATTAACGTTACATAAACTTTAACGTTACATAAGATTAGATATTTCTTCAAATTTACACAATATGACACATTCCAAAGGTTTGGTCAAGCGCGAACCGTTCCGCTGAGTTAGTTGCGCGCTCTCTCTCTCGTGCAACTATATTAAAAATATTTGAGGAGCTCGATGGCGCAGCGGAGGGTCAAGTTTCGCAATGGAGGGTCACTGGATGGGTGGCCAAATTAAAAACACCTCGAGCTTCTCCGTGCGTCGTGAGATGGCAGTCGTTAAAACCACCGACCCGCATTGGGCCAGCGTGGTGTGTTATGGCCCAATATTCCCACGCGCTATTGTCCACGTAGGAGGCCTGTGCCCAGCAGTGGGACGTTTATAGGCTGATGTACATTTTAAACAAAAAACGTACTTAAACTTAAAGAAAAATATATGGTCACTACATAAGGCTGAGTAGATTTAGTCGATGGTGGCAGCGTACAATGAAAAGGCGTGCTGACACAAGCCAAATCCCGAGGCAGGGTGTCGCATTTAGCAATGCAGGCTATTAATCAGAGGAGAGGGCGTGAAACGAGACGAAACGGGGGCCACGAAATAAGAGGAATGATAACGAAGATCGTTTAAGACATACATGCATACATACGTAGATTCTTAAACATTCTGTCAAAAAAGTTTCGGGAACGGATGATTTGTTTGTGATTCCAAATTCTATTTTTGTTTTTTTTGTTGTTGTTTGGCACAACTGTTATTCATTTTGGCGCGGAGTTTAAGTTTTATCTCTTAATTAGATTAACACAGTGCTGTTTTTAGTAAGTATATATAGTGTGTATTGCGAATTTCATAATTGATAAAAACATCGAACAAAGAATTTGTCTTAAATTTTGCGTCGCCAATGGAATTTCGTGTTCGGAGTCACTGAAAATGTTACAGAAGGCTTACGGTGAATCGACTTTATCAAAAACACGTGCTTATGAGTGGTACAAAGGGTTCAAAAGCGGTCGAGATGTGATGGAAGATTTGCTTCGCTCTGGTAGACCATCAACGTCTTCAACTGAAGTTAACATCGCAAAAGTGAAGGAAATGGTGACTGAAAATCCTCATTCAAGTTTGAGAGAGATAGTCGCTGAATTTTCTGTGTCTCACGAGTCATTTCGTACCATTTTAAATAATCACTTAGGTATGAAACATGTTGCCGCTCGGCTAGTCCCAAAAGATCTGAATTTTCTCAAAAAACTCAATCGCGTAAGAGTCGCTGAGGACAGCTAGAACGAGTTTATTCCGACCCAACATTCATGCAACGCATTGTTACTGGTGACGAGAGACGTGGGTTTACGAGTTTTACATGCAAACAAGCTTCGCAGTGGCGCTTTCCGACTGAACCGAAACCGAAAAAACCAAGCCAAAGTCGATCAAAAGTCAAATTCATGTTGACTGTTTTCTTTGACTATCGCGGTGTTGTGCACTCGGAATTCTTGCCGGAAGGGGAAACGGTAAAAAAAATATTATTTGAGCGTTATGCAGCGTTTAAGAGAGAAAATTCGACGAAAAAGGCCCCAGAAAAAAATCTTGGATTTTGCACCATGAAAATGCGTCACCTCGCACAAGGTCATCATTGTGAACGAAATTTTGACTAAAACTCAACAAATACCGTCGAGCAACCATCTTATTCACCAGATATGGCTCCAGCCGACTTCTTTATTTTTCCTAAACTCAAATTAACACTTCGTGGCACCCGTTTTCATTCGGTAGAAGACATAAAGGAGACTTCGCGGCGAGAACTGAACTCAATTCCGGAAAAAGCATTTAAAAAATGTTTTGATGATTGGATTGTTCGTTGGCGTAAGTCACAGACCATGGGATAAGTGGTCTGTGGCGTAAGTGGACCGTTTCTGAAGGAACATACTTTGAAAGCGATAAAATAAATTTGGATGAATAACTAAAATTTTGTGTATTATTGATATTTTACCGATACTTTCTTGACAGAGTAGTATATACAGGGCGTCCCACGGATAAAAGGAAGAACATTTGATGTGAAATTTTGTTCAGAAAAATGAAAAGCTGACATTGCCGTAAGGACATACAACTGACATTGAAATAAATACATACTTCGTTCGCTAGACCTATACTCGGCGGCGCTCGGCACAGTAATGGCAGACCACCGTATGACCGTATTATTGTGCGCAGGTATCGAAACTAAACGTATTGTACAGGATGGTTCAAATGTTAAAAAAATGATGGACTATAATAAATTGAAACCATTACTCGATGAAATAAATTGGAATAAAGTAGATGAAATGGAATACCCTATTAAAATTTTTAATTTTATTAAAAACAGTTTTAGTAATTGCTATGATCAATGTTAATATGATAAAATATTAAATCCGACCAGTAAAAGAAATAAAGATCCATGGATTAATAATAAAATAAGTAGTTTATGTGATAAAAGGGATTTACTATATAATCAATGGTTAAAAATACAAGCAATAGAATACTTAAGTTACAATATAATAAACAGAGAAACATAGCGAGAAAAACAATAGAGAACTCAAAAAACAGTTTTTTTTACAAGCATATAAACATTAATAAAAAAGATCCAAAAAAACTATGGAGTATTTTAAATTCATTATCAGGCCGAGTTCGTAAATCTATAGATATGGCAATATTAAAGGCGTTTAAGAAGTATAAAGTTGCAGTAAAAAATCTAGCTAATAAGTTTGGAAAAGAATTTGATAGTAACGTTAAAAGTATAGTACCAAACTGTAATAAAAAAATACTAAATGAATCTGATTACATATTTCCCGAAATAAATCTATGTTGTTCAAAGCTGCAACAAAGAGTACTGTGTCAAAAATAATCAAAAATCTAAACATAAACAAAGCACCTGGAATAGATGGCATTCAATGCATAGATATAAAATCACTCTGCGAAAAAATTAAGAGTGCTATAGTTAGACTTATAAATACCAGTATCGCAGTAGGAAAATATCCAGAAGAATTAAAAAAAGGCATTGTTCGACCTATTTATAAAAAAGGTTCCCACTCAGAATGCGAAAACTACAGACCGATCACAATCCTCTCAGTTATAGATAAAATCATTAAAAAATACGTAGGTAAGCAGATATAAGATTTTTATGCGAATCATGATGTTCTTTCTGATGCTCAGTTTGGCTTGCAAAAAAATAAATCCACCGCTTTATTGCTCACAAAATTCACTGACGAAATTAACAATTACCTCAACCATAAAAAACATGTTATACTTTTATTCATCGATTTTAGTCAAGCATTTGACACTTTGAGGCACGACACGCTCATAAAAAAGTTAAATAATAGAGGAATTCGTGGTCCTCTCCTAAATTGGTGCGAAAACTATCTCAGCAATAGAAAATACAGGGTAAAAATAGGAAATGAACTTAGCGATGAGGTATCTGTTGAAACCGGAACGGCGCAAGGCTCAGTATTGGGGCTCTTGCATTACTTAGCGTATGTGAACGATATGGAAAACGTTGTCAAAAACTGCTCTGTTATGCAATTCGCAGACGATACATGTCTTATTATAGCAAATAATGATATCTCAGAAGCGGAATTGAGCATTGAAAGGGACTTCATGAACCTTTGCAAGTGGGCACATGATATGGGACTTGTAATAAATGTTAGCAAAACCAAAATTATGCACGTCCGTTCTAACCACATACTTAATGTTGTGAGACCTCTGAAAGTTCTTGCACATAGTCACGACTGCTTGCATGATTATTCCACATTAAGTTACGATTGTCGATGTGAGAGGTTAGAACAAGTAACGAACTATAAATATTTGGGCGTCATTATTGACGACCGATTCAATTGGAGTAATCACATAGATAGCGTATGTGACAAATTACGAGCGATGTTAGCTAAATTCTCAATATTTAAATATAAAGTACCATTCCGAATTTTACTAAATTTATATAACGCACTCGCTGAATCAATTATTTCGTACGGTATTACTAGTTACGGGCGAACCTTTAAGACCAACTTAGATAAAATTTACAACTTACAGCTAAGAATATTAAGAACAATACTACCCAAAAAGACTAAAAACAAATTAAGTAACGAAAATGGAACTTTAGGAATATTTAGTTATTGTAAAGTACTGCCAGTCTAAATAAAATTTAAAATGATAATACTCACCGAGCAGTTTCTAAACAAGGAAGTATAAAGAAAATGCAAACACAGAATCACAACAAGAAAATTTAGTCAATGTAAGCTTCAAGTACCTACCTAAAGTTAACAATTACTACGGCAAACGATCAAATCAATACTTAATCCCCACATTAATGAACGAAATATCTTCAACAATATTATCCGATATGAACGACGACAATTTTAAAAACAAATACAAAAAATATTTTTATAGTCTTCTAAATCATTAAATTCTTTGAACATCCTTTATAGGGCTTTACCTAGCGCGGTGCGGTAGTATCGCAGCAAACTGGTTTTCTTTCTGGCGAGCGACGAATGACACGAAAATCATGCGGCGGGCAGCTAGGCGCTGCCCGTGAGTAAATAATCTAAGCATTGTGTTTGCAACAACAAATCTTTTGGATTTTTTAGAGGTACATAAACTAGCACATGTTAGTTCTTAATCTAATACGACCGCTTTGATTGATTGTTTACTTGTTATTATTATTATTGCTTCTTATTAAGTTTTTGTTTTTTGTGATGCTCTAAGCCGTACAAAGCGACAAACGGTTTTTGTGATGCTTATCAAACAAACATTGTAATTATTATGTAACAAATAAATAAATAAATAAAACTTATATTGATATTTTGTATAAAAATCTTAAATTCATGGTCTTCCTTTTATTTGTTAAACTGTGTTATTTAGCAAAAAATAATCCTTATAATGAAGCCTTTCGATCGGTATGATAAAGCTACAGGTGATTATTTTTCTTATGTAACGGGTTCGATTCCCGGTTTAACCATGTAATTATTTAAATATCTATGAATGCAGTTTAAATTGTTTTTTTAAATTCAAATAATGTATTTTTTCAGTAAAATGTTTCATCTACAATATTTAAGGTACTTTCCCTCCATGTGGTATATCCGTGGGACGCCCTGTATATTTCTCACGCCTAAGTCCTTACAGGGGTAGGCGGAGTCGACGTACCTCCACTTTGCACGGTCGTGACACACCTCGCTTGCTTCTCTTACACCCATTCTCCTTTTCATGCATGTACTTTTATTATTTTTGCTGCAGACCCCAGCTTTTTTGAGGACTCACGACTATTACCTATACCCAAAGGGTTAGTCAGAGACTAGGTAGTGAGGATCGCAGAAGCATTCCACTGCCATAAACACGTTTGACCGAATTACAACTGGAGTAATTGTTGCTCAATGTATTGCATTGCCCATTGTATTTACGCATTTCGGTTTTCCATACAAACTTCCAAGACGAAATTTTTAAAAACCACTACGACAATTTTAATGAAACTTTGCATGCTAAAGTAAAATACGGGGATCTAAATAGTTTGTTGAAAAATTAAAAAAAAAACGTTTATTTAAGTGAGTTACTGCGATTTTAAACTTTCTATAGTGGAAATAGAAGTTCTATAGTGGTTCTAAAAATGTTTTCAACAAACTGTTTAGATCCCTGTGTTTTAACTTTAGCATGCAAAGTTTCATCAAAATTGGTTTAACGCTTTTTAAAAATTTCGACTTGGAAGTTTGTAGGTATAGGAAACCGAAATGCGTAAACCCTCTTAACAGGTCAAGGATCATAAGACCGCCGGCGGTCGCGAAACAATTGTGTCTGGTTTTACGTTGCTCAAGGGGTTAATGAATATGTTAATACAAGTAATTAGTTGTATTTATATTGTATGAATTTTATAACTGACGACCTCCGTGGTCGAGTAGTTAGCACGCCGGGTCTGGCGTCGCGCCATCTCTGACCGGATTCTATTCCCCGGGGTCAATTTAGAGAAAACCGTTTATCTAAATTGATTTCGGCTCGGTGTGTATTTCTATGTTTATGTATATTTATCCGTTAACAAAAGAGCGAGAAAAATTATAATACTTAGTAATAATTTATTTATTTCTTCGTAGTTTAACTATTTAATTTAAAATAATTTTAGCTGTTGACTTAAAACATTATTCAGGCTCAGGATATAGATGGATTCGGAGGAGGCCTTTGCCCAGCAGTGGGACACTATAGACTAGGGAGAAAAAAACACATTATTCAGTTGTCCGCTGTTTTGATGGCCGTGAAAGGACATCTACACCGAAAACGCTGGCGTTGCATCTGACAGGGACTAAAAATTATCTAAGTTTGTAATAGCTACAAAAAAAAGCAGCGTAGTGATTTATTACTCCGATCGTATTAAAATTTTAATTTAATAAGATTAGGTCAGTGTATATCGAAGTAAAATTTAAAACACTGAAAAAAGACGACAACTTTAGGCGGGAATCGAACCAAGCACCTTCCGCATTCCGGGCGGCTGCCTTAACCACTTGGCTACCGAGGTCTGGCTTTCAACCGTCGAAATTTGTCAGTGTTTGATGCTTATGTTTTTAGTCAACAATGCTTCATCAAATCTTAGAAGTTTTCACCTCTGAGATCCGAAAGAAATATTTTTACAAATATTTGAACAGTCGGTTAAGATGAAGCTGCGTTTATAGATTATTGTTTTTTATATTTTAGCGTTTTATTAAGGCTTAAATATACATATATATCAGTGTTTAAAATTTTACTTAAGTATATTTAAGCGTTAATAAAACGCTAAAATATAAAAAACATTAATCCAGTGTATATCTATTGTTAAACAAAATTACATCAATGGATTAGCACATCCCTAATGTCACCTTACCTCAGCACTAGTTGTCGTTTTGTTACTTGAGTTATTGTCATTTGGTAGCTGTTTTAAAATACTCTATTTAAGTAGATAAATACTTAATAATATCGTTTATTGCGTCATTTGATGGGTACATAAATAAACCAGCGAGCGAAAAAAAATAGATATCGAACTGAACACTAAAGGATCCCGGTTTTTTCTGCCTGCTGACAAACGATCATAGGATACCATACATGAAACCAAAATATACATGTTTGGATGTTTCATAGGACTTCAGTTTTCTTCCGAAGCGTGCATGTCAAGCTGTAATATGCGGAGCTGATACATTACATGCGGATACATTGATCAAAGTATAGTAAAATTGTGTGGTGGCGGTTTATTAATAGAAAACTACCAGCCCATTTTTTCTCTTGAGCGTCGTGAAAGGCGACTAACGGACTTAATACTGCATTTTTTAATAGTAAATGCGCTTGCTCATGTTCAAATTGATTTCATTAATATGTCTATTTAATGTCATTTTTTTTCAGTTGTCACAATAATGGAAATATCGTCAGCAAATAAGATGCAGCGATGGTTTATCAAGTCGGGAAGATTATTTATGTAGATTAGGAAAAAAGAGGGCCCAGCACGCTTCCTTGTGGGACACCATATCTATTTGCCCTAAGATCAGACTGGTATTTTTGTGTCATATTTTTCGAATCAAGCTTTACAACTTCGACGGCCTGCATCCTATCGGGCAGATATGTTTTAATCCTGCTTAGAGCTGGGTTTCTGATCCCATAATGTTCAAGTTTTGCCAGTAGCTGACTGTGTGCAACAAAATCGAAGGCCTGTGACATACCAAGGAAAAGGACTGTTGTATATTTCTTGTCATTTATTAATGTTAGGACCTCATTCACTAAGTTAAATATTGCCTGCGTTGTTGATTTGTTCTTTTAAATCCAAATTGATCTTGTTTGAGAACCTTATATTTTTCAAAAAATTACATAAGTTTGGCAAGTACAACTTTTTCATATACCTTTGACATTATCGATATTAATGTAATAGGTCTATAATTGTCTACAATTGTTTTTTGTCCTTCTTATACATAGGCTTGACCAACGACTGCTTTAGTCTGTCAGGAAAGGTTCCAGAGGACATTGATGAATTTATTAAATATGTTAGAACTGGAGCTAATTCTTCGCTACATGCCTTGAGGGCTTGCGTACATATATGGTCATAACCTTCTGAATTAGTCTTATTCAGAGATTTGATTATTTTTCTAATAAAGTATTCATCATTCGTATTTATTGATTGTTGTCATACTATAATTATTTACTCCTAAAACTCTGATAACAGATATTAATTTAATAACCTTACGATAGTAGATAATCTGTATAACTGTCTATACAAACACTTTCAGAAGTATTATCTTTTCCTGTTATTCCCTATAAACACCAAAGGCTGAACTATAGGTTAAACCTAAACTCATCGTGTCAGCTTTAAAATAGATTACAACTAAACTCTTACACAGCTAAAGGAGTGTATTTACACTTTAGTAAAGAGCGTTGATGTAAAGGGGTTTCTAAAATAACCATTAACTAATATGATGACATTACAACACAGTAAGTTTACACCAATATCCAGATAATAGCAGTATTTAATGCTGATATACAGAAGGAAGCTTTACAAAAGTATAAATCAAGAGCTATATCCAGTCGTTAGGTTGCTCTAGTCTTCTAATTCTGCTTATGGTATATTTTACACTAGATGCTGTATTTTAGTATTTTCCAATACACTTTATAAGCAAAACGTGATAATTTCGTCTGTATACAGCCGTAAATCAGCAGGACTGTACTAAACTACCCATTGTTGCTGAAATACAGCTAGAGACATTTTTGTAATCTCTTTTTTTATCACCTATAAAGTCGTTAGCTGATAATGAACTGGGTTTAGGATTTTTTATCAGCCTAATTGTTAGGTGCAGTTGTTATCTGGTGAAACGTTGACTATAAAAGAGTACTGATTTTGCGGTCGTCATTGACTCTGAGTAACTCTTATGAGATATAGTCTTGAATGTATGTAATGTAACATCAAAGTTATAACTAGTCAGTGGCGTCAGTGGAAGGGTTTTTACTGTCCGGCACTAACTTTAGTAACTGTTTCATCAATTACATGATAAATTATACGGTACTGGGTGGTTTTTAAAAAAACATAATAGACGTAGGTACTATAATAATATGTCAACATGTTTTGACTTTTTAAACGGTGTAATAGGATGCCCTTTGAGCATAGGTCGTGAGAAGCAGAAGCCAAAACTAATGTGGTTGTTCGCCCCAACTGGACATTAGCCGCTGGTAGGATTCCCACACCGAACCCGTTTATTTTTATTCATATACAAGGGGCCCGCCCGCGTCTTCGTCCGCCTGAGCACTCCGCATTGTGTGCGAAATTATAAAAAAAATCTTTTAAATACAAGCTTTAGCCTGACAATTAAAAACAGAACAAAGAATTTACCATATAAGTACCTACGGCCGTTCTGAAGTGATGCACAAACATACATTCGTGGCAATTTATTTTTATTTCTATACAGATATGTTTCAGTTTACTAAACAGGTCCAATGTGTTAGAAAAACAGCCAATGTACTGTCCCACTCTGTGCCCTTGCACATGAAGATTGTATGAGCCTCCATAACTAAAACCTTATCGCTACATCACCACTCTATAAAACCCACCACTCTGGCCCAATGCAAGTTTGTAGGTTTAACAACTACTTTCTTACGACAACAACCGGGACTTTATGCCTTCCGAAGCACGGAGGAGCTCGAGGTTTTTTTAATCTGGTTACCTTTTCGATGAACAGGCATTACGAAAGTTTCTTAACTGTGAAAATCATAAACCGAATGATTCAGCCGCTGCGGTATCAAGCTCCTCCAGTCGCTACTATTAATGTGAATAGGTTTAATCATAACGAATTGGGGATATTCATCAAAAACTAGTACTATGTATCAATAAATTGCCCGACCTGCGAATTAAACCCAAGACCTCCAGCTATAAGCTCGTTAGATTAGTTGTTATGTCTTAACTATAAGTTAGTTAACTGTTGTTTTTATTATTATTTGTATTGACGTCAATAAGTGCCTGTAAAGGTTTACATTGAATAAATAATTTGACTTTGACTTTGACTTTGACTTATCGGTCCGAGCGCTTGACCACTCGGCCATCAAGGCGCTCGTAACAATTCAATGTTAGTAACAATTAAATGAATCAGGCCTTCTTAGTATACTACGACCAAATACGATACAAAATTATTCACATTTTTTTTGCAAATATCTAGTTTCACTCCGATTAATCTGCTGCAGTGCCCCCGCCAAGTCGAGCAAAAAAAGTGGCCGGCCTTTTTTCGAAGCAGTTCCGGTAATTTTCGACTCCTAATGACTTCGTTGTGGATAAAACTAGAAGCCTGAATTTTCAGCAACCAAGCAGGCATTGTATAAACACAGTATATTTAAATTTAATTCAATTTAAACAAGTAGTTTAAGAATTATAACTAGTCAAAGTTTTTTAATTTTGTCACTCACTGAACGACCGACCATCAAAACTCTAAGGCACTTCTAGCAAACATAGAAGCTTCAAATTTAAACAATTATTTCCTTGATTTATACACTAAACACAATTAGTGTTTAGTGTATAAATCAAGGAAAAACTAATATATTTTGTTTTGTTTTCTAGATACACCAACTGCATAAATAACTTTGTAATCCCATATAAATACACAGGATTACAAAGTTAGATTTGCAGTGAATGAATTAGTGTACCTGTAATGTATACTATAATATAATGGAATATCCGTTGTTGGTATTCAAGAAGTAGAAGGTACCGGAAAGGAAAAAAGTAGGACTATCTACAAAAAGAAATGAGATGTCATCAAAAAGATACTTGTAAAAAAACCAAGTCTCGCAACTCAGTTCTTCCACCGTAAAAAGATGTGAGATCCATGTAATACCAAGTCGATTGACTTGACAATCGTGCTAAACAATCTTATATAATATAATAATGTATTACTTTGTGTTTTCTTGCGATGGCCAAGTCAACCGACTTGGTATTACATAGATCTCACAACTTATTCGGTGGAAGAACTGAGTTGCGAGACTTGGTTTTTTTTACAAGTATATTTTTGATGGCTCCAATATACATATTTTTTAAATATTATAATTTTGTGTGCTTTTATGACGAACCCTTCTAAAAAAAATTAATAATCCGAGCTACTCTAGATAATTATTTGCACAAAGAATTGTGAATGATTCGTTTACAAACATTTCGTTCATAATAGTCGGGGTCGTTAACTTACGTTGCATCCTTAACCCACGATCACATATACTTCGATCAACATATATTATAATATTTATTTATGATCAAAGGTCCATTCGGATTCGGATAAAGTCGCATTATAAGCTAAGTAGATATACGAGTAACAATACAAAGGTTAGTTTGACTTCGCTTTGGTTAGCCATTACAATGTAGGGTACAATGGACAGTGTCCCAAGTCTCCAATATTTTTAATAAAGCATCACTCACGTTGGGTTTCCATATAGTAAATATTAAATTTCACGTTCCAGGACAATATGTCCCGTGCGTGGACCTAAGTAAATATTTGCGGGAAATTACGCTCGTGTCCCCATTGGGGACATGATAATGTATAATGTCAGACCCAGCAAGTTAGCGATGTGCATTTGTAATGACGCCTTACACAGGTACCTACTAAAGACAATAACTCAGGATATTATAGTAGTGTTCGCAGAAACATTTTCGGGACTCCACTAAGCACTTAAACTAGAAATTAAAACTCGTTACTGGTTTAAAGTGGCGCATGCTGCGCTCCCTTTATTTGCTCCTGGATATTACCAGCGATGTGTAATTAGGCCAGCTTCTTTGTGAGGAAATGTTTTTATTCTCTCCGGTACAGGTAATGTTCGAGGTTGGTTTGTTTAGTAAAAGTTGGTGAAGCAACATAAATATGTTTTAGTGTGAAAAGTAAAAATCTTAATCCAAACATTTATTTAAAAAAAACACCTTTGAATGTAAATGGTTACCGTAGTCTATGCACGTATGCAACACCAGAAGCATAATTCACACGTAGCCGACCCATTACGTTAGTGGTCTTTTTAGCAGCAACGACATTTCGTTAAAACATGGTACTGACTTGTAGGGAAGCGCGCATGGTGGGTAGAATCGATGCAACTGAGGAAGGAAAAGGGAATATCTTCCTCCGAGCTGAGTGGTATAGCTCGGGGACCGAGGTCCAACGGATGTTAGTTAGAGTTGCTATGTATAGCGAAGGAGGTGGTGAAACTTCGCTACCGCGATGCAGGCTTCCCATACTATTTTACTGTCGCAGTATGGAGATGTCGTTAAGTTGGTTTTTGTGGCGCCATCTGTTGACACGGTGGGAAGGTGTTTGCTTCGTGTCGAACTATGTGCGGTGTCATGCAGGTAGGTGGCGCCGCCACAGACTCATTAGTTACTACCAATGGGTTACCTGCTATTGATTTTTGTTTTTTGGTTGACCCAGGGGAACCCGGGGCTAACATTAAACCACCAGAAGGGCGTCAAGAGTACGGGACTCGACACACACTTTCCATCCCGTTTCCCAGGTCTATAGTGCCAGGCGAGATGAAAGGACGGGAGCTGCACTCATCGTAACCCCTATACCCCACTATTGACCTCTATCGGACTGAAAATGTGTTTTTTCAGTCCGAAAGTCCCTATTTTCACCCGGAACCTGTCGAACTTTTGAATATAATGTAACATTGATCACAGCTATTGATCCCTAAGTGAGGGGCGTCTGTTCAAAAGGAGATAAATCCACTTTTCATTTTTTTGATTTTTTTTCTATTATTGCTCTCTAAGTTCGAATACACAACTTAGTGCTTAAAATTGGCTTCAAAAGGCGTTATTTCCAATAGAAAAACGAATTTCAAACTCAAAGGTTCATTAAAGTAGAGACATTTCCAAAGAATATTAACAGAAAAATAACACAATAAAATGTTTCGAACAAATGGAGTTATATTTCATACAAAATGATCGCCGTGCCAAAATGATCTGTACAAAAGGAGATATTTTATTTCTGTTGCAATTATTATCATTTTATGCGATTTGTGATGTCAAACAAGGCTTATTCTAGGGTAACTCAGTAAATAGTTAATCCGCCTTTATAATACAAAAAAATGCCTTATAACTATGTATAATATTAGTAATTGTGGACCATTAAGGAATATTTTTAAAGATTTTAAATATCTAACTCTGATGTGTATTATATATTAGAAATTTGTGTATTTGTAAGGAAAAATAGAAATCGTTTTTATCCTAACAATCAATTCAAAAAGAATATACGCTCACATTAAGCTTATGATGTGTGTAGCATTAAACATAACCAGTAAATGTGTATGGCAAAGCAAAAGTACTGTGATTATGGTGATAAATATCGTTTATCATTTACCGGTTCATATCAAGTCTACTGAAAACGCCTATTTTAAAATAACCATAAAAAAAACTTTGTTTCTTTTTTTCTTTAGCTGTCAAAAATGTCAAATTTTAAAGAGGGAAAAGAGATTAGCTTGGGTAAAAAGGAGATATTTACAAAGCTTCCTTAACAAAAAGAGTTATAATCTAAAATTCTAATCAAAAGGCAATATTTTTAAACTTTAAAATTTTGAAAAAAATACATGATCAAAAAAAATTTTTTTGACTTTTTTCTGAGCTATGGTGGTAATACCTACCTATCACCTTTATAAAGAAGGAAACTACAATTTAAACTAAGCATGATATTCGTTTTTTTTCCCAATATGAAGAAATGGTTTGGCGGGCAAAGATTTTCGTCAAACGAAGAGGTGGTAGCCGAAACTGAGGCCTATTTTTCAGGGTTTGACAAAAAAAATTTTTTTGATGGGTTGAAGAGGTTGGAACATCGCTGGACTAAGTGCGTAGAGTTGAAAGGAGATTATGTAGTAAAATAAAATATATAACATATGTAAAAATAGTGTTTCTTCTTTCCAAAGTCATGGACTTATCAAACCGCCCTTGCATATAAAAAAAATACCCAAGTAATTTCAAGGGCTGCTCAGGTTCAGTGTTTTAAACACGACAAGAAGGAATTCGTGTTTTTTTTTCATTTTTATTTAAATAATTTATTGAAATGAAACACTTTTTTACAGATTAACTCGCGTTTAATTTACTTACTTTAATTTACAGGGTCCGTGGTCACAGGGAGACCACGGACCGTGTAAAGGGTTTGAAACGTCAGTATAATATTAAAACTATGTAAATAGTAAATTAAACGCGAGTTAATCCGTAAAAAAGTGTTTCATTTCAATGTGTAGTGCTCGCTTAAACCTCAGAAAACAATAAATAATTTATTTTCTGAATTTTAATTGGATAGTCTTTTAGTATCTGATTTTAAAGCAATAACATAAGAAAAATATAATTAAAAACAATTAAAAATAACGATTATTTACAACGCACGGGCAACGGCTGGCCGGCCGACTGTCTGTTGACCCGTTCGCGTCAGCTGGGCAATAAGTACCTACGTTAGTCTACAAAGTGCTATGAGACCCCATTTATTTTTCTTTTACAACTGAATTGAAATGTGCGTATTTAAGGTGCAGTTAAGCCCAACGACTATCATAGCATCAAGTTATGTTATGGCCACGTTTTAACTAAAATTATTATTATGATAAGTGTTAGATAAAAAATGAAAAAAACACGAATTCCTATTTTGTCATTTTTGTCATGTTTACTTGACCTGACCAGCCCTTGAAGTTTCTTGCGGTTTCTAGCAGTCACCTTACAATTTGCGCGTGCGACGTTGCTAGCTTGCAGTAACGGGGAGAATGATATTTTACATTACCCACTTTATACAGCGTGATTTGAATTATGCGATTATTATGAAATAAAATAAATAAGGCAAGCGGCCCGAACGCGATTACAGCTAGACTACTTATGGTCTGTGCGCCTGAATTGTCTCCGGTTCTAACGCGTCTGTACCGCCTTTCTCTTTTTACTAGGGCGGTTCCTCAGTCCTGGAAGCTTGCAAATGTGCAGCCAGTGCTCAAGAAGGGCGATCGTGCCGACCCCACTAACAACAGACCAATTTCCATCACCATACCCTGTAAAGTTATGGAAAGGGTATTGAATAGAAAGCTTTTGTCGTATCTAGAATCCCACGAGCTTCTCAGCGACTGCCAATATGGCTTTCGGTGGGGCCGTTCCACGCGGGAACTTCTGGTGTACGTTACTCATTGGTGAGGCGAGGCAACCGAGAAGCATGGCGAAGCTTTTTCAGTATCGCTTGACATACCGAAAGCCTTTGACCGGGTCTGGCACGCTGGCTTGCTGAGCAAGCGTACAGCGTACGGCATCTCTGCTGATTTTTGTGTCTGGATTTTGGACTTCCTAAGTGAACGGTCAATCAGAGTAGTCATTGATGGCTGTTCCTCTAACCTCATGGCTATCGATGCCGTGGTTCCTTAGGGTTCCGTTATCTCTGGTAACCTTTTCTTGTTGCCTAATAACGATCTGCTCAAGCCCGGAATTGCAGTTAAAGCAATAATGAACTTGTAATACAGAACATTTTTGCTAGTGTAAGTAAGTTTACTGCGTTTGTCCTTTTAGTAATTTGTTGTTTATAATGCATAACAAATAAATGTACCCTTTTTTAGTCGAAATAGTTGTCGAGAGACCATAAGTAAACACTAATATTGTCATATTCCAATATATATTATAAAAATCTTTCATGTATATCAATAGATATTATCTACTGATTAGAGTTTATGATAAAAGAAAAAAAGCTAAAATCTTTAAAATTAATTATTAACTATTTTGAACCTACTTATCCAGGATAGTTTGGGATACAATTAAAATTTGTAATATAATTAACAGATTTGAACAATTACTGCCAAGAAATATGTAGTTCTGGTAAAGACCGAAGAAAAAACACAATAACTGATACATTAACAAATTTAACTCTAAATATTCGGAAATAGCTTGATAAACTATTTAAAAATAACATAAGGAGTCTAGTAACATTTTGCTGGCACCTTGTAACAGAAGGTTATAATATCAGTATTCTTAATAAAAACTAAGAAACCAGCATAAATTGGTAACAAAATCAGGTCTTGGAAGGTACACGCAGTATCTTTTTTTTTAAATAACCAACAGTCAATTATTATTATTCTCTTTATTAAACAGTGTTATCTTAAAAATATCCCTTTTTAAGACTGACTAAAATAATACTACCAACCCATCTCGTCCCTTGCTTATCGAAAAAAGCGACTAACAGACTGAAGACTGCACAGTCATACATCCAACAGCATAGAGCGACGATGGGCTTACCACCTTGAGCACATGTGCAGTTGTTAGCTGGTGAAACGTGGACGATGGCAGATAACTGCTTCCGCGGTCCTCATTGTCTAGTCTCTGACTAACCCTTAGTTAGAGGATTAATAGTCGTAGGTATTTTTCAAAAAAACAAACATTCAACAGATAGTGTTTAACGGATGCGCTTTTCATGATCATCCTGTAGATTCACCTACACAATAGTTGTGGGGTAGGCGCGGATAGATAAGTAAAGTGCCTACCCACGCTTACTTTACTTTACCTTTATACGCAGTAGCAGAAATTGTGATTTATTATTAAGCTAATTGTCATTACTATAGTTTTTGTTCTTTTTGCTAGTCCGGATGTACTTTGCTTCACAGAAACTTTTGTGAAAAAAGGGGATGAAAAACATATATTTTTGAAAAACTATACGCTTTCTGCTTTTTATTACAGGGATTATAAAAGGGGTGTATCTTGTATAATGGTAAAGAATGGATTGTTATTCCAAAATGTAACTTTTGGTGGTGGTCTAGCAATAGATAACAATTTTGAATATTGCGCTATTAGTATAAAGAATTGCAATATTATGACAGTCAGCATAATATACAGAATACCAAACTCTAGGAAAAAAATATTGATCAGTTTTTTGACAACTTTGAACTTCTACTGCATAGGATAATAACAAAGTATCCCAAGAAAAAGATTGTTGTCACGGGTGATTTTAACATTAATACTCTAGAAAGTGACAAAAAACTGACCGATTAACCGAAATATTAAATATTTATCAATTAACCATGCACATTACTGAAGCCACAAGAGCCAAGTCTTGTATTGACCTAATTATGAGTAATGTTGAGGATGTTTCAGGATCTATTATTCCATTGTGGCTATCCGATCACGATACAGCACAATTAGTTAGTTTTCCAGTAAAAAATAAAGATGTACTTCCTATGAAAACTTACACATACAAACGCTGTTACTGTAACGAATATATAAATAAATTCAAATATTATTTATCACAATTATCTTACACTGAAATATTTAGTAACCCAAACTTAAACTTGGCTTTTAATGACTTTCATGAACTTTTTAGCATTATTTATAAATCATGTTTTCCAATGCGCAAAGTCACATTTAAGCAGTCACCAGGACAAGCAAATTGGATTACAAAAGGAATAAAAAAGAGTTGTAATATTAAAAGAGTTTATCGATACAAATATTATAGAAGTAAATTAAAATCTGACAAAATAAAGTACCTTAAATATAATAAATTATTCAAAATTTGTATTTCTGAAGCGAAACGATATAATAATAATATAATTGTGCTAGCGAGTAGAAATAAGTGCAAAGCCACTTGGGATGTAATTAAGGGAGAGACTTCTGCAAAGATGTTACGAGAACATATTCGAGAGATCACACTAGGTGACGATATTGAGACTGATCCAACTGCTATTGCTACATTGTTCAATGACCATTTTATTACTAGAGCAAACACAACGGACTCCAGAGTGGAGTTACACAATACTCAAATGCAAAGTAGCTCTATGTATTTGTCACCGGTAGATGCCAAGATAGTAGAAAAGATAATTATGTCATTGAATAACACACTTTCGCATGGTTATGACGGTATTGTTACCAAAGTATTAAAAGCCTGTAAAAAAGAAATTACTACAGTTTTAGCTTATTTGATTAACTTATCATTTGAAACCGGAATATTCCCAGAAAATCTAAAACTTTCGATCGTAAAACCCCTCTTTAAAAAAGGTGACCGAAGGATGATTAAAAATTACCGTCCTCTTGTTTTGATACCGGTACTTTCCAAGATCTTTGAAAAGGCCATGCATTTTAAATTGATGTCGTATTTTGTCAAGCATAATACTATTAAACAAGCACAATTTGGTTTTCAGAAGGGAAAATCAACTTCTCAAGCTATGTTTGAACTAGTAAATAATATTTTACAAAACACCAACAAAAATAAATATACTTCGGTTTTGTTATTGGATATGACTAGTGCATTTGACCTGGTATCGCATGTTCGCCTACTGTCAAAACTAGAACGCAGTGGTATTAGGGGACCAGCTTTAAAATGGATACAGTCTTACTTGGAAAATCGACTTCAGTATGTGGAGATATCTTATCTTGATAGTTATAATGTTTCACAAGTATGTAGATCAAATACTAGAACAAATCGGCTTGGTGTGCCTGGGCCACTTTTATTTCTACTTTATATAAATGATCTACCAGATGTTGTGAAACAATCCTATATGCAGATGATGTGTCTGTCGTTGTAACAACTGACAAAAAATGTACTCTTGACATACATAATATTGATATTTATAACACACTGACATTGCTAAATAGTTGGTTGACAAATAATAATTTAAAAATGAATCTCACTAAAACAAATTTAATTAATTTTAATAACTTCAAACACAGACATGTTAGTATAAATTACAATTATCAATTAATTACTTGTAAAAATGAGGTTCTGTTCTTAGGAATCACACTAGACTCAAAATTGAACTGGCACACGCACACAGATAAAGTGCGCAATAAAGTAAATTCGTTTTCATACGCCTTGTATAGATTGAGGAAAGTTGCTAGCAAGGAAACATCCATAGTTGCATACTATGCATACGTAGAGTCGATACTTCGATACGGTGTCATATTATGGGGAAATAGTGTTGGTGCTAAAAAAGTTTTCATTGCTCAGAAGCGATGTATTAGAGCATTATGAGGCATTGCTCCTGATACATCATGCAGACCGTATTTTATGACGTTAGGCATATTAATATTAGCTTCCATTTATTTAATGGAGTTAGGAAAATTTGTGAAACTGAATTTTAAGTTGTTTACTGAAGCAAAGTACCATTATAGGACTAATTCCAGAAACCCACATAGACTCATATTAGACAGTACTCCTAGAACCGCATGTTTTCAGAATAATTGTTACGCAATGTGCATAAAAATTTATAATAAAATACCAGTACATATAAAAGAACTCCCATATACTAGATTTAAGTTGACATTTCGAAAATGGTTTATACAAAATACATTTTATACTATTGATGAATTCATAAATAACAAATGTAATGCTTGAAAATAATCTTGTGACATGTATACTTAATTAATTCTTATTTCATTTTATTTATATTTCATTTAATTTAATTTACTATTTGTATGCTAACATGTTAGCTAAATGTGCGATTCTCAACCTCACACTTACCATCACTATAATGTACCGCATTTATTACGAATAAATTATTTGAATTTGTTTTATGTAAATTGTGTATGTTTGTTTCATAATAATGTTTGAATATTATCATGTATGTGTTAAGGTTTTTATTATGTTATGATGAATGTGCAGTGTTTAGTCAAACCCTAACCGGGTTTTTGGACACAAAGTAATTGTAAAATTGTATTTTTATTTATTTGTTTAAATAAATAAATAAAAAAATAAAAAATATAGGTGTATTTAGGTTATGTTTGGGTTAAGAAACTACAATATTGTGTAACAAAATAATACTTACAATAACAAATAAATAAATAACAAAAACTTAACCTAGACTGACACAGGCAGCGGGGCAAGCTATCGGTGGTATAGAAATAAACTTTTACATTGTAAACAGTATGGTTTTACTAGGGGTCGCTCAACAACTGATGCCGGTGTTGAGCTTTTAATCCAAATATTTGATACCACAGAGGAATCACAGGATGCCCTAGGGGTATTTTGTGATTTATCCATGGCTATCGATTGTGTTTTACATGAAACTTTGGTCAGGAAGCTTAACCACTATGGAATTAGGGATGCTTCTAAGAGCCTTCTAATCTCTTATTTGAGTAACAGGATTCAGAACGTCGACATTACCGGTAAAAGATCTCCAGGATCAGTGGTTACAATGGGAGTTCCGCAGGGTTCAATACTAGGTCTATTCTCGTTTTTGAGTTTATATTAATGACTTACCTTATTTTGTAAAAGACAGTCATGAGATAGTTTGTTTGCTAATGATACTTCACTTTTATTCAAAGTAAAACGACGACACCCAAATTATGACGATGTGAATAATGCGATCTGAAAGATTGTTCACTGGTTCAGTATAAATAACTTGCTATTAAACGAGGGAAAAACCAAATGTGTAAGATTTGTATTGCCTAATGTTAAGCAAGTAACAACTAGTGTACAAATTAAAGATAGGAATGTGAATCCTGTGGACACCACTGTGTTTCTAGGCATCACGTTAGATGCCAAGCTTCAGTGGGGCCCACATATAGCTAAATTGTCGAATAGACTGAGGTCTGCGGCTTAAGCAGTAATAAAGATCCGTGTTCATAGTGTAATGTCGTACGGCATTTTACTATGGGGAAATGCTGCCGGTATTCGAACTATCTTTGTGCTTCAGAAGAGGGCTATTCGAGCAATCTATAACCTAAAGGCTGGTGACTCTCTCAGAGAGAGATTTAAGAATATAAATAAATTGACAGTTGAATCACAATACATTTATGAAAATTTGATATATGTTCATAAAAATATTGAAAAGTTTTCAAAAAACAGTGATATTAACAATGTAAACACTAGAAGTAAGAACAAATTAGCAGTACCTTATACTAGGCTCCATAAAATAAATAATTCTTTTAAGGGTCCGTGTATAAGATTGTACAACAAAATACTAAATGATATTCAGAAATTAGATCTTAATAAATTTAAAATCAAAATCAAAGAAAAGCTTTATAAAAAAGCTTATTATTAAGTGTCAGATTACACAGAAGACAAAACAGCTTGGATCTGAAATGCTCCAAGCACTCCAACAGCTATTTCTAATTGTCTTTATCTAATTGATACTACATTGTATTGTAGTTTTGTATTGCATCATTTATTATTTTATAAATTCATATTTTGTATTGACCTTGTAACGACATATTCTTTTTTTTTGTTTGTAAATGTCGTTGCTTTTGTGCGCTGTGGTTTCCTGCGCCCATTCTTTGCCACAGTTAAAAAATTATGACCTGAATTGGTGGTAGGTTAAGTTCTTAAGAATAACTTAAGTTCTGGTATTTATAAACTAAATTAATTTAATATTATATTAGTATTTAAAATAAATGAATAAAAAGTACGATAAACTACGGTAACATTTTGGACTATTTTTAAGATACCGTACCAAAAAGTAAGAACTTTCGCTCATCAAATGAATTATTAAATTACATTCCTGTATCCTTTGTCTTGTAAATGGTATAATTTGGCTTGCTACTTTCTTGCACTTTTGTCATAATAGCTCATTGTTTCAGGCAGTTCCAAAATGCTTTGTATCTGATCCTGTAGTCAGTTCTAACAGAAAACAACCTCGCAAATCTGCGAAACCATTCCATAGAAGCGTTCTAGAACAACTGAGAAATCCTAATCAGCAGCGTTATCAAGATCATATCATCGTATCCCACGAAAAGGGGCGTAATTGCAAAACAGCAATTTTTCAAGAGAAGCTTTTTTGTGTTTATTAAATAAAGTAATAAAGATATTGATATTTTTTTGTGATAATAACATGTGTTAGCATCCTTTAGTTGGTCTAGAACATTTTTTGGGTAATAATAATTATAAGTTTAATGGTTATTTCCCTTAGTTCCTTATTCTGCGCTGTATTCTGTGTTGTATTCCATTAGAAAGCACCAAAATACGGTCCTAAGGTATGTACATTGTGACCTTTTTCATCGGAAATGTTTAAGCCCCAATTGCCGTTAAGCCATTTCTAAATTTTGAATTAGCTGGTTAATAATTTATATTTCTCAAGAAACTTATCATTTTAAAGAAGTAAATTATTATAGATTAAAAAGTAAATTATTCGCAGGTATAAAATCAAATAAAAGTTAATTTTATTGTACATAACATATTTTTTAACATTTTAAAGTTTCATGATCACTACGATAACTTTTAGAAAAAAATGGAATTTTTACCATGTTTATGTAGTTGGTTTTGAGTCCCTGATATTTTAGCGCATTGCATGCACCAGGATCACATAGTAACTGCAGTTAATGCGGGTGGATGTTAGGAGCAGCCGAAACAGTCTACCCTCTTTCATGTTCGTTTACTGCGCTCGACACCACTGTTCTTGATCGCACTACAAACTCGATCTTGTTCACGACACAGATAACTCACTGTATCACTCCAGGAACTGTTTAGATTCTTGCAGTTTTTACATAACATTATCACTGTATTCCAGACACTCGACCATTTAAACCACGATTCCAACCACGAACCAATCACGATTTAAATTATTTTTGTGCTTTTTATTTCAATAGCTTCTCTGACCAGATTTGGTTATGTAGTGGCGTTCTGTGGAAATAATCTGAAGGTTATAAAACTCAATTCAGTGATTCGGGCTCGAGTGAATAAGAAGTTCTGCAATGGCTGATTTCAGAGTGTTTTGTTTTGTTTGGCCTACATAAAAGCTACCACTATACAAAGCTACCACAGCTGCAGTCAATTTTGTACACGCCAGGTTAAAATGAAATGCGCCTTTCCTCTTTCATCTCATAGGTGAAGTTAATTTTAAGATGGATGTCATTTCAATTTGCCAAATTATCGTCAATGTGTTGCCTGCTACCAGGAAGTATACAGAAAACATCGCCACAGCTGCAGGCAATTTTGTACACGCCAGGTTAAAATGAAATGCACCTTTCTTCTTCCATGTCATAGGTGAAGTTAATTTTAGGAAGGATGTCATTTAAATTGGACAAATTATTTTCAAATATGTTGCCTGCCAAAACATCGTCAACGTACCTTTTCCAGAGTCTGATTGGTGTAAGTGCAGTGGTGATAGCTATAGCTCCTCGAAATAATCCATTCGCACTGTTTTTTCGGTCTCTATGTGTAGTCTCTGACTAACTCTTTGTGGATAATAATCTCACGGTTTTATGTATTCATATATGTTATTAATAAGACTTGCCTAAAATGACAAAATAAAAGAACGAAAAAAGCCTCATATAATTTAAATATCATAACGTTTAAATTTTATTAAATTTAATAAAAACACATCACTTTAGATCGTAGTCTAACATGACTTTCGTTTACTATGTAAAATACATCAATTTATCTAATATATTATACCAAAACTCATTAATTAGGACAAAAAATAAATTTTGACGTAGTATAAAGACACTAAAGGCATTAAGGCCACCTCTTTCATTTGTTTTTTTCAATTCTGCTGAAAAAGGCCACAAACAACATTAGGCCCTTGTTAAGGTGGCCCTAACGGCGATAATGGCTTTCTTTTACGTAAAACTTTGCGCCACATAATTGTGGCCTTTTAACAAACTTGAATATCAAGATAAATATTTACCTTTTTAAGACAATTTTTAGACTGAATTATGCCTAAATAAATGTAGAATGTAAAAATGAAATAAAAGAAAAACACCATTATGGCCGTAGGGGTTTTCGTGGGATACGACGAATTAGTGCCGAACCTTCAAGTAATGAAGAGGAATAATATTTGGATTTTGTTATTATTTATTTAATTTTTGTTATGTGTCAGATTTTAAAACTACAACAGACATAAAAAACATATAAAAATATTTTTGTCCACCTAATACACACCAAATGCCGTGTGTGCGGCGTTGATGTTTGAATGGAGTCCACGGATGTTAGTGAACTCCACCTCAAAAAGCGACTTAGTGGTGGGGAAGTGGGATGCCGTTGTCTGACCTGCATTGTTATTAGACACTGACATGGTGGTTGGATGGAGGCGTGACTAAAAGAAGATGCTGTGGCAGCAAGGGGGAAAAGACAAAGTGTGAGAGACCATCATGAACTAGTGCATGTAGTTGTTCGGTAAGACGTTGATCGACCTGCCGGACGGAAGGGCCCCCGTACCCGCCCGAAAGTAGTTGCCGGGTCCCACCAATCCGGTCACCAACCGGCTCAACGAGCCACTTCGGGATTATGCGCGGCCTGGTGGAGCAGCCTCATAGGGTGGTTAGCCCTAGTTGGGCTCCTGTACTATGCCGCGGGCGGCCAGCGGCATCACCGTTTCTCGGCGTCTCCCTGGCCGGCGAATCGACCCACGTCAACCGAACAATGCGTTCACAAAGACTTCCACCGGACCTTGACCCTGCCGCCACCGCACCTCTCCAAGCTCCGGTATTACGGCTCTGAACCCGGAACGCGTCCTGTGTTGAGCACCGAACACTTGGCGGGTTTTGCAAGTCCGCATGGTGGTAGCGCCGGACGAGCAAAGTTCTCCCATCAGCATGATCCCTTTAGTCGCCTCTTACGACACCAGGTAAGATACAGGGGAGGGGGTGGTGCAATTCATACCCAGCACCGCACGGGAAAAACCGTTGTAAACATTACAAGAATTTATTAAATTTGCAGACCACATTATTATCTGCATATGGGACCTTCAGGAATTTTCATATATATTTCTTCCTCTAATTTAAAAACGCTGTTTTCACGTCCATATGGTGAACAATAAAATTAAATTGATTCGCAAAAACTAATACGAATCTGAAGCTTGAAATACTTGCAACAACCAAACCTTTGCAGGTTTCGTTATAGTCAGTCAGTACTCTTCACTAAAACCACGAGCCACTAATTGAGCTTTGTATTTGAGAGACTATCCAAACTCATCTATTTTAATACTAAATATCAATTTACAATCGATAACATTTCTGTCAATAAGTTTCGGAGCTAGTATCCAAGTTTGAATATCGGTTAATGATTGAATTTCTTATTTGATAGCATTTTCCCACAAGTCTATCATTGCTGGATTCAATGTCTTTAAAGTTACTAGGTATTTTACATACTAATGAATCTGAATACAATAGATAGTTGACAGAAATATCTTCGCTTTAATTATAGTTTTTATTGGGTAAAGTTTTAATCCTTTCACTTCTAAATTTCAAAATTTTGTGAAACTGATTCATCTCGAGATAATGTCCAGTCATGCCGTTATCTACTTTCTGTGCACACATCTGTATCACTTACAGACTTCATAGTTGGTGGAATTACAAATGCGGGTATACATATCTCCAGTTTGTTTATACTCATCTGATTTAGTCTTAGCAGATTTGCACAACTTCCAATAAGCGTGCAAGTCAGGATCATCAACCAAGCGGTTGACGCCATCAGTCATACTCTCGGACTGAAATGGCATGTTTGACAGAAAATTAATTTCAGCAATCAGGACAGGACATCCCTGACTGCAACAAACTTAACAAACTCTTATAAAAGTATATTTTTAGAAATCAATTCACAGTCCACGAGCTGTCCTTAAACTTACTCACAACTTAGAGAAGTTTGGGTTTTCATTTTAAACTAATTTTATTATTTTAATTTCACGAGGCCCATAACCTATTAGGATTTATAGAAGCCAAATGAGACACGACACTTATAAGTTTGTAATAAAAGATTTATTATATATTTAGAAAGGGGTGTCGTATCCATAACAGTAACTAATAAAAAAACCTTAATGTGTTTTATTTTTATTTGGAGTTATTTACATAATACATTAGTACAGAAAAAGCTACTAGTCACAAATCATACTGAAAATGTCTTAAAACATAAGTATAGGTATGTTATTCGGCGATTACGTCGAAAACGAATTCAATACAAAGAAAAAATTAATATGAAGTAGCATAATTTAGCTGTCCTTACATAACTTCTTCGTGGATCTTCTTTAAACCATTAAAATATGCTAACACGGTAGGAGCGAGAATCAGTTTATTCTTCAGGAACTCCACAGCTCTTCCAGAATGATTTACTTTTATGTCATGCACAATTTTGTAAATAAATGTGCCGTTATATGTTCGGCTATAAACCGTCGGCTTGAATGGAGATCCACATAGTCTATTTAGAAAATTCATGTGTAGAAGGCAATGCTGAAACTCTACTAATGGATGAATTAGCTTATGATTAAAAATCTCAACGGTTTCAGAATCTGAAAGTGTAAAATATTCAGTCATTATCGCTTTAGCTATCTCGCTATCGTTATTTGTGACTAAATCTGTATTTGTCGTAGGATCAAAAGCAGATGTGGAAACTTTTGTAGCAAAGTTAACTTCAATTTCTCCATTGATATTCTGAGCTTTATCGGCTACAACACTCAACATAACGTGAGAAAGAAGCACGCTGCATACTTCAACTGTAGTATCTACTGGTTTCTGCAGCGAGAAATAGACCAAAGCTATAACCAAAAGTCTGGCATCTTCCGGCAACGAGGTAAGACTGCTGAATTTAGACGATTGTATCGTCTTTTTTAGGAAATGTTCAAATAATAGCAAAGATTTTATCTGTGTCCATCCATTTTCGAATGGACTTTGAACAGCTTCATAGGGCGGTTTCTGAACAGCATCAGTGACATCAATGATGAGCACCTTGCTAGTGTCATCTCCTTTGATTATTTTGAACTTCATTTCTTTCCTTTGAAAGTTAGTTAAAAGATTAAATGCATATTTAATAATGCCAAGCGATAGCATCATAGAATCTTCTGCGTCAGTATCTTCTACGCTCAAGGAACCTCGTATTGTGTTATAGTAATATAAATTGACATACTTTCTGGATATGTAGCCAGCAGCTATTCCTTTTTTAAACCACAATGGATCGCTATTATCGATATCAATACGGTTGTCATTCAACAAATAATGAACAGGCTGATCAGGAGTCACCACCATGCATATGTGTTCCATTAATGTTTTTTTCTCTTTATTAAACTTAACGAATTTATAATCATCCATAGACTTCCGTAAAAAATATGAAATATCTTCATTTGATTTCCGTGAAATCCATTGTAGTAAATACAAGTTCAGCTTATAACCACTACGCTCGTATATATTCATTTTTTTTAAAACATTCTGAAAACAATATTCTTCAAAAATTGTCTCGTCTCTCAGAACAATAAAAGTTGCTAACTTTTCTTCATTTAGATTATATTTCATCATAAATTCTTTGTGCCTAAATATTCTACACTTTATGGCACCTAAACTGTCGTTACTCTCCATACTTTCTTGAAAAAACGTATGATCGCATGGTATGTAAGTAACATCATAAAAACAATATTGGATATTAAAACCTATAATTGGACAGTTAAGCTTTTGAGCTAGAGCAATACATTGTGCTTTCGCTTCAAATTCACAAAAAACGTAATCAATATTCATGTCATCGAGAACTTGGATGTATATCTCCTTCGAAAATACAGGCAATAGGATATCTATATCCTTAGCAAGCAGCTGGTTTACATCGTAGTATTTGACTACTTTAGATATGTGTTTTAGATGAATATCTGTATTACCTCCTTTAAAAAGAAAATAGCATTTTACATTAGCTTTTTTGAACAAAGAGAGTTTCTTTTTTAGGTAATCAGCGTGCTTATCAGACCCGAAAACCGATCGCACATTGCTGTTATGATTCAAAGGGAAAAAAAAACTATTCCCATCAATAACTACAGAGCAGTCTTTTAATTCATATGGGCTCAGCTCTGTCACTTCAATATTCTTGCAAAATTGTTTAATCCTTATATAGTTCTTCATATTGTTGTACTGAAATGAAAATTATACAGGTTTATGAATAAATAAAAACATAAAAGCGTAATTCACAACCCTTATTGTAGAAGCTCAAAGAAACATACTCGTATTTGAAACTTATCTCTACGTAGTATAAAACAAAGTCGCTTCCCGCTGTTTGTCTGTCCCTATGTATGCCTAGATCTTTAAAACTACGCAACGGATTATGCGGGTTTCTTTAATAGATAGAGTGATTCAAGAGGAAGGTTTATATAAGATAAGATAAGATATTTTTTATAGCTGTATAAACTTAGCCTAGATACAAAAGGCTTATGTTAAGTAATTGAGGTTAGTGTTTTTAATAATATGTATAATACATGCATAATATAGAGAAACACTGATAATTTTAGAGGTTTCTAATGTGATGTCGTAAATAAACACTTTTTTGCGCAGAAATCTAAATAATTTATAGAAAAATAAAAATAAAAGTTTATAATTTAGCTGAGTTATTGCGATTTTAAACTTTTTATAGTGGACTCTACATCGCAATAACACAGTAATAACAAATAATAATAAAAGTTTATTTTAATGTTTTCTACCAATTATTTAGATCTCTGTAGGTATTTTACATAAGGATGCAAAGTTTCTTTACACGTAGCTAATTGGTTTTTAAAATTTGAACTTAGAAGTTTGTATGGAGACCGAAATTCTCTCCTAATATGATGACATTTTCGGAGAGTCTGGGATAATCGGGAAGGGGACCTATTTAAATGTTAAAACCCTGCTACTACCCTAACCGTGCTATTGCTAATGAGCAATCAATCATCCGTTCATAGTGCGTCATATGTTGGGATTCATAACGATGAAAGAAATACGTTACATGGCATGTAAGTGTATATTTTTATATTTAATTATATAAACCGTTTCGCGTAGCGGTGAAAGATGATAACACGCCCACTCTACCCTTGAATGTCGTAAAAGGCGACTAACGGACTAAAGACTGCACATACATCTAACAGCTTAGAGCGGCGATGGGCTCACCCCCTGTCAGGCTGACCACACATGCAGTCGCTATTTGGTGAAAAGTGGACTATGGCAGAGGACTACCTTTGAGGTCCTCATTGCCTGGTCTCTGACAAACCCTTCGGGGATAATAGTCGTGATAATATGTATGTATGTATGTATTTAATTATTTTAATACCTCTTTGAGTGAGCCTGTTATTATTTTGCCCCCGAACAAATCTAAACAAAAGTATTGACACTATTTGCATTATCAGTAAGTGCTGCTGCAAGACCAAAAAGTTTTGAGTAACGGACATGGGGCAGAAATATATGGGCTCCGTCCGCACCCATCAACTGCCATGGAACTGATTCGATAGTGCGAATGCCTGTCAAGCAGGTATAGTGAGGTATTGTGCAATAGATGTCCGTTGGTTGCATTCCGTGCAATTAATTAGTATACCCGTGATCATAGGTGTCTTGATTGTATCAGCCTGCCATTATGGAGAACATTCGGCCCATCGCCCATATATTTCGACAACATCACCATAGTAAAAATAAATCCACTTGCCAAGATCTATCAATTGAGCTGCATACGGGCAGATGTCCTTTTTTGTACCTTTTTTTTATAGCAGAAGGAGACAAACGAGCAAGCGGGTCACTTGATGGAAAATAATCACCGCCGCCCATGGACCCCCGCAAAACCAGAGGAATCGCAAGCGCGTTGCCGGCCTTTATGGAAGGAATAGGCTCGTTTCTTGACTTTATTGAGAAAAGTGAACTATGTTAGAGGGCTGCTTTTGCTGTCCTCATTGCCTAGTAAATGTATGTACAATGCCACCGACAGACAGCTGTTGCATATTATTTTCTACTGTCCTGCTTTTACTTGCTTGACAGTCAGTCGCACTATCGGAACTTGTGCTTATTATCATATCAATAGGTCTATCGTAGGAATAGGTCGTCATACAGATTATGACCTGCTATGGTATTAGATAGTATGAAAAATTATCTGCCCATAAACGACCCACTGATGGGGTCAGGTCTTCCCTCATAGACAATACTACATGGCTGTGGAGATTGCTTGTTGGTGGGTTTTAACAATTGTCTTCTTACGACGACAGCCGGGACCAACGGCTTTATGTGCTATCCGAAGCACATAGAACAGAGCCTATTTCTGTTCGTTGTCCGACACAATACCACTTTTTCAAAAGTTTTAAAGTTAAAACAAACTCACTCAAAGAGGTTTTTAAAGAAAATTAATATAATAATAATAAATGTAAAACTTACATGATATTGCTAAGCGACAATTGAAAATATATTTTTTTTTATGACAAGATTTTTTTGAAGTCCTCTTAGAACCAAAACTGTTCTTATTGGCGTTGCTTTTGGAACTGTAGTATATTTTTCATTTGGCTTGAATTTATATCACGCACTGTATGAAATCTAATCTATGGGACTTTTCGCTTAGCGTTGATGAGTGTTGCCATGATTATATCTTTTACTAGCTGTGCTCCGCGGTTTCACCCGCGTTACTTTGAGAGAAAAAATCTACTGAATTAAATTCCACTTAATATCATGTTTATAAAAACACCGTCGCAAATACTACTCGTATATTATTTTAGAACAAGGAGATGACCCATATTTGTCCATGTTTTCAACAAAATTAGAGTATAATTATAGAAAACAAACCTATATAGGGGAAAGATTTTTTTTGAAGTCCTCTTAGAACCAAAACTGTTCTTATTGGCGTTGCTTTTGGAACTGTAGTATATTTTTCATTAGGCTTGAATTTATATCACGCACTGTATGAAATCTAATCTAAGGGACTTTTCGCTTAGCGTTGATGAGTGTTGCCATGATTATATCTTTTACTAGCTGTGCTCCGCGGTTTTACCCGCGTTACTTTGAGAGAAAAAATCTACTGAATTACATTCCACTTAATATCATGTTTATAAATACACCGTCGCAAATACTACTCGTATATTATTTTAGAACAAGGAGATGACCCATATTTGTCCATGTTTTCAACAAAATTAGAGTATAATTATAGAAAACAAACCTATATAGGGGAAACGCTATAGATAGATAGATAGATAAATTCTTTATTGCACATACATGTAGAACAATTTTACAATATAAAACTTAAATCTAGTATGAGCAAAGGCGGTCTTATCGCTGAAAGCGATCTCTTCCAGACAACCTTTGGTTTTAGGACCCAAGAAAGATAAAGAGGAAGTGCGCAAGTACAATTAAACAGAATTACACGATAGTTAATTAATAAAAACAGGTATTATAATTATATACTTATAAATATATTTAAAATTAGACGTACATATATATATATGTACAACGATATAAGTATCATACATACACACATACATACATATATATTAAATAAACTATTACATGTTACTAGCAGATGACTTAGCTAATAGATGCTTGTGTAGCATAGATATGAAGATAGAAAGTGTCTTGGAGTGTCGGATTTCGTAGGGTAAGTTATTCCAAAGAAAAGTAGACTGGACTGTGAACGAATCCTTAAAATAACCTGACCGAGTAAAGGGAGCCTTTAGTACATTATCCGATTTTGACCTGAGACCACGGTTGTGATCCTCCCCTAGAAACCGGAAACATCCTTTAAGGTAGGAAGGAGTACGAGGATCATACAGTACGTTAAAAACGAGAGTGAGGATATGCTCCTCACGGCGCAACCTAATAGGTAGCCATTCAAGCCTATGCCTGTATTCAGACACATGGTCGAACTTACGCAAACCGAAGATAAACCTGACGCAGAGATTTTGAAGGCGTTGTAGCTTATTAAGCAAGTCCTCATTAAGATCAACAAGGCAGACATCGGCGTAGTCTAAGATCGGTAGAAGGAGAGATTGCGCAAGTTCGACCTTGGTCTTCACAGGAAGCAAGTTCCTCCACTTCCTAAGCGAACCAGAGGCAGCAAACACCTTACGACTCATCTCTGCTACTTGTGGAGCCCAGCAGAGGGTACAGTCGAAAAGGACCCCTAGATTCTTTACAACATCGCAGTAGTTTATTGAGATACCGTCAAAGAAGAGCGAAGGGACAGATAAATTGTTTAACTTGGCTGTTTGTTTTGAGCCCCCGATGATGATAGCTTGCGATTTATTAGGATTGACCGTTAAGCCATGGGTTCGACTCCATTCAAGAATAGTCGCAAGGTCAGCGATAAGGCTGGCGATCAACCTCTTAATATCATCAACGGGGGCCTGAGAATAAATTTGCAGGTCGTCGGCATACAAGTGAAATTGACAGGATAGGAGTGGTGTGAGAAAGTTAATAAAAATCGAAAACAGGAAAGGAGAAAGGACGCCGCCCTGGGACACACCGGCAGTGACGTCGCTAGCACTAGAAAGTTTGTCATCGGCGCGGACGAATTGCCGTCTGCCGAAAAGGTAACTACGAAACCAATTAAGCGCCGTATCCGAGACTAGGAGAGATTTCAGCATAGCCAGAAGGATGTCGAAGTCAACAGTGCCGAAAGCATTTGAAAAGTCCAATAGTACCAACACCGTCAACCGCTGATCGGACATTCCCAGGCGTATGTCATCGGATACTTTGGTCAGAGCTGAGGTAGTACTACTCGTATGTCCCGGGCGGAATCCAGATTGGAAAGGACTAAGGAAGTTAATTGAGTTTACAAAGACACTGATTTGGTTGAGGACAAGGCGTTCAAGGATTTTTGAAAGGAAGGGAAGAATGGATATTGGTCTAAAATGAGAGGGTAAGGAAGGGTTCGAAGTTTTAGGAACAGGTATGACGACTGCTTGACGCCAGCAGCTAGGAAAGCTGCCGGTATTAAGCGAGAAGTTAAAAATATGGCAGAGGATAGGGACCAGAATATCAAATCCTAAGAGGATCATCCGCCGGCCAATCCCATCCATGCCCTCGGCATTAGACTTAACTGCTCGGATATTGTCTTCAACTTCGCGCTCAGAGACCGACCGAAAGACAAATACAGGATGCTGTGGATAAGGAGAGGAAGACAGTGATAGCAGTGTGCTTTGTTTCAAATTATGAGGGATACATGAAAGAGCAGAAAAGTGTTGGTTTAAGGAGGACAAATCAAGATTTTTAGGAATGGAGGTCTTAGACTTACCAATACCCAAGGAATTTAAAAATGACCAAACCTTAGCAGGGTCACCGTTAGCTACGGAAGAGTGAATGTGACGACGTTGCGCATCCCTACACAGCCTACTACAGCGATTACGAAGCTCCCTATATTTGCCACGATTAATGTCAGATGGATCCTTCTTAAATCGAACCTTAGCAGCATTACGCCTGGCCATAATGACTTTAATGTCATTAGTTAGCCAGGGAGCGGGGAGATGTTTGAGCCAGACCGGTCGAAGAGGGGCATGGATGTCAAATATTTCGATCAAGTTCGAGTTGAAGATTTCCATCTTTAGATCGATAGTAGGGGCATCAAACACCGCATCCCAGTTAATACTGCTAAGGTCAGACATAAAGCTAACAGTGTCAACATTGTTGAAGTTACGTTGCATGATCACTCGCGGTTTAGGTTTAGGACAACGGATCTTATAGGATAGGAAAAGGAGATCATGATAGGAAAAGGCTTCAGCAGAAAGTTGCCCGTGGGAACTCACGTGATCAGGAGAGGAAACAATTGCAAGATCCAACAAGGAGGGCTGGCAGCCAGGAAAATGGTGTGTAGCAGTTGAAGGGAGAATGTTAAGGCTAGTGGATTCCACAATTGAACAAAGGTGTGTCGACCGTGAATCCCGCTTGAGTAAGCAGGTGTTGAAGTCACCCATAATAATAGTATGGTCAGCTGTTGGTACCAGTGTTTCTAATACGGCTTCAAATTTATCAAAGTAGTCTATGTGTAGATTGGGGCTATAGAACACGCCTAGGAGAATCTTCGAGTGACCGAGAAGAACTTCTATAAAAAGGTGCTCAGAAGATTCAGAGTAGGCAGATGGAGATTTACTTATGATATTAAAAGGCAGGTGGCCTCTGAGGAAAATGGCAACACCACCACCCCCCTTGCCAGTCCTGTCATTGCGAATGAGGTGAAATCCGGGAAGAGAGTAGGAGGTGGAAGGGAGACAAGGTTTTAAGAACGTTTCCGATATTAGGATGGCGTGAATATTTCGGTTACCAGAGAAGGTGGTCAGCAAATCTGGGTAATGCGCGGGGATGCTTTGGGCATTTATATGCACGACATTAAAATTTTTGGAGAAAGGTGCAAAGTTAGCATCAAGTAATGAGTCCAGAGGTTGAGGCAAACTTTGGAAACTACAGTCTGATAAAGAAGAAGCAGAAAGATAGTCCGACCTGTCAACCGAATCAATATTATTGTCATCATTAAAAATCGCTTGTAACATAATAAGTAAGTATATAAATACTATATAATATAAGATAAAATATATAAAAAAAATGTAATATAAAAACTAAATAAAAAAATTAAATAGGTATAGGTATACCACCCGCCAGCAGTATGGAAGAGAATCGCCTACCTACTAGGTACATTCATTCACTAAAAACACAACTTTAAAATGAAGTTTGAACATGAGACAAAAAGATAAATAAACCAAATGATTTACTAAACTATACAGCAAATAAAGAAGTTAAACAAAGGAAAAACAAACAAAATTAGGTTTAGAAAAATCAAAATTAGAAAAAGAAAACCCTAGGCCGTATAGACCAGATCCCTTAGTCATGTCCAAGAGTGAATTATAGTACTGACACATTCATCCGTCAGTGTCAGTCTGACACCTGACAGTAGGTAATGTAAACAAACGAGATCACGACGAGAAAAAAAAGGTTAAATACAAGTGAAACTACACTCCAACCCTATAGCATTTTAGAGTACATAAAAACTGATTATTATGTGGGTTAAAGTTTAAGTGGCTGAAAACCGGTTGCTAACATTTACTCGGTGTTGACGAGGTACCCGCAGCAATACGGAGAAACTCGGCCATGGACTCCAACCTGTGCCTGTTTCCGTCAGGAGTCTTAATGAAGATCACCCCTTCCGCAGTCCAGCAGTTAGAAATGCCGAATTTGTTTCTTGCAGCCATAAACACGTCATGACGCGACTTTGTTAGAAATTCGGATAGCGTGACTTTGGAACCCTTAAGGGCAACTTTGCCTCTCCACAAAGCCGCGCGCACCGCAGTATCCGAGAATTTTACAACAATGGGCCGCGGTTTGTTGTTATTGGGAGCCAGTTTGCCCATGCGATAATTTGCGGTAATGCTGCTACCCGAGAAACCTTGTACCTTGCATTTCGATGTGAGTGTAGCGACAACTTTAAGGGCAACTTTGCCTCTCCACAAAGCCGCGCGCACCGCAGTATCCGAGAATTTTACAACAATGGGCCGCGGTTTGTTGTTATTGGGAGCCAGTTTGCCCATGCGATAACTTGCGGTAATGCTGCTACCCGAGAAACCTTGTACCTTGCATTTCGATGTGAGTGTAGCGACAACTTTAGAGCAAGTATCTTCACCTTTCTGCTCCGCGATACCGTGTACCAGCAACATCTTACTTCGGAAACGCGTCTCAATCCTGTCCATGCCTCTTCGATATAGGTAGGTACAGTTATTGGCCATTTCAACTTTTATGTTAAAAACTAGCAAAGCCCTGGACAAATGGTAGATTTAAAACGAGAACAACGGTGGGTCCGCCCGTTATGGTCCCAGTCCGGTTTGCCTCCTGCCGGTATGCACCCACATTGAAAAAGTTGTTATTCCGGTGTGCACTCGGCCGCGTTGCCCCCGTAGTTTCTGTTTTTATTATGATTATTTTTTGGACAAGACTCTTGAGCAAATACTGTTGAAAATAAAAGTGTTTTTGAATTTAACTCATATTTATTTTGTACTGTGAGTACATTATCATCGTTTTAGAAATACTAACAATAGTTTTTCGGTATATTATTTAAATAAGTATATAACTTATTTAAATAATATACCGAAACACGCGGCGTTACTCAGGGCTATTATTTAATACCTAACCTCCTGAAATTCGAAAACTATAAGCAGAAACGATGAGAAACGAATCCCTTATAAATTTAATTATTGGCTACAAGCAGCTACATCATTTGTGTAGTTAAGTAATCTGTTTTAACACTTAAATTATAACAATAATAATAATGTTTGTTTCCATATCTACAGTTAATATGTAGTCTTTTATAAATTATTATTATTATTATTTCGTTACCTCATTCTCTGGTATATACAGCTCCCAGTTATCTTAAACTCTCATTTACTATAGTAGTTTATATACTTGGTTATCCTATCTTGTCTTCTACTTTCTAACACATGCTTATGAACTGGACTTTTGTTTTTTTGGAAATAGTTTTTTGAATTTCCCTTATTCTTATTTTTTTCTGTCTCTGTTGTCAACAAAACTGCAGTCTCCAGAATATTTAACTTTTATTTTTTCACATTTGTCTACTCAATCGTACTGATTCGAAGATCATGACAAAAACAGAAACTATGGGGGCAACGCGGCCGGGTGCAAACCGGAATAACAACTTTTTCAATGTGGGTGCATACCGGCCGGGGGCTAACCGGACTAGGACCGTAACGGCCGGACCCACAACGGCAACACTTTTATTATCTCTGAAAAACTTTCAACAAAATTCGACTAGGTGGATTGTTTCTTTTCCAAAGTGTGATTTTTCGCAGTGCAAACAAAATTATGTTTGTTTGTTAAAAAAATCTTAAAACTGATTTTTTTTTTATTAGATGTTTTGAAATGTTTGTATTGTAGAACATCTTTTGAAATCATATAAAAAATGTAGTTATTATGCGTTACAAACAGATTAAAGGTGTAATAACCTAATTTTCTTTAATAACTACGAAATGTTGGTGTGGCCAGTAACTGTCACAATTATAGAATAACTTTTAGTTATTGGCCTCATAAGCCAATTACTGTATATTAATAATAACACTATAAATAGCGTTACTAACAAATAAAATGTCTTCTAAAACGTATAGAAAGCATTATGCAATTACCAGAAATTTTAAAACATTATTAACAGTTAATACCCTAGAAGAGCTCGATGGCGCAGCGGCTAGCGCGTTCGGCTTGCGAACTTGCCCGTTAAGCAACTTTCGCAATGCCTGGTCGCTATATGGGTGACCAAATTTAAAACATCTCGAGCTCCTCTGTGCTTCGGAAGGCACGTTAAGCCGTTGGTCCCGGTTGTTGTCGTAAGATGACAGTCGTTAAAACCCACCAACCCGCATTGGGCCAGCGTGGTGGGTTATGGCCCAATATTCCCTCGTGCATTGTCTACGTGGGAGGCCTGTGCCCAGCAGTGGGACGTTTATAGGCTGATGATGATGATGATGATGAATACCCTAGACCAATGACTGTCTTGTTGGTCAAGCTATCCCACAGGAAAAGTAGGCTAATAACTATTTATTTTGAAAAAATCAGCTTAAAATTATTTTCTTGTCTAAATCAGGTTCGTAAGAAGAAATAATGCCGAAGATACCCCAGTATACAAAGGCACAAAGGCAGGCTTGACGAGGCTTTAGAAAAATAAAAACCAAAACAATTTCTTTGAGAGCAGTCAGTTTTTACTCTAGATTTTAAACTCAAAAATCAAGATTAGATCTGGTTACTTGTAATACGTGTCGGCGTCTAGCTGCTAGTCTAGTTTTTGTAAAAAGTTTTGTCATCGTCATTGCGTTGATATTTAGCACCAAGAGCATATTTCAGATGACGATGAGCTTTATGATGCCATGACTGACATGTTTTGTTTAATGCTGATTCTGAACCTTCTGAGGATGAAAATCATCATGAAGACAGTTTAAGTCATTACAGAGTTTAAATTGATTTATATGTTTAATTTTATATTTTATTAGCTGCCCGCCCGCGACTACGTCCGCGTAGATCTCGTACCCGAACCGACAAAAAAAATCTTTCATACAAACCTTGTCGAGACAATTACAAACACAACAAAAAAGAATTAGCTAGATAGGTGCAGCCGTTCTGAAGTGATGCGCGTACAAACATTTCGGCCATTGATTTTATTAATATAGATGTTTAATGTGGCCTGGCTGTATGATCTCATGGCCAATTACTGTAATAATATGGCCAATTACTGTGATTTTATGTTTTTATGTTAATTTTATTCATTAAATGCTTAATAAAAGTGTATGCGGGGCGTCTTAACTAATAAATAATTATTAACATAAAACCATACGGCATACATTTTATTTATTTCTAACTGAAAAGTTATTTTTAATTGAAGTTTTCGATCTTGAGGGCGCTTAACTGGCCAATAACTATACCATTTCCCCTAAATAGATAATTACGTTTAAAAAGGAATGACAAGGAAGGAATGAAGGAAGGACAACATGCTAATGATGCATTACAAATTACGTACGTTTATCACATTATTTTTAACAAAACAAACATCAGTAAGAATCATTGTTGTGATGCAGTAGAATTTATAAATCTCGACCATCGATTGCGTGTCTCCTATCCCATTTTTATAGTGTGTAAAAAAATATTGTACTTAGACAAAACTGGTAACATTGTCTGCATATTATTTTAATCGGCTAACGAGATTACTTTTAATTCATATTGATAATAGCTATCTAATTTCATGATAAATAAAGAAAACGATAATGTCATATCATAACAAGATACGATGGATTATGTCACAGGGATATGATAAAAACAGAGATTTGGTGAATTCCCTAAGTGATTTGATCAAATCACGAGGATGTTAAAATAACAACACGATTTTATCATTTCCCTAAACCAATCTAGGGATTTGAACAAATACCTGAACTGAATGGAAATTTAAGTTAATTTTAAATTAAATTAATTTTTTAAATTTCTAACCTATCACGTGACCTACAGGAGTAGGGCAATTTATGTTCTAGTGGTGTTCAAATCCCTAGATTTGTTTAGGAAAATGATTAAATCATGATGTTATTTTAACATCCTCGTGATTTGATCAAATCACTTAGTGAATTGACAAAAAACTCTGTTTTTATCATATGACTGCGACATATATATCGCACACGACAACATGTACAGTCATAACTCAAAATTAGACTTTTCGAGTAAAAGCGATTTGAAAGTTCAAAAAATCATAGAACCAAAACTATTGAAGTTACGTAAATGATTGATAGGGAAAAAATATTATTTAGGGAATGCTTTTATTGTTTAAATAATAAAAATTTTAAAAATCTGTATTAAAGTTTTATTTTTTTCTTGTTAAAAAAAACTTCGTAATTATGACTCTATTTCCTGCGTTTTAATGAAAAATTACGTTTTAAATCTCTCTTTCCCGTTCAAATCCATCAATTACAAAAAATTATCGTAGTATTATATAAAATGTGGCCATATTACGATTCTTCTTTTTTTAAAGTTTACTAATTGCTATTGTATTGTCTCAATCAAGTTGATTAAGTATAGCAAAATAAAATAATAATTTCCAAAAATAATAAGATTTTATTCAGAAATAATAAAAATTGCGGTCATAATTAACCATAACTCTAATATAATAGGTATCTCATCCTCACATCCAACTCATCTCTTGTTTCCTCTCACGGTCAATGTCCAGCTCCCGGTTTTTCCCATCATGACTTAATTTTCCTCTCTTACATCCTTAAGCCCCCAAAACCTGTTCCTAAAGTGCTGCGTATGCGTTGCTTTGGTCGTATGGATGTAGAAAGATTGCTCAGAGACGCTTCCCAAATCAATTGGGAACAATTAATGACTGTCCCCACGGTCGACGAGAAGGTTGGTGTCTTTAAACAGGCAATACTCTCACTTTATGATGTGCATGCTCCTGTTAAGTCAGTTAAGCTAAAGCGTCCACCTGCCCCTTGGCTGACCAGAGGGATTCGTATGGCGATGAGACGTAGAAATCGGGCTTTTCGAAAATTTAAAAGAGAGCGGTCTGAGGGTAATTGGTGTCTTTACAAGTCTGCAAGAAACCTATGCAATCAGATGATACGCAATGCTAAACGCCGACACATTCATGAAAATATCTCAATGTCCTCCCCCGCTAATATCTGGAAGTTCTTTGGAAGCCTTGGTATTGGCAAGGCCCGTAGTGTTGTTCTGCCTAACACAATCGTGTTGGATGATTTAAATCGTCATTTCACCACCACTGTTAGTATAGATCATTCAACCATTTGTCAAACGGTAGATTACATTGCGGGTCTACCTCGTCGCATTACTGACTCTTTTCATTTTTCTCCTGTTACTGTGGATGAAATCAAAAAGATTATCCTCTCCATCAAATCCGGAGCCCTGGGACGTGATGGCATCAGTCGTCGTATGATTGTCTCTATCCTAGATCATGTTATTTCTCCAATTACCCACATCATCAACTTTTCCTTTGACTCTGGTCAATTCCCTTCCCAATGGCGTAAGGCTTATGTCCGTCCTTTACCCAAAATCTCCAATCCGTCCCATCCAACCCATTTTCGACCCATATCCATTCTTCCGTTCCTGTCCAAGGCAATCGAGGTCTGTGTCCAAAAGCAACTTGCAAGATTCATTTACCAAAATAACCTCGTTGTTCCTCTGCAATCTGGTTTTAGGCCTGGGCACAGCACAGTTTCCGCTCTCCTGAAAGTTACCGGCGACATTAGACAGGGTATGGAGGATACAAAAGTCACAGTCTTGGTACTAATAGACTTCTCGAACGCCTTTAATGCCGTCAGTCATGACATCCTCCTTTCTATCCTTTCTCATCTTATGGTTTCATCTGAGTTAAAGGAATGGTTCACCTCTTATCTTCAAGAGCGTCAGCAGTCGGTCCGCATTGATGAGACATCATCAAATTGGCGTAACCTGAATGCTGGTGTTCCACAAGGCGGTATTCTTTCTCCATTATTATTTTCAATATTCATCAACTTTATTACCCATTGGCCAATGACTTTATGACCTTCAGTGTGCGTATCACCTGTACGCCGATGACCTTCAGCTTTACACCCAAACACGTGTAGATGACTTATCAGACGCTATTATTAATATAAATCAGGACTTGGAAGCTGTTAACGACTGGTCTCGTAGGTTTGGTGTGGCTGTAAACCCTACAAAATGTCAGGCGATAATTGTTGGCAGCTTGCGAATGACGAATAAAGTGAGAATTAACTCTGTTGCTCCTATAATATTTGATGGTACGGTCATACCATTTAGCACGACCGTTAAAAATCTCGGCTTACATCTGGATAATACACTCAGCTGGCATTCTCAGGTTGCTAGTGTCTGTAAAAAAGTTACTTGGACTCTGCGCTCCTTAAATCGTCTGAGGAACTTTTTACCGTTCAAGACAAAACTTGCGCAGACTTTAATTTTTCCTATGATTGACTATGGTGACGTATGTTATTACGATCTTAATTCAGTCTTGCTGGATAAGCTTGACAGACTGCTCAATAACAGTATCAGATTCATTTGCAACCTGAAGAAGTACGACCACATCTCACAGCATAGGTCTGAGTTAAAATGGTTGCCCATTCGCCAGCGGAGGTGTTGGCGCGCCCTTACCACACTTTTCTCCTTCCTAAATTCTCCTAATGCTCCTTCCTATCTTACTCCCCATTTTCAATATCTTTGCACCTCTCATGACAGGAATCTCAGCTCTTCAAATAATCTTCTCCTTCTCTCTCCTTGCCACTCTTCTGGCTTTGTTCATTCTTCCTTTTATATTCAGTCCATACTGCTCTGGAACGCGCTACCTCAGGAAGTCAGAATGGCTACGACTCGTGACGCTTTTAAAAAGAAAGTCCACATGCTACTTTTTGATATAACCATGGCAGAATCATCTCGATAACGCCTTTTTATATATTATTTAGTATATGTAAGTATATTTATATTATTGTAAAAGTATTTATGTATATTCCTACACCTATGTATATGTTTATTAATATGTATATAAATATATATGGATATATATATATATATATATATATATATATATATATATATATCCCACAAGCAAACTTCCGTCCACTGAAGGCGAAATTACATTTAAAATGGCGTCCACCGCTATTTGACGTCCGCATACCGGACGCCACTTTTTTAATCGATGACACTTGGCGCCTCTAAGATCAAGCTAGCCGTAGAACAAAAATCGATGGAAGCCAAAAATTTATTGTAATGGCTGCAAATAAATACTGGATAGTTCCCAAAAAAATCTCAGCAGAGGTGCGGCGCTAGTGTCGTGCGTATATCCACAGCCGTATTAAACGCGCTTCTTTTCTGACGTATTCATATAAATTTGGCGTCCGCTAATGCGACGTTGCCAGCTTACTCAATGTTTGGTGCCTACTAAAATACAATATCACACTAATATTATAAAGGCGAAAGTTTGTGAGTGTGTATGTTTGTTACTTCTTCACGTAAAAACTACTGAATGGATTTGAATGAAATTCGGCATACAGATAGTTTATAACCTGAATTAACACATAGGATACTTTTTATCCCGATATTCCCACGGGAACAGGAACCACGCGGGTAAAACCGCGACCGGCCGCTAGTTATTATCATAAATCGTAATCTATTATACTTACTTATTAAAAATGTATTGTCATAAATGACTTTTTTTTTAAACAGGTGACATTTTAGCTTGATTGCGTAATGCTTTATCAGAAGGATAAGTTTTATCCAATGATTGAATAATCAGCCATAAAACTAATAAATAATTAATAAAAAATTTAAATGCAACCTATCCAAAACTGTAAAATTTCTTTAATACATTTTTAACCATATATTTAAGGCATAAAGTTCAAAGTCTATTGAAGAAAATTGGACATTTTGTGGTAGGTAGGTTGATGTGCTGGCGTGTGTACATGTTCTTTCATCATCCCACCTGTCGCATATTGTGTTCAGAATGCTCTTAGAGCTGGCGCAAACTGTGAAATAGCAATATACGGGCGCCAGATAACAATATAATAACTCCTCAACAAAGGGCCTACGCCTTTCAACTATAAAGACAATTAAGTTAGGAAGCCACTATCCGAGGCGCAATATGAATTCGTATATCGGATTGTCCGACTTGTCACATATTATGCTCAGGATGTTGTTAGAGCTGGCGTGAAATGTCAAATAGCAATATCCGATATACGGACGCCAGTCATCAATATACGGACGCTAGATGTCAATATACGGACGCCAGATGTCAATATACGGATGCCAGATAACAATATACGGACGCCAGATAACAATAGACAGACGCACGGTAAAAAAGGGCCTAGGCCTTTCAAACTATAAGGACAATTAAGTTAGGAAGCCAGAACCCAAGGCATTTACGCAATATGAATACGTAAATCGGACTGTCCGACTAGTTTTTTTTTTTCTGTAAATGGGTTTGCTCTTGATCCCAATCAAGCCGATTCACGATGGAGCGAGCTAACCCAGAAGGTGTCTATTCACTCTTGCTTTGAAGATACTTAAGATAAGTACTCGGAAACACAGACGCAGGGAGGGAGTTCAACTCCTTTTCTGTGCACAGTATAAACGATGTTGAGTAGTGCTTTGTGCGACATTTAGAAATATCCTCCAAGAAAGGGTGGTAGCCCGCAGTGCGTCTGGATGTCCGATGGAAGAAAGGGGATGGCCGTATGAGCTCATGGAGTTCCAGGTCTGTAAAAGACCGACAGAAAGGCAACTTTGCGGCGGTGAGCTAGGGTGTGAAACTTGCTCTTCACCAGTTCTTTGTCGCCAATTAGCCTCTCAACTCTGCGTTGTATCGTGTCCAGTGCAGTTACTTGGTATTTTTTTTTATATAATTCACCAACGTTTGTTTACACTGATACATTAAATTACTTAATTAAGTTTGTAACATTATTTAAATGTAACAAACACTTACAGGTAAATACAATATGGTAGGACTCCTTCATGTTAAGGATAATAATTTTTAAACAATAATAATCTAAAAAAGTAACAAGAAATACAAATATTCACGATAGATCGATTCGATCAGCGATAGATGTTCACTGTAGTAATCTTTGTTTTCAAAAAATCACTAATTTCATAGTTTTGAGACGCTTTACGGTCACTATCAATATACACAGATGCAAAGTACAAGTAATATTTCGCTGAGCCGTCCCATAGGTGACTGCAATATTCCATACAAGATCGGACTTCAGCTTTAAAGAGAGTTTAAAGCTATCCCGGCGTGAAATATCACTTGACCTTATTTAGGACGCCCAGCTTTTTGACTGCAGTTTGCATCCGAAAGGTATCTCTCTACGACAGTACTGTCATCTGCATACCCAACAATTCCTGGTATCAACAGGTCATTGATGTGCAACAGGAAAAGCGTCGCAGAGAGACCCCTGAGGAACTCCGGCATCAATAGCCACTGAGTCAGAGGACCAGCCATCGATGACTACTCTGATCGATCGTTCCGTCAGAAAATCAGCTATCCAACTACAAAAGTACATATAATAATATCTACAGCGAGGACACCATACGCAGAAAGGTTGCGCAGCAGACTTGCGTGCCAGACCCTTTCAAAAGCCTTCGAGATGTCCAGTGATACGGCAAGTGCTTCGCCGTGCATCTCGAGGGCCCACCCCAGTAGTGCGTCACATAAACTAGAAGATCCCCAGTCGAAATCCCCGGCTTCCTCGGCGGAAGCCATATTGACAGTCACTGAGGAGGTCATTAACTTATAGGTACATACCTATAAGTTAATGACCTCCTCAGCTCCTCATACCAACTTACTGTTTAGAACTCTTTCCATGACCTTACAGAGTATGGAATTGATAGCGATCGGTCAGTAGTTGCATGGGTCAGCATGAGACTTCCCTTTTAGGGTACTGGCTGCACATTGCCAAGCTTCCAGCATTTCGGTACGGTTTTTGTCTTTTTTTCTCTTGTTACATAATTATGCTCAGGATGTTTGTTAGAGCTGGCGTCAAAATGTCAAATAGCAATATACGGACGCCAGACATCAATATACGGACGCCACATGTCAATATACGGACGCCAGATAACAATATACAGACGCACGGTAGCTCCTCAACAAAGGGCCTAGGTATTTCAAACTATAAAGATAATTAAGTTAGGAAGCCAGAACCCGAGGCATTTACGCAATATGAATTTGTAAATAGGACTGTCCGACTTGTCACATATTATGCTCAAGATGTTATAAGAGCTGGCGTGAAATGTCAAATAGCAATATACGGACGCCAGATATCCAATATACGGACTCCAGACATGAATATACGGATGCCAGATGCCAACAACGGACGCCAGATATCAATATAGGGGCGTACGGTAGCTCCTCAGCTTAGGGCTTGGATAGTTAGTAGAACATCATCTTTAAAGGAAAAAGAGAATATAAGTACTTATTTAGGAAATCAGAACCCAAGGAATGCAAGCAGAACCACTTACCCAAAACTGTCAATTTTCTCGAATCGATATTGACCCTTATAGCTAAATAATAAATTGTGTACTTCAGTGCAGCGGCTATTTATGATGGCCGCTGCACTTTTATTTAGATCGAGATCAAACCTTAAGGCATCACATTGATGAACCCAAAACTGATGTCAGTTTCTTTAATGAAGCGTTATCGCATTTCAGTTTCCCATACAAATTTCCAAGTTGAAATTTTTAAAAACCATTAGGCCATTTTTGATGAAACTCGGCATTAATGTTTTTATATTTTAGCGTTTTATTAACGCTTAAATATACTTAAGTAAAATTTTAAACACTGAAAAAAGACGACAACCTCAGGCGGGAATCGAACCACGCACCTTCCGCATTCCGGGCGACTGCCTTAACCACTTGGCTACCGAGGTCTGGCTTTCAAACGTCGAAATTTGTCAGTGCTTGATGCTTATGTTTTTAGTCAACATTGCTTCATCAAATCTTAGAAGTTTTCACCTCTGAGATCCGAAAGAAATATTTTTACAAATATTTGAACATTCTGTTAAGATGAAGCTGCGTTTATAGATTAATGTTTTTATGTTTTAGCGTTTTATTAACACTTAAATATACTTAAGTAAAATTTTAAACATTGAAAAAAGACGACAACCTCAGGCGGGAATCGAACTACGCACCTTCCGCAAAAATTTTACTTAAGAATCACGGCATGCTGAGGTAAAATATAGAGATCTAAATAGTTTGTTGAAAACATTTTTAAAAAACCTTTATTTAACTGAGTTATTGCGATTTGAAAATCTCAATAACTCAGCCAAATAAACGATTGGATCCCTGTGTTTTACTTTAGCATGCAAAGTTTCATAAAATATGGCTTAATGGTCTTTAAAAATTTCGACTTGGAAGATTGTATGGGAAACCGAAATGTGTAAACCCTCTTAAATAAAAAAAAACTTTGGTTAACAATTTTAAAGACATCTGTCAAATTGGACCCAACATTAAAATATTCGGTGAAAGAAAGAGATAGGTAACGCATTGCTGGCAACGTCGCTTTTACAAAATCAGGAGGACGTGAAAATGTCAGCGCATTAAGTAAATGATAATCAGTATATCCAGGAAGCCAAAAATTTATCACCATGAAATGGAGTTCATAAATGTTTGGGCATGACTGCAAGAAGAATATTGCCACAATTAAAATAATCGCAAAATAAAATATCCTATAAAGAAAGGCATCAAAAAACTAAGAAACATTCGCAGAGAGATGATCTAAATTGTAAGCTGAACTGGAGGACGTCGTAATGATGCACAGCATGCATGACGCCAAATGCGTAGCTGGATGTAAATATATATATATATATATATATATATATATATATATATATATAGCCAAATGCGTAGCTGGATGTAAATATACAGCTACGCATTTGGCTATATATATATACAGCTACGCATTTGGCTATATATATATATATATATATATATATATATATTATTTGTTTAAATATATTTTTATTGTTTTTATTACATCTTTTGTCACCGCAGCTAATTGCACCTACCATGTCATCTCTGCACCACCCTATGGTTGACTGGTAGAGAATGCCTTAGGCATTAAGTCCGCCATGTAATATATTGTTGCAAAAGTTTTAATTAATAAAAATAAAAATAAATATTAGGTAATTCAGACATTGTTAAATATTTTCTCTTAGAAAAGCAAACATGAGATAATTATGTAGGTACTGTATCCATTTGGTAAGTAATATTATCACAATCACCTTACATAAGTAATAGTTAGGCAATCTATGTATTCCTATAACAAAATGTATTATAAGTAATAATTTCAGTCTAAATTTTAGGTCATCATTCATAAGTGGAATGGGCGAGCGGCTAGTGCGTCTTCCTTCAAGTACGCGTGCGTTCGGTCTCTCGTCGAAGCTATCTTAGGGAATTTTTGCCAGCCGTCCCTTTCACAAGACCGATGACGGCCTGGCCCATGCTGCAAAGGAGAAAGCCGATCTCTTAAGCACTCTTTTCGCATCAAACTCGACCTTGGACAATGGGGAAAACTCTCCACCAACCATACCGCATTGCGCTTGTTCAATGCCAAACGTTCGGTTCCTACAAAGATCAGTTCGTAAGGCTCTTTTTCTTTTGATATCCAAAAGTCGAGTGGGCCTGATGCAGTTCCTCCCATTGTGCTTCGGACATATGCTCCTGATTTGGCGCCGGTTCTAACACGCCTTTTCCGGCTCTCTTACACTACTGGCATTGTCTCAACTCTTGGAAAACAGCCCTTGTCCACTCGATTCCCAAAAAGGCGATCGCTTAGATCTATCCAACTACAGGCCAATAGATGACCTCTCTGCCGCTCTCCAAAGTAATGGACTCCATTACAAACCGCCAACTCTTAAGAAGAGAACCATCTACTAAGTGATCGCCAGTATGGTTTTCGTCGCGGTCGTTTGGCTGGTGATATTTTGTATCGTACTCACCAATGGGCGAAGGCAGTCGAGAGTAAAGGGGAGGCACTGGCACTTTGACAGCGTATGGCACAGGGCTCTTCTCTCTAAGCTTCCATCATACGGGCTTCCTGGGAAATTGTGTTCATGGGTTGCCAGCTTTCTTTCTGGGCGTAGCATCAGAGTCGTAGTTGACGGTTCGTGCTCTGACATGAAACCCGTGAATGCTTGAGTCCCGTAGGGGTGTGTGTTATCCCCTACTCATAACTATAACAACAGCAATCATTGCTATGCAGACGACAGTACTGGGATGCGCTCTACATCGGACGAGCTTATATTTCCCGCTGGAAAGCGTCATCGAGAGCCGGAATAAACTTGTGACTGAAACCGAGAACATGTTAAATCATGTCTCGAATTAGGGCCGACTTAACCTAGTCCAGTTTAACCCCTCCAAAACACAAGTTTGCGCATTTATCGCGAAAAAGCATCCCTTCGTCGTACCTCTGAACTTTGAGGGTGCTCTCCTTGATACCAATCCAACTATTGGGATCCTTGGCGTCGATATTTAGAGTGACGTTCAGTTCCGAGGTCACTTGGAAGGTAAAGCTAAATTAGCTTCGAAAAAGCTGGGTGTGCTTGTAGAGCTGGTCAGTATTTCACGCTGGCCGACCGTTTACCACTGTACAAAGCATAGGTCAGGCCGCATTATGAAATACTGCTCCCATCTTTGGGCTGGAGCACCCCAGTACCAACTCCCTTCCATTTGACCGCATTCAACGCAGAGCTGCTCGAATTGTCGACGACGTGGTTATATCAGGTCGGCTCGATCCACTGGCCCTTCAGAGAGACGTTGCGTTTCTCTGTATATTGTACCGCATATTTCATGGGAGTGTTCTGAGGAATTGTTCGGCTTGATCTCTGCCGTTAATTTCCTTCACCGAACTACACGTCATCGACTGTCATTCCATCCACATCATCTTGATGGATGGCGGTCGACTACTGTACGTTTTTCCACGGAATTTCTTGCCTCGAACTACAGCCTGGAACTCGTGTTGTGGAACAACTTAGGGATCTTTAAGAACCGAGCCTATTCCTTCCGTAAAGGCCGGCAACACGTCTGCGATTTCTCTAGATTTTGGGGTGTCCTTGGACGGTGGTGATTACTCACTATCAGGTGACCCGCTTACTCGTTTGTCTTCTTCTTTTACAAGAAATAAAAAATATTCCTACCTGTAAATAGGATTATAAACCTGTTATGAAGTATAAGCAATACGTGCGTCCGCGTTTAAAATGAGTTTCCTGAGACAAACGAAGGAAATAACTTTGTACTATAAAAATTAATATTTTCACACAATTTTAAGTAGTGATTAAATATTATTCAATAAAAAGTAGTTCCACGTGAAGTAAAAGTAGTACAGCCATATATTAATGGAAAATAAACAAAATCAGATCAAAAGTTATCTTAAAACATAATTTTATTGCCAAACACTATCTTTTAGTACAATATTGATTTAGCTAAAACATGAACAACAGAAAATCTTACACTGTCCTAACAAAGATGATACACATGAAAACATATTGTTTGAAAAGTGAATACAGTCACAACACAAAAGTTTTAATCGAAAAACAGTTCAAAACGTACCTACAAAACATGCAGAAATTAAAAAGTCAAAACCGTATTAACTCAAAATAATACACAGCACTATGATAATTTATAATCAGTCAACATAGTCATATCTCAAAAGTGTCTTTTTAGACTTTCTTACCTCAGTGAAATTCCCACTTTGGCGGCGTATTATTTGGTTTACGCGCCCAGCAGCGGCGCATGCGTCTCGAACGGCGCCGGAGCTCTAAATAAGAAAGTACCAGGGTACACAATCTTAGAACTAGCAAGCGGTAATATTTAATATAATAAGTCGATAAAATTGAGAAGAACATCACAACGTTTAAACTTGCTCAATGAAACATGATTTTTAATTTATCAGGGTTATATGATCCAAAATCTACAAAACTCGTGCATAGATGGCAGGACTCGTCATATTTTAGTCACGTAGTCTATAGATTGACCACAAGATGGCGTAGTAACTGCGCCTAATGAAGGATCGATTGGGTTACCAGTATTGTGTGTATTTAAAAGTATTAGTAGCTTTATCATACCTATTGGCACCGTTAATCGACTCCTAAGTCCTGAAGTGACATTAATTATTTTAACTTTAAATTAGTTAAACACTCCCTGGCTACGTAATATAAATGCATCTAATTTAATTATAAATTAAGGTATGAAAATAAACTACAAAGCAAAATTAGAAAAATTAATCAATAATATTTCTAATTATTAGGTTAAGTTTTGTTGTGTTAGCTTGCAACATTACAAGCAATTAGCCGGTTAGCCGCTGGGTTTTCCTAGTATTTCTTTCTGTCTTTATTTTGTTTGTTTTAATTTGTTTTCTTTATTATTGGATTACCTTTATCTATGATTAATGGTTATAAAGTGCTTTTCATTTAAGTCTGTTTAGATAAGACTCTTGACCTTGGGAAAAATTGTTGTTTTTGTGTTTTCATAATGTCTATAGTGTGTTGCGTACCTGGATGTTCAAACAGTGCAGGTATTTAAGGGTTAGTCCGAGACTAGCAATGAGAAACCGAAAAAGCAGTTCACTGCCACAGTCCACCACTGCACATGTGCTCAACGTATGTGCAGTCTTCAGTCATTCAGTCGCCTTTTACGACACCCAAATGGGGAAATGGGGTGAAGTGTGCTTGTCAATGTCACCTGTTTTACTCTAAATGGATATTATAGTAAATAATTTAATTTCTTTCAATCTTTTCATAAACATTGCAATATTTAATTAATAAAAAAGGTATGTCTTTATTTTTTGTTATTAAATGAGTTTCTGGTTTTAGTTCCACCAGTTGCCATTGCCACCAGTTTAGTCTGAGCTCTCCTCGATTGCATGAAATAACTGCATCTGTTCTGATAAAATACGAACTGTTGCTTGTTTTCAATAATCGAAGCGCTTATTAACATAATATGCCGCTAAAACGTACTCCTCCTAAGTCTCCAATGTCAACATCACGACCACCAACTACTGCAACAGCGGTGCCCAATACACCAGTGCCTGTTGTCTCTGAACAGCAAGAGGACTGCGCCGCACCAAATGTAACTACTCGTAAAACCAAACGCAAGCCTACAAATGGGAATGGAGAGTTATCCAACTTTATGGCCGAAGTCAGACAAATGTTTACAGACCTTCAGGTCCTCTTGAGCTGAAAGTGGACAAAATGTGCTCAGCTGTTGAAGATATGCGTACAACGGTGGATTTTCTAGCGGAAAAATATGAAGTGTTGAGAACACATTATGATAACCTAGAGATGGAACTAAAAGGAAATGTCAATTATATCAGGGAACTTGAACATAAGCTTGAACATTTTGAGAATAATTCTCGATCTACTTGCCTGGAGATTAGAAACATTCCCTCGTTGCCTGCTGAATCGAAATCTTCCCTCTTGGACACCGTTACGCAGGTCAGAAACATTATTAATGCTCCTCTTCATGTTCAGCAGGTTAGAGACATTTTTCGAATCAAAACGAAGGATTCAACAAACAGACCTATTATAGTAGATTTTACAAGTGTTCTACAAAAAGAAAAGATCTTATTTATGTACCGCAAATTTAATCAACAGTCTTCAAAACTTACTACAGAACATTATGTGAGCCCGCTAAACCTATTTTTATCACAGAGAACCTTTCAACAAAGAAGAAACGGCTTTTTTATCTAGCAAGAGAATATGCAAAAGAAAATAACTTTAGGTTTTGTTGCGTTAAAAATGGACAGATTTTTCTCCGCAAAGCGGAGAATGGAACATTAATTAAAATAACGAACGAAGCAGACTTTGATAGTATAATAGTGAAATGACTAGCTATTCTCCCAATTTTTTTCAAATTAATTGCTTATTGTTTTCTTTTATTTTCTTTTATATTATGTTTCTATTTTTTTATTTTCCCTCTTGTTCGAGATTTTGTTTAACTTATGTCTTTTAAATTTAAATACAAACACAAAACAATTACATAACAACTTACACTTTACATTTACTCTCATTTACACACCCTACTACTCACTATATAATATGACTTCTGTGCCTCGATATGCTTGTCTTCTTTTTGATAAAATGACCCGTTTATGTTTATCTACATTCACTGTTTTCCCAGGAACTAATACTATAAGCATCAAAAATATTGTCCCCGTGTACTTGCCTAAAACCTCAAATGGATAATCAAGAATTTGTAAATGATTACATTAATCAATTCTCTGTATCGGATTCATACATTTGTCTCCCGAGAAAAGCGGCTGTTACATTAAAAACAATGAGAATCTTATAATTTTTCACGTTAACATTCGTAGTCTTAATTGTAATTGTGATGATTTGCTTGTTTTGATCAATAGAATAAAATACAAACTAGATGTCATTGTCCTTACTGAATGCTGGTTAAGTAAATCATCCCATTTCTTTCTGGATTTCATTCATATGAATCAACTTATCAGAATCAGAACGAAGGTGTAGTAACATATGTAAGAACCGAATTGACTTGTACCGCTATTGTTCCGGAGTTTTCGGAAGCAAACTGCATAATTCTTAAATTTACTGATAAAGTTGCTATCGTCGCATTATATCGATCTCCTTCGTTTATAAATATAAACCCTTTTCTAAACTGTCTTGATGCTACACTCACTACTCTACAAACTTTTAGCACGCTTATAATCATTGGTGATTTAAACATCAACTTGATTCCGAACAGTTGTGACCCTTTTGCTGACGAATATTTAAATTTGACTGCTTTTCATGCTTTACTTCCTCCACATTTATACCCTACAAGAGGAAATAGTTGCCTTGATCATGTTATCCTTAGGTCTCCAAGCCATGCTACCACTGTAGTGTTGGATTCTGTAATAACTGATCATGCTCCAATTTTGCTAGCTTGTCCAACAAAACTTGACTCAAAAACCTTTAATCGCACGGTACAAAAAATTGATATACCTGCTATCGTAGATACTCTTGCTTCTACTGATTTTTCTCTTATTCTTACATCTGTTGATTCTGAATATGCCTCTAAAAGTTTAGTTAATATAATTTCAGCTGCTGTCAAACAACATACTTTAGAAGTTATTGTTCCTAGTAGAAAGAGGATTATTAAGAAATGGATTACACCAGGTCTGTTAAGGTGTATACGCAATAGAGATAAACTGTATCGTAAACATAAAAATAATCCTGATAATCAAATAATCAATTCAACTTTTACTCGATATCGTACTTTTTGCAACAACTTTTTGAAAAAGGTAAAACAGGATTTTAATAAAAAATAAATTGAGCAGGCTAGTAACAACCCTAAAGAAACATGGAAGCTTATTAAACAATTTGCTAGCCTTAATAAAAAACAATCTTCCTCATCTGAGCTTTTAAAGCTGTCTTTTGATCCCATCATGGCTGTTGACAAAGTTAACTCCTATTTTTCAAATGTAGGTGCAAATCTAGCAGCAAACATAATTAATTGTAATAAAACACGAATAAATAATACTTCGCCTACTTATCTGTTAACGCAACAACCAATAATTTCATCCACATCTCATTCGATGGCTTTATTCGCTGTAGACGATGAAGAAATCGAAAGCACTATTCTTGGACTTAAAGACAGGTGTGCAGTTGGCTGGGATGGCATACCCACAACAGTCATTAATGCAGCCAGCCACATTCTCATTCCTAAATTTAATTACGTATTTAATCTTTGTCTCGCATCAGGTATTTTCCCCGCTGTTTTTAAAAGAGCTATTGTGCATCCCATTTATAAAACTGGAGATAAAGAATATGTTTCAAACTACAGGCCTATTTACGTACTTACTGTTATTTCAAAGTTATTTGAGAAAATCTTAAATAAAAGAATTCTAAAATATATAAATAAATACAATATTCTTTTGGACAATCAATTTGGTTTCAGATTCAAAAGATCTACCGAAGATGCTGTTTTAGAAGTTACAGAAACTGTTGTCAAAAATTTTGATAAAAAACTAAAAACAGTCCGCATCTTTTTAGATCTTGCTAAGGCGTTTGACACTGTCTCAGCTCCAATCTTGCTCAAAAAATTAGAATTAATAGAATTCAGAGGAGTTGCTCATGACATGTTATCAAGTTATATGAGCAATCGCTCGCAGTCCGTTAAGATAGATCAGTTTGTAGGTGGAGAGGAGTCACTAGACTTTGGTGTACCACAAGGTAGTGTTCTCGGACCTACCTTGTTTTTAATCTATAATAATGACCTGTGCAAACTGAACATTACAAACTGTAAAATAATAACGTATGCTGATGATACAGTTCTACTAGTTCATGGTTATAGTTGGAGTGAAGTACAAGTTCCTGCTGAAAATGCGTTAAGATCTGTTATGGGCTGGCTTCAATCCAATCTCCTTACTCTTAACGTTGCCAAAACAAAATAGTATCTCCCAACCTCCCCCTTCATTTGTTATCTGTGCGCATACATGTCTAAAAGATACCTCCCTTGTTTCTTGCAGCTGTGACCAAATTGATAGGACTACTTGTCGTAAGTACCTTGGTATTATAGTTGACAGTGAGATGTCCTGGAGACCTCATTATCGAATCCTCTGTTCCCAGAATTAGAAAACTAATGTTTGTTTTTAAAAAAATTAAGAAACATTTTTGATTTCCGTTGTCTTAAGACTGTCTACTATGCTCTAGCTCAATCCGTACTTTCGTATTGCATTAGTTCTTGGGGTAGCTCCGGCAAAACACGTTTGTTGAGATTGGAGCGAGCCCAAAGAGCTGTTATTAAAGTCTTAACTAAAAAACCCCGTCTTTACCCTACCACTTCCCTGTGTTCACTATTTCAAGTCCCAACGGTGAGGCAATTGTTTATTCTTCACACTATCTTACGTAAGCACTCCAATATCCCCTACGACCCTTTAACAGCAAACTCTAAACGCAGAAATGACAACATCTGCGAAATACAATTCCGTCGTACCACTGTTGCCAGTCGCCATTTTTTTTATAAGCTCTGCATTATACAACAAAATAAATAAAGTTATCAGTATTTATCCTCTAACGCTAAAGCAATGTAAGAAAAGAATCCTCATTTGGCTTTCTACTCTCTCTTACGAGGACACAGAAGGACTTATGAAGTCCGTCGAATAAACTTGCAATAGAACACACACACACACACCCCTACACACACACACACACTCATACACACACACACACACCCCCACATACACACACACACACACACACACACACACACACACACACACACACACACACACACCCCCCCCACACACACACACACACACACACACACACACCTGTTTGTACAGAAGGCCTTTCGAGGACTATGGTTTTATATGACCCATCCGAGGACTCTCTCAAAAACCATGTTAATGACCTTGTATTGTTACTTTAACACGATAGAAAGAAACAGAAAACACTTTGTTAATGATCAGGTCTATTTGTCTAACGTTATTGCATCATTTTATTTATTAACTTTTCTTGACCAATGCGTGGACTTATTATACACTGCCAACGCTTGTAGAGACATCTTTCCGAGGACGTTTGTGTGTACCTTTCGAGGACCCAATCGCCTGACTACTCATGGCAATCCGGGGACTCATTTTCACACACTTTCTCTTGAATCCAATACAATTCGAGGACCGTGTGTTTGACTGTACAGAAACAATATGAGGACGTTTTTCCGAGTCCCGCATGTACAAAGCGAGGACCACTAATGTGTAAACATAACATGTTTTAAGTACCATTCGAGAACATTTATTTTGTAATTAACATTCGATGTGGCCCTGATGTACATAAGCTTATTACTTGACCAGACCTGATTTATGTTAAGTGATGATAAGGCATGTGAAATCGCGTTATTCCCGGTATCCTTAACCACTAAGGAACTGGCTATCTTACCTCGAACTGCTGATAACATTGTTGTTATGGCGACGCGACATACTAGGATAAGTTGGTGGTAGCTATAGCCAGGCGGACTTAGAACAAGGCCTGTTCCGTCTGGCGAGTTATAGGAGGTTGTGATGATGGAAGGTTCCATGGTGATGGTTCATAACGACTGCGTCTCTTTATGTGATGTTGTATATTTATAGTGCCTACATTGTAAATAACTTATTGTCTCTAAAACTTACAAGACGATTTATACTACGTAGATGTTGGAGGGAGGATGCCGTCTTATCTTTATCGGATCTACACGCGTTTAGGAATGCGCTTACAAACTCTTTAACCATACGTGAGGATAATAAATTATGTGGCGACGCAGGCCGCCACACCTACCACTAACCAAACCGAGCTATTAGTACCCCCGCTGGGAATCGAACCTGGGACCTCATGGTTTAAGGTCTTACCGCTAGACCACAGAGGCGGTTAAAATTACTAAAAATGTTGAAATTTTTTATGACAGGCTATGACATTCTACCACCAGTTTTACCGCTACCATCTTATCTAAGTATGTCGCCATGACGACTATGTTATTAGCATTGTTGTTTTCTACATTGCGAACTTATGCATATGCTTTCGTCGTAGTGATTGTTAGTTGACTACGGCTAGGTACCTAACCACCGACGTTGTTATATATTTTGTACAATAGCCAATTATTTGGTTCCATAAGTTACCATTGAAGTCTATTATATACTTATTGTATTTTGTATGTATTGTATTTTATGACCTGGTAACGACATTTTTTTTGTAAGTGTCGTTACTTCTGTGCGCTATGGTTTTTTGCGCCCGTTCTTTGAAACAGTTAAAAGATGATGTCCTGCCTGAATTGGTGGTAGGTTAAAAAGATTTATACGATTTAGAGTATTTATTAATTGAGTTTATTAAATAAACATATTTTGACTATGACTTTATAATCTTTTGTCCAATGATAGGTACGAAAACCAGCTACTTTTCTTCTTACTCAAGATAATAATCATCACAATATGGGTACTGTCGGTCATTGAGGAGTTTCATAGGGTATCTGTGAAGTCTGTGATCCTTTGCTCATTGATAAATACTTAACCAGCTACTTTTCTTCGTACTCAACATGATAACCAATCACAATATGTGCACTGTTGGTCATTGAGGAGTTCTATATGGTATCTGTAAAGTCTGAGATCTTTTGCTCATTAATAGTTACCTAACCACTTACTGCTCTTCGTACTTAACATGATAACCTATGACGATATGTGTACTGTTGGTAATTGAGGAGTTCCATATGGTATCTTTGAAATCTGGGATCCCTTGCTCGTTGAAAGTTACCTAACCAGCTACTTTTCTTCGTATTCAACATAATAACTAATTACAATATCTGTACTGTTGGTCTTTGAGGAGTTCCATAGGGTATCTCGGAAGTCTGGGATCCTTTGCTCATTGATAGTTACATAAGCAGCTATTTTTCTTCGTATTCAACATAATAATCAATCACAATATATGTATTGTTGGTCATTGAGGAGTTCCATATGGTATCTGTGAAGTCTGGGATCCTTTGCTCATTGATAGAGCTACTTCTTTTCGAACTTAACATGATAACCAATCACAATATGTGTACTGTTGGTGATTGAGGAGTTCCATATGGTATCTGTGAAGTCTGGGATCCTTTGCTCATTCATAGTTACCTAACCAGCTACTTTTCTTAATACTCAACATAATAATAAATCCAAATATGTGTACTGTCGGTCATTGAGGAGTTTCATATGCTATCTGTGATGTCTAGGATCTTTTGCTCATTGAATGTTACCTAACCAGCTACTTTTCTTTGTATTCAACATAATAACCAATTATAATATGTGTACTGTTGGTCTTTGAGGAGTTCTATAGGGTATCTCTGAAGTCTGTGGTCCTTTGCGAATTGATAGTTATATAAACAGCTACTTTTCTTCGTGCTCAACATAATAATCAATCACAATATATGTACTGTTGGTGATTGAGGAGTTCTATTTGGTATCTGTGAAGTCTGGGATCCTTTGCTCATTCATAGTTACCTAACCAGCTACTTTTCTTCGAATTTAACATGATAACTAGTCACAATATGTGTACTGTTAGTGATTGAGGAGTTCTATATGGTATCTGTGAAGTCTGGGTTCTTTTGCTCATTGATAGTTACTTAATTAGCTACTTCTCTTTGAACTTACCATGATAACTAATCACAATATGTCTACTGTTGGTGATTGAGGAGTTCCATATGGTATCTGTGAAGTCTGGGATCCTTTGCTTTTTGATAGTTACTTAACTAGCTACTTCTTTTCGAACTTAACATGATAACCAATCACAATATGTGTACTGTTGGTGATTGAGGAGTTCCATATGGTATCTGTGAAGTCTGGGATCCTTCGCTCATTCATAGTTACCTAACCAGCTACTTTACTTAGTACTCAACATACTAATAAATCCAAATATGTGTACTGTCGGTCATTGAGGAGTTCCATATGCTATCTGTGATGTCTAGGATCCTTTGCTCGTTGAATGTTACCTAACCAGCTACTTTTCTTTGTATTCAACTTAATAACCAATCATATTATGTGTACTGTCGGTCATTGAGGAGTTCTATAGAGTATCTGTGAAGTCTGTGATCCTTTGCTCATTGATAGTTACTTAACTAGCTACTTTTCTTCGTACTCAACATGATAACCAATCACAATATGTGCACTGTTGGTCATTGAGTAGTTCAATATGGTATCTGTAAAGTCTCAGATCTTTTGCTCATTAATATTTACCTAACCAGTTACTGCTCTTCGTACTTAACATGATAACCTATGACGATATGTGTACTGTTGGTCATTGAGGAGTTCCATATGGTATCTTTGAAATCTGGGATCTCTTGCTCGTTGAAAGTTACCTAACCAGCTACTTTTCTTCGTAATCAACATAATAACTAATTACAATATCTGTACTGTTGGTCTTTGAGGAGTCCCTTAGGGTATCTCGGAAGTCTGGGATCCTTTGCTCATTGATAGTTACATAAGCAGCTATTTTTCTTCGTATTCAACATAATAATCAATCACAATATATGTATTGTTGGTCATTGAGGAGTTCCATATGGTATCTGTGAAGTCTGGGATCCTTTGCTCATTGATAGTTACTTAACCAGCTACTTCTTTTCGAACTTAACATGATAACCAATCACAATATGTGTACTGTTGGTGATTGAGGAGTTCCATATGGTATCTGTGAAGTCTGGGATCCTTTGCTCATTCATAGTTACCTAACCAGCTACTTTTCTTAGTACTCAACATAATAATAAATCCAAATATGTGTACTGTCGGTCATTGAGGAGTATCATATGCTATCTGTGATGTCTAGGATCCATTGCTCGTTGAATGTTACCTAACCAGCTACTTTTCTTTGTATTCAACATAATAACCAATTATAATACGAGTATGTGTACTGTTGGTCATTGAGGAGTTCTATAGGGTATCTCTGAAGTCTGTGGTCCTTTGCGAATTGATAGTTATATAAACAGCTACTTTTCTTCGTGCTCAACATAATAATCAATTACAATATATGTACTGTTGATGATTGAGGAGTTCCATTTGGTATCTGTGAAGTCTGGGATCTTTTGCTCATAGATAGTTACTTAATTAGCTACTTCTCTTCAAATTTAACATGATAACTAGTCACAATATGTGTACTGTTAGTGATTGAGTAGTTCTATATGGTATCTGTGAAGTCTGGGTTCTTTTGCTCATTGATTGTTACTTAATTAGCTACTTCTCTTCGAACTTACCATGATAACTAATCACAATATGTCTACTGTTAGTGATTGAGGAGTTCCATATGGTATCTGTGAAGTCTGGGATTTTTTGCTCTTTGATAGTTACTTAACTAGCTACTTCTTTTCAAACTTAACATGATAACCAATCACAATATGTGTACTGTTGGTGATTGAGGAGTTCCATATGGTATCTGTGAAGTCTGGGATCCTTTGCTCATTGTTAGTTACCTAACCAGCTACTTTTTATCGTACTCAACATAATAATAAATCCAAATATGTCTACTGTCCGTCATTGAGGAGTTCCATATGCTATCTCTGAAGTCTGGGATCCTTTGCTCGTTGAATATTACCTTACCAGCTACTTTTCTTTGTATTCAACATAATAACCAATCATAATATGTATACTGTTGGTCTTTGAGGAGTTCTATAGGGTATCTCTGAAGCCTGTGATCCTTTGCGCATTGATAGTTACATAAGCAGTTACTTTTCTTCGTACTCAACATAATAATCAATCACAATATGTGTACTATTGGTCATTGAGGAGTTCTATAGGGTATCTCTGAAGTCTGTGATCCTTTGCTCATTGATAGTTACTTAACCAGCTACTTTTCTTTGTATTCAACATTATAACAAATTACAATATGTGTACTGTCGGTCATTGAGGAGTTCTATAGAGTATCTGTGAAGTCTGTGATCCTTTGCTCATTGATAGTTACTTAACTAGCTACTTTTCTTTGTATTCAACATGATAATAAATCACAATATGTGTACTGTCGGTAATTGAGGAGTTTCATATGGTATCTGTGAAGTCTGAGATCCTTTGCTCATTGATAGTTACCTAACCAGCTACTTCTCCTCGTACTCAACATGATAACCAATCACAATATGTGTACTGTCGGTCATTGAGGAGTTCCATATGGTATCTATGAAGTCTGGGATACTTAGCTCGTTGATAGTTACCTAATCAGCTACTTTTCTTCGTACTCAACATAACAATGAATCACAATATATGTACGTCGGTTATTAAGGAGTTCCATAAGGTATCTACGAAGTCTGTGATCCCTTGTCTACTCATAGGTACCAGCTGCTTTCTTTGTATTTAATACAATAACCAATCACAACTTGATCATTCGTCATTGAGGAGTTTTGTTGCCTGTCGCCAAGGGTCTTCATCATATCTTCACCATATTTTAAATGTAACGATTAAAACCTATCGATACAAAAAAAAACATCCAAATCAGTATAACCTGAAATTACATTAAAGAAACATAGTATATACAACCGAATTGATATCCTACTCCTTTCAGAAGTCCGTTAAAAATATTAGACAACATCACATACATTGCTCTGATTCTGCATTGACCCAGCCGGGAATCGAACCTGGGACCTCAGAGATGGCGATATAAGAGTCCGCCGGCGTGCGAGCCACTCGACTAGAGCGGTCGTCAATAATGAAGATTGAACAAAAATCTATAATCGTCTATTTTAAAAAAAACAGTAAAGGAATTTTTGAAGTTATTATTAATAATAAAGATTAAAATGATGTTGACAATGTACGAAAAGCTAAAAAAGCATTCGGTAGGTCCTAGGTACCAGTCATCACACTACTCTCCTTATCAATCTAGGGCATTCTAGGGCATTGATCAGACAAAAAAAAATCGTTCACTTGATAGAAATTTCACATGCCCAACGATTTTATTTTTTTGTCTGATCAATGCCCTAGAATGATGAGGAGAGTAGTTTGATGACTGGTACCTAGGACCTACAGAATTATGTTTTAGCTTTTAGTACATTGTCTACATCATTTTAATCTTTATTTTTAATTTTAATTTAGTTATAACGATATAAAAAGAATGAAAAGTATATCGTACTTCTCATTCTTTTTAATTCATTCAACTTGCCCTTTCATTTGATATCCATCACCCTTATTGAAACAAATATGAAATCTGGCATTTCCGGCGGCCATCTTAGATTTAAAAATATATCAAAACTTTTAAACAGTATTCTATTACTCAAGTCCTTTCATTTGATACCCATATTGAAGGGGTAGTGAAAAAAAATTTGCCTGCCATTTTGTTTGCGGCCCAATTGGATTTTAATTTTTTTCATAGTGTAATCTATTTTACTAGGCAAGACCTTTTATTTAATACCCATATTGAAGGGGTTGTCATAAGAAAAATGAACCTGCTGTTTTTCTGGCGGCCATATTGGATTCTCATTTTATTTCATAGAGAACTCTGTTCTACTAATCAAGCCCTTTCATTTGACACCTATTGAGGATGTAGTGATAAAATATGTAATCCGCCATTTTGTAGCGGCGGCCATCTTGGATTTACAATGATACCAAATAAATTAAATTATATTCTTATTAGAACTAAAGGTGCGTACCAAATTTCAGATCAATCCGTCAACAGGAAGTGGGTCTAATTTTAATTACTAGATTTGACCCAAAGAAATAAACAGGGCAAGCTAAATAAAACCGTTTAAAATTAAAGAAAAAATGCTTTTTATAAAATAATAATTTAAACCTGATAAGAAAAATATCATTGTATAAGTACCTACATTGCAATTTTTAACGATAATTAACCATATTCGTCTACGTCACAATAATCCCATATCGTGAGATAGGTACGTTACCTATTATTAGTTAGTATTAAACTTATAGTAGCACAAAAGTACTCGTTAAGACGATTTAAACGAGCCCATACTCGATGAGGTTATGTTGTTTAATTACTGAGTTGCTATGGCCATCTTCCAGCTCTATCATCAGACCCTGGTTACCATCTAGCACAAAAGTACTCGTCAAGACTCGATGAGGTTGCGTCGTTTCTTTACTGAGTTCCTATGACCATCTTTCAGCTCCATCATCAGATCAGACCCTGGTAACAATCTCAAAACCAAGTACTTATCAAGACGAATGAAACGAGCCGAAACTCGATGGGGTTGCGTCGTTTCATTATAGAGTTCCTATGACCACCTTCCAGGTTAATCATCAGACCGTGGTTACCATTGAAAGACAAACTACTCGTCAAGACGATTCAAATGAGCCCAAACTCGATGAGATTGTGTCGTTTCTTTGCAAAGTTCTTATGGCCACCTTTCAGCTCCATCATCAGATCAGCACCATGTCATCATAATATTGCATGGTCACGCGATTTACACATGTATGCAAAATTTCAGCTCTATCGGTAACCGGGAAGTGGATGAAATTTAATTTACAAACGGACAGGAGAAACTAAATACCTAGCTTGTAAAAATACTTACTTTGCTTACGTTCTTACAAAACAAAGACGGAAAAACAACACTCTTTGATCACGACGTGAAAATGTATCCATATGAGGACCTAAATACACACTGTCAGGTACTGACACCAATACGAGGTCTTGAGTGTAAAATTTACACATAAGTCCTCACACAGTACAACAAACATGAGTCGAGTGTATAGCGAGTGTGTACAAATCGATAGTGGCGCCGCCTAGTGTTCACACTCTGTCGGTGTGTGAACCAAAATTTTCAAGACCAATCCGAGGATTCCTTGACTTTTCTTTATTAAGTATACAGGAAGGTTCACAATCGCACGTAGAGTACGATGCCGTAGTCAAGTCAAACCGAGGACCCACGAAAAAGTCCTCGGATTGAAAACGTCCTCGGATGTTCCTTGTGTATTCAGGCCCACGTCCTCGTATAGTACTTAAAACAAACACACACACACACACACACACCCACACACACACGCACACTCACACACACAAACTTTTATTGTACCTAGTTATAATTGTAAACTGTATGTATAAATACTGCCCTACCTCTGATACTCTTTGGGGGCGGGCGTTGTTATCTGCTACACAGTTTTTAAGCTTAAGCGGATAGCATCGTTTAAAAATGTTATATTTGAAACCATTTATCGTTCAATAAACAAATTTTATTATTATTATTATTATTTATTTATTCGTATCTAAAAACTGTTTTGTGCACACTTGATCAAAATCATATAGAGTAACTTATCGTATAACCACCCTACCTAACCTACTCTTACCTTATTTCAGGATCGGAGGATGTTTTACACAAGTTTCCGAATCCGGCAAAGAACAAGGACAGTTTTAATACTTGGGTCTATTCCGTTGGTAATACCGCCGTGTATGCCATATAAGCATGTCGAAGAAAGTACTGGTGCCGTAATAATTTACTCAGCAATATTGGTACTCTACTAACGAAAAATATGCCAGGTCAGTTTCTAGCAGATAAACCTATGCACTAGTCTGTACTTTTTGTACTTAGTTAAGCACAACTCATTATTAATAACTAGAGATGTTTTTGTCTGAAAACCCAGCATGTATTCTAGTGATTAGGCCTCTGACTGCTGTACCCATAAATGTATAAATCCCGCTACGCTCATATTTTTCTATGATGAGCACAAGCATCTGTAACTGAGGATGTGATGTTAATAAGGATAATAATACTGTAAACCGTACAAAGCTAAAGTATTTAATTATTATCCATGGATTTACAATCACCCCACGTAATAAATAATAACAACTGCGCTGATAAATGATTTGATTTTTAAACTGTTTGTAACTCTCTAAACATATAATAGTAATAGTTTGAAGTGCATTATTATAATTTCAGGTTTGTCATTCACATTATCCACCCTAAGTGAAAGAAGACCTCTGAGATCAATTCAAAATATTTTGGAAGCATCATCTTTTTTTTTTTTTTTTTTTTAATTTATTTTATAAACAAAACTTAGCATAATATTACAATTATTAGTGCAACAGAAACCAGAAAGGTTTATTCGTACACTAAGATCGTCTTTACAAATTTCGTACGCAACAACTTAATAAATTGATAGGTAATAAAGTGTTGTACCAAAGGCGGTAAACATAGAAAAATCAGGAAACAATAGGCTAACAATAAGCGCAATCTCACACCGACATTGCCGACAGTGACCGAGCCGCCCGTCGCGCGATCACAAAGAAATAGATAAGCCGCAGGTTAGGTCGCCCAATTTAAAAGCGTATACAGCATGTTACAATGTAAATGTAAAGAAAAATGTAATTCAATTTATTCTCGAACAGATCATTTAAAAAACAAAAATAGGAAGGTATTACTCAGTTAATTTTGAGATGAAATATTTTTTTAGGACGTTTTTTATGTTTTTCTCGTTCAGCTCGTTAGTCAGATCAGAAGGTAACATATTTATCAAGCTTGGAATTATGTAATGAAGTGTTCTTTTCCCATGGATATTATTGTAGTCTGGTAATAATAATGTTTTTGTAGTAACACTTCTGGTTACTTTGCCATGATTTCTAATATTTTTTAAACTTTCGTTAAAATAATGCTCCGTTAATAACGTAACTTTCACTTTTTCATGAATAGGTATTACCTTACAGTAGGAAAAAAGTCTATGATAGTTATTACAATATTCTTTTTTTATTCTATGTGGAACAATACATTTAAGAATACGCAACTGAAGTGAGTAAATTAGGTCAAGATTGGTTTTATTTGTACGTCCGTAGCTACTTAGTCCGTATGATATAATTGATTCAGCTAGTGATTTGTATAGTAGCGATAAGATGGGATAGGGGATTTTGTACTTTATAATATTGAATTTGGCAAGAAGAGCACGGAGTTTATCACATACTCTAATGACATGCTCAGACCAGGATAGTCGATCATCTATAACAATTCCCAGATACACTTGACTTTCTACCACATCAATGGCATCACAACTACAGTTACCGCAATTAGAGTGCAGACAGCTATGACTGTGTGCCATGAGTCGCAAATCGTTATTCCTCCTATTCTGACTAGTACTAATGTACATGAGCTTGGTTTTACTGGCATTTAACACTAGTCCGTGATCGTGTGACCATTTGGCAAGAGACGTAAAGTCAGTTTGCAATTTGTTAAGACTAGCGTTAATGTCGTTATCAGCCGCCACCAAGCAAGTGTCATCAGCATACTGGAAGACTTCACAGTGCTTTATAGTGTTAATGAGATTGTTGACATACGTAATGTAATGTAAAGGTCCAAGCACCGATCCCTGAGCTGTACCCTCTGCAACCCGCACTTTTTCACTAAGAACACCGTCAACCTTGACATAGTAAGCTCTGTCCTCCAGGTAACTTTTGCACCATGCCAGTAGCGGACCACGGATTCCGTTTTCTTCTAAGCTGCTTATTAGATTGTCATGCTGAAGCGTGTCAAAAGCCCTAGAATAATCTATAAATACTACGAGTACATGCTTCTTATCATTAAGATGTTTGTTAACAGAATCCGTGAAATCACCCAAGAGCTGTGTCGTATTTTTACCAGGTTGGAACCCATACTGCTTTTGTGTGATAATACTATTTTTACTAAAGAAACCATGCATTTGATTGCCTATGTATTTTTCGATAATTTTGTCAACTGTTGGCAGTATTGTTATAGGCCTGTAATTGTCATAGTCTTGATGGCTACCCTTTTTATATATCGGTCTTATGATACCGGTTTTTAATTTTTCTGGATACGAGCTACAGACGATACATGCGTTAATTAGTTTAGCTAATACCGTAACTATTTTCTCACAAATATTTTTATATCAATTGCCCGTATACCATCAAACCCCGCTGCTTTAGAGTTATTTAATTTATCAATTATCTTCTTGACGCAACCAGGTGTAGCTTTACGTAAATACATTGAAGTAGTTTTAGAGCTTTCATATGTTGACTTATCTAATAATTTTATATTACAATTAGGTAGAATGTTCTTCACACTATTATTAAATGACTTTGCAAAGTTGTTTGCAATTTCTTTCGACTTTATAGAACTGCTCTCAAATGCCTTTAATATCGCACTATCGACTGAAGTTTTAATTTTCCCAGTCATTTGGTTTAAAATTTGCCACAAACGTCTTGGGTCACCCTTACATTCATGGATTTCGTTTTTAATATGCATATTTTTGGATTTTTTTATTATACTGTTAGCCCTATTTCTAACTTGATTGTATTTTAGTCTTAAAATTTTATTGTTGGGATCTTTTTTCCACTCGTTAAACAACTTATCTTTGTATTCACATGTTTTAATAATTTTCACGTTTATCCATTTGTTGTTAATATTTCGACTATATTTTGCATTACACTTTATTTCAATTTTAGACTGCTCATAACATTTGTTAATATTTTGATCAATAAAATCATAAATCTTTATAGGGCAAAACATATTATTGACCGGTTGCCAATCAATATTCTGTAGTAGTGTAGGCAACTTTTTATAGTCTGTTATTATTTTGCGAGTAGATATTGAAGCATCCTGTACCTGCGGCGCTATGCATGCCAGTATGATCGCACGATGGTCCGCCAGTACCGTTCCAAGCGCTGCAGTGTATAGTTCTTGTGCGCGGGATCTCGCAAAAATGTGATCTATACAGGTTTTGCTTACTTTATCATTTATACAATCAATCCTGGTATAGTCTGATATCCCGCACACAAAACCACTGTTGTATTTATGCTTTAAAGGATTGTTAACTTTTAAATCTATATTGACGTCTCCGAGTAAGTAAGCGTCACAGTTTTTGTCTAGGTTGGTTAATGTGTGATGCAGTTCAGTGATAAATAAGTGTTTGCTTGCATTCGGTGGCCGGTAGACTGCGCACAGAATGGCGGAGTAACGCAACGGTGTAGTGATTTTAAGAGTTAGGCATTCGAAGTGCATGGAATTAATTTTGAGCTCTTTAAATTTATGTTTTTTATGGACAAATACGATTATACCACCACCTTTTCGTATAGTCCGCAACTCAGTCAACATGTTATAAGAGCTTAAATTATACAGGCACCGTAGTTCATTGCAAATGTTTACTTCAGTTAATATAACATCTATACATTTTTGGCTAGTAGCGATACAATGTTCAAGTGACTCGAAATTTTTTATAAGGGAGCGTATATTAATATGAAAACACAACAAACTAATAGGACTATTGGGTACGCTTTGTAAGAAATTATTGATATTAGAACAATTAGTAGTCTCAAATACCTCATCTTCAAACGGTAATGAAGCCATTTTTATTTTGGAGGAGAAAAGAAATTATCTTTTTTTTTTTTTTTTTTGTTGTAGTATGTACGTATATATATTTGTTGTAAACTCACTTATGATTTAAGTACTTTAATGTCCTCTACTGACCTTATTATGATTGGCTTATCGTTCTCAGTCTTGCGTGCCATAATCACTCCTTTTTTACACCAGACGAATTTGTGGGTTGCTTTTAGGTCTTGCTTGGTAGTTCAAAGAAGTTTTCTGTTGTGCTGTGTAAGTGCCTCATTAACAAAGATTTTTAGAGGTGAGCCGACCTTAGGTTGGTCCGGGATAATATCAGACACATACATAGATGACTTTTTCGACACAGATAGCCATTTTTCTTGGGTGATTTCGTCTTTTACAGTTACTCTTAATATACCGGCGTGATCCTTTTTCGCGCTTAATCGTTTCACGCTTACTACGTCTTCTTTAGGTAAGGATAGCTTCTTCGCCAAGCATTCAGTTAACTGCACAACATTATCAGGGTCGCGAACGGGTAAGTTGACTACATCCAATTGATTAACCAGCTGTCTTTGTTCTAACTGAGCAATATGTTGTTCTAAGGCACTCACTCGTGTTTCAAGATTAGTGTTCTTATTAGTCACTTCTACCAGCTTACGTTTTAGCTCTTGAATAGTTTGTTTAAGCGCATACATATTTTCCAGCACCTCGTCCATTTTGTCACTGTGGAACTGTATAGACTGCTTCAGATCCTTAAGTTCTCGGTTGATCGCTTTTTGAACCTCTTTAGAGATATTTTTGAGAAACAAGTTAGCGTCAATTTGGACACGTTCGTTAGTCTTTACGGCTAGCTCGTCATCTTCATCGGATTCTTCAGTTGGAACGACAATTCACGATCTTCGCGGTGAGGCATCGAGGCATTCCGGGCACGTCCAGTCCAGGTTGTCTGCCGCGCGGACTGCGGTCAGCTGTTTTTTCGAGAGTCCAGAGCAAAGAGTGCTACAGTGGACTATTTTCTCACACCTTGCACACTCCAGTCCAGGGCTTCGAGAGGTGATACTTTTTGTACACTTATCACATTTGCTCATTGTGAGGGTAGGTAGAGACAACTTTCAGCGTACGTGCGTTTAGATCGAGAATCAAACGACGATTGATTTCAAAAGGTATTTTTAATCTTGTTGTTGCCGTCAGTCTTACCAGCGTCTTTTTAATAGAATTTATGATTTGATATATATGTATGTATAATACATACATACACGACTATTATCCCTAAAGTCTAGCTAGGCAATATGGACTGCGAAGAAGTCCTGCCATCATAGTCCATGTTTCACCAAGTTATAACTGCACATGTGCTCAGCGTGACAGGTGGTGAGCCCATCGACGCTTTATGCTCTTGGAAGTATGTGTAGTCTTTAGTCCGTTAGTCGCCTTTTACGACACCCAAGGGAAGAGAGATGGTAGTATTCTTTTAGTGAGCCGCCATACCTTTTAAATGATTGACATCGAGGTTTATATTTGGCATCATACCCTGTTATTAATAAACATTGATTAAAGTTACATTTAGTATTAAATTGACGCTGTCTCTATTTTTCTTCTTTAACAAAAACGAGAGAGCGTCACTTTAAACCGAGGTGTAACATTTGGCCATTTTTATTAATAAAACGGATAGTGTGTTAAACATAATTACTTATATAAAGTTATTATTTGCAGATCCGGAAACTCCAGAGATTCGTTCTCATTGTACTGCTGTAGATGCTCAAATGTTGGAAAATGTCGGGTTTTATATTACAATTTACTGTAAAGAAATTATTAAAATATTAAATAACATGATAGATTGTGATGATGACGATGATATGTTAAAAATAAAGGCAAAAAAGGATTATGTAAGATGTTTTAAAAGAAAAAAATAATGATGTCGTTAAATATTGTGTTTTATTTCTATAATGTACTACTGGGGCTGAATTTTTATTCCTCTGTTATGATTTAACCAGGGGAAAAAACTGAGATTTTGACTCAGTCAAAACATCAGAATTCTCTGGTTAAATCGACAGAGGAATGAAAATCGGCCTTTACTTTCAAGTAAATACCTAGATACCTATATGTACCTAAATGTAGCTATATATATACGGCGATATTAGTTCCAAAACTCCTTGTCGGAGGGCGCCACTTTGTCGTTTCCTATTTTCACGGCTGAGTTAGGTCTCTATTACATATATAATATATAGTACTCTATGGAAAGTACGTTGTTGCCTGGCGCAAGGGGCGAGTTCGGGGCAAGTCTAGTAACTAGGAAACTACACTGTTGCCTTGCGCAACTATCGAGTGCCACGGTAGTCAATAAAGTGTTCTTTGTTCATAACTCTTACAAAAATTTACTTTTTTTTATCTTAGTGTCTGAGTGTCTTATCAGTATGTAGATTAAAAATTACTTGATCCGTAGGTAATCCTAAGTCAATTCGGTAATTTTTTTAATTATGACTGTACTGTACATGTTGTCATGTGCGATATCACATACGGCATGGAATCTAATATGAGGGAAATTTTGTATAGCATTGACGAGTGTTGCCATAATCTATAATAAAAATTACAGTAATAAAAAAAAAAAATTAAATATTTTTAAAAGATAAATTTTTATAAGTAATATTTTGTTTTGTAAAATTATTAAAATATTGTTTTTTTAAAGATAATATGCTGTTTAATAAAGTGCCCAGCTGTGGGACGTTATTAGGCTGATGGTGATGATGATCTTATTATGTCGCCATAACAACAGTGTCAGTTTTATTCAGTGTTGGCGAAATTGACGGTATTGAAGTACCCACCAACCCACATTGGGCCAGTTTGGTGGGTAACGGCCTAATCTCCCAATGTGCCGTTATCCATGTGTGAAAGCCAATGGCACAGGCACAGGATGGTTAAGCAGTGCCTCCTGCTGTCAAATGAGGTGAGTCGCAGTTTCGTCATGCGAATTCTCGTTTTCATCAATATGATCAAATAAGAATAGAACGAGTCGCTAAGTAACAAGCAAGCAAGCTTTAACTGCCTCTGTGGTCTAGTAACGAAGCCACCGGTCTCAGACCCAGAGGTAACGCGTTCGATTCCCAGCGGGAACTGGGAAATCCACCCGCAAAACCAGAGGAATTGCAGACGCGTTGCTGGCCTTTAAGGAAAGAATAGGCTCGTTTCTTGAAGATCCCTAAGTCGTAACGGTTCGGAAATACCGCCGCCGAGAGCTGGTTTCACAACACTGTAGTTGGAGGCAAGAAATTTCGTGAAAAACGCACAGTAGTAGACCGCCATCCATCAAGGTGATGTGGTTGGAATGACAGTCGATTGTGTGTAGTGCGATGAAGGAAATCAGCGGCAGGGATCAAGCTAAACAATTCCTCAGAACACTCCCCATGATATATGCGGTACAATATACAGAGAGACGCAACGTCTCTCTGAAGGGCCAGTGGATCGAGCCGACCTGAAATAACCACGTCGTTGACAATTCGAGCAGCTCTGCGTTGAATGCAACTTGCAACTTGGTTGGGTTGTAGGGCATTCAGTCCGCCTGGCTAGCTACCACCATCTTGTCTAAGTCTATAGCTTTAACAACGATGTTTATAGCAGTGTTGTGTTCCGACAGTTCCTCAGTGGTTGAGGATTTTGAGGTTGAGAACAGTGACCTTCGGCCTTATCGTCACTTACCATCAGGTGAGATGAAGGCCGAGCGCTTACCAGTTGTAGAATAATAATAAAAAGCATTATTATGAATTGGTAGAATTTATAAACCACTGCATCGATTGCGTGAACCTCATTTTTATTGTGTACAATTGAAACTTTTCATTTAAACGAACACGGCAACACTGTCTGCCGATATCTTCGATAAACATTATATCCTAGATACACCTTATCAAAGGAAATAAACGCCAATATGTGGCTTGAGTCACAGTTTAACCGCAGTGCTTGATTTAAGTGACAATACATACATATAATCACGTCTATTACCCCCGAAGGATAAGTCGGAGACTAGGCAACGAGAACCGCAAAAGTAGTCCTCTGCCATAGTCCACTTTTCACCAAATAGCGACAGCACATGTGCTCAGCGTGACAGTTAGTGAGCCAATCGCCGCGCTATGCTGTTGGAAGTATGGGCAGTCTTTAGTCCGTTAGTCGCCTTTTACGACACCCAATTAAGGGCAGGAATGGTAGGTAGTATTCTTTCACCGCTACGCGACCCGTACAGTTGAGTGACACTAGATACAAAGAAATAAAAAACAAAAGATTGACTCACATGAAACAACATTGACTCACATGAAACAACGTTGCTTATGTACTGTATTAGAATATGGGGCGGTGCAGCTAAATCTACGATTATTGAACTTGAGAGAGCCCAGCGGGTGGTCCTAAAAGTGATGTCAGGTAAACCGTTTTGCTTTAGCACAGACGAGCTATACGAGGACTGCAAGGTTCTGCGAGTTCGGCAGCTGTACATACTAAAAGCCACTGCAACCATGCACAGTTTCGTTCTGCGCTCTCCCGAATATGAGCGACTGATACATCAACGTGTTTATAAGATCCCTGTCCCGCTGGTTCGTACTTCCTTTGGAATGCATCAATCGTTTTTTCTTCTGCCGCGTATCTACAATGTAATTAGTCGCAAAGTAGATATAAAAATGGTTACTACGTCTAAAGCTAAGAAAAAAATCGAATCATTTCTTAGAGGGCTAAACTATGAAGAGACAGAAAATTTACTTCTATTTTTAACATAAAACAACACACTTACACATTCACACATGTAATTATACACACTCACTCACTACAATCGCACGCACACACACACATAATACAATTGGTATATGCTGGAAAGGTCTGCTCATTGTTCTTTGTACTTTATGTTTTATGTCAGTTAGTAATTTTAAACGTTTTATTTATTACTTATTATATAACTTTTCTTTAATTATTTTATAATTCTTTTTAAAATCAAAGGCGAACCGTGCGCCAATTGATGAAAAAAAAATTAATTATGTTGTGGGTATTACTGTCTGGCTGCTGCGGGTCAAGCTCTAGCTTATTGCAGAGGCCGCTAGATATAAGTGCTTCATGTAAAGAGTTTTTTGTAATAATTTTTTATTATTATATTTTTTTTTGTTTTCTACAGCGCATGGGGAGATTGGGCCATAACCCACCACGCTAGCCCAATGCGGGTTGATGGGTTATCTTATATGTCGTAGGATCGATAGAAAATCGGATGTTTGCGAAAACCCTGGGACGTTTGCAAAAATCAAAAGAAGAACAAGGTATTCATGTCCATCATACAAATTCTATGCCCCCTCCGAGATTCGAACCTCAGAGATAGACACCATGAAAACCGGTGCGCAAGCCACTCGACCAAGGAGGTCGTCAAATTGAAAATAGTATTAATAACTTTTATTACTTCATTGAAGTCGAAACAAGATTAATTCGTTCCAATGTCCATTCTAGTTCTGTGCATTTGTTTTAATACATATACATATTATTATAATTACGTCAATGAGGACCGCAGAGGCAGTCCTCTGCCATATTCCCCTTTTCACCAAATAGCGACTGCACATGTGCTCAGCCTTACAGGTGGTGAACCCATCGCCGCTTTATGCTGTTGAATGTATGTACATAATTTATTCCGTTAGCCGGCTTTTACGACACCCAAGGGAAAAGACTCCCCTCTTTTGGGGAGAATACTATAACTATATTATTCTTTCACCGTTATGCGACACTGTTATATATTTTGTTTTAATGAATAGAATAGAATAGCATGAGCTTCTGAAAGCAGGCGGAAGACCGCTACTCGCAGCTCTTCAGAGACTATTTAATTCCGTCGTACTCGGAGGTAGAACGCCAGAAGCGTGGCATGAAAGTGTGGTTGTGTTGTTCTTTAATAAGTGCTTCTGAGGAACTACAGAACCATATCCCTTCTAAGTCACGTTTATAAGGTGTTCTCGAGAGTTATAACTAATCGTCTCGCACGCAGGTTTGATGACATCCAGCCAATCGAACAAGCCGGAATCCGAAAAGGCTTTAGCACCATTGACCACATACATACGCTGCGGCAGGTTATACAAAAGACCGAAGAGTATAACCGGCCACTTTGCTTAGCGTTTGTGGACTATGAGAAAGCCTTTGATTCAATCGAAACATGGGCCGTGCTACAGTCCCTCCAGCGGTGCCAAATTAACTACCGGTACATCGAAGTGTTGAAGTGTTTGTACGAAAACGCAACTATGACAGTTCTCCTTCAGGGCCAGAGCTCGAAGCCAGTCCGGGTGCAGCGTGGAGTGCGACAAGGAGACGTCATATCTCCGAAGCTCTTCACTGCTGCACTGGAGGACGTGTTTAAACCGCGAACACTCGCGCTATGAGCATTTCCCTCACGGTAAATTTAAAAATCTCACTATTTCGTAAAAAAAAGTGCGCAGTTATCTCGCCCGCCCTATAGCTGAGTTTTACACTTACCCCGTCTCCCGCGTAACGATTCCGTCGGCTCAGTGCGTCCCGATTGCTGGTGGGAGAGGTTTTGTTCGGCTGGGTCGCGTCACGCGGGCTTTTGCTCATCGCGCGAGTATGTACGTAAGTAAAGTGCCAATTCAGTTACTATGTTTGTTATTAAAAATTCAAAACATAACTAATGTTGTAAACTTAAAATAAATATTTGAGTTAAAATTGTCATAAAATATGTAAATAATTATGTCCTATGTACATTTTGACTGCTTACAAAACGTGAGCAAAATACTCTATGCGCGAGTGCTTGTGTAACTTTCAAAGACGCGAGTGCTGCCGGGTCAAGCTTCGGGACTGGAGAGGACTCGGCATTAATATTAACAGCGTGTAAATCAGTCACCTTCGATTTGCCGACGATATAGCAGTCATCGCTGAGACCCGAGGACCTCGGCGCCATGCTCGGTGATCTCAACAGAGTCTCTCAACAAGTGGGCCTTAAAATGAACATGGAGAAGACGAAAATCTGTATATCTGTGACAAACGGTCCAGTTAGGTAGGTCCAACTTAAAGAAAGAGGTCAATCGTCGAATCCAACTCGGCTGGGCAGCGTTCGGTAAGCTACGAAATATCTTCTCGTCCAAAATACCGCAGTGACTCAAGACGAAAGTCTTCGACCAGTGTGTATTGCCAGTGATGACATACGGTACCGAAACGTGGTCGCTCGCTATGGGCCTAATAGGCAGACTCAAAGTCAAGCAAAGAGCAATGGAGAGGGCTATGCTCGGGGTTAATCTTCGTGATCGAATCAGAAATGAGAAGATTCGTAGAAGAACTAAAGTAACCGACATTAACCAAAGAGTCGCCTAGCTCAAGTGGCAATGGGCAAGGCACATCGCCACAAAATAGAAACATTTCTTTTCAATAGGTATTAAGATCAGATATTATGAAATTATCCGATATTATATCAATCATATTAATATACTTTTAAATATTTGTCAATGCCTTGGATAATTAAATTAAATAAGTTTAATACTCTCGGGCTCCTTCTGTTTACTTAGAACTTTGATGTTAAATCATTTACAACATTCATTTACAGGCGTAGTATTTTTAAAGCACTTACTATTTTTACTATTTACTGACGAGTGTTCAGAGTAGTACTAAGATCACTTAAACCATTTGCCTACCGATACTTAAAAAGATTAACATCCTTTAATATAATTGGGAATCGAAAGTTACAAAATGACAAAAGCAATAAAAATATTTAGCTTTTATATTCTTACATTTATATTCTTAGTGACTAAATAAAATTGGAGGAGCTCGATGGCGCAGCGGCTAGCGCGTTCGGCTTGCGATCTTGCTCGCTAAGCCTCTTTCTCAATGCCGGGTCACTGGATGGGTGACCAAATTAATAAAAAAACATCTCGAGCTCCTTCGTGCTTCGGAAGGCACGTTAAGCCGTTGGTCCCGGTTGTTGTCGTAAGATGACACAGTCGTTAAAACCCACCAACCCGCATCGGGCCAGCGTGGTGGGTTATGGCCCAATATCCCCATGTGTGCTATTGTCCACGTGGGAGGCCTGTGCCCAGTAGTGGGACGCTAATAGGCTGATGATGATGATGATGAAATAAAAAAATCAAAACCAAATTCAATCAATTAAACATTATTTATTTCAAACTAGGAACTTTACTTAATTCTTAAATAATAATGCAAACTACTCTTTTATTCTTTGTGGCTAAATAAATAAATAGCGAAAACAACGTTCATAAACTTAACTACTTAATGTTTATAAATTTAAACAATATTCATTTCAAACTACTAGGTATAAAGAGCAACATTCATTTTAAAACAACTAATAATTTTTCTGTATCTGTAACGGACAGATTATTCGGTGATCAAATTAATGGTTAGGTACGTAGAGAACGAACAAGTTAATGTAACTATTAGGTTCGGAATCAATTAGGGATTGGAATTTGTATAATGATTGATTTGATAAACAATAGGGCGATACCGCATCGCATCCGCTTGCGTTTGATTGTATACGCATACAATGTGAATAAAAATAAAATCTTAGAAAATTTTAGCCGCAGTACTTATGTAACGAATAAAAAATGTTACCATCGCCTTCTAGAAATTTGCACGTTTGCTACAGCGCCCTCTCTTGATAAAAAAATGAAGCTGCTATTTACGTAATTATGAAGTTTTACTTATTGTTACGAAATTGATTGGTATTGTTGTTTAAATAACAAGTAGCTTCTGTAGAGGATAGATATTCATACCATGTAAGCATAGCCGTTTGCGTGTGATTGTATACGAATAAAAGAAAAACTTAGAAAATTTTAGCCGTCGTATTTACGTAGCGGTTAAAAAAGTTACCATCGCCATCTAGAAATTTGCATGTTTGCTACAGCTCCCTCTCTTGATGAGTAGATGTAGCTGCTAATTACGTAATTTGAAAGTTTTAATAATTGTCACGAATTTGATTGTTATCGATTGTTATTGATGGGCAGCTTAACAAGTAGCCTCTTTAAATGATAATTAGTCATACAATGTAAGCATAGTACGAACGAAATAACAATAGGAGATAAAACTAACATGGCGATCGTGGTAAACTTGTAAATGTTTTATGGTCGGACAACGTATTGTATTGTTCCTCCGAAACGGCTAAGCCCACGTGAATGGCGTTTATTTAGAATTATGGTAGACATAACGCCCGACGTGGTGGTGAAGTCAAAATTAGCCGCGCGGAATTATTGTAATCTGCACGTAGCATTGTTTAGGAATAATTCTCGCAAAAACTAGACTAGCGCTCTAAGATATGCAATTGCTTAGATGTGTTATAACGAATCGCATACGCAAATATATTTTAAGATAGGTCTAGACTTATATTTTGTTGTATAACTTAGAATCAGAGCGTTTGGATATAAATGGAATTTTAGTCGATTTTAAAGTGTCAGTTCATAGTGGATCTGAATGTGCATTCAGAATATTTTTGTAATTAAAAAGGGGCGACTACCTCTACTTCTCTGCTCTCTAATTGGCTAGAATAATTCAAATCTTCTAGAAGCTTTTTTGTATAAAAGGGCCGAGCGGGATTTCGGTCTTCATGTTCACTTCAAGCAGTCTACCGAGCAGCAACTAGCTGGAACCTTTGGAAAATCAGAAAACTGAAGAAGTAATTGAGATATACCTAGAGCAGTTTAGAGCCAGTGTGAAAGTTGAGTATTTAGGGAAACTTTATAAACACTGTATAAATTGTGCTTTGTGTGTGTTCAATTCAAGCAGCAATCCGAGTAGCTTATAGTAGCTAATGAACCAGAAACTTATGGAAAATCAGAAAACTGAAGAAGTATTAGATATACCTAGTAAAGTTTAGAGCCAGTGTGGGAAGTTGAGTATTTTGGGAAACTTTATAAACACTGTATAAATTGTGCTTTGTGTATCTGACTGACGTGTAATTACTTACTTGGATTTGACCATTTATGTACCTGTGTGTGTGTGCGTGTATATAACCTAGTGCGTATAACTTTTGTGCCTGACTTTAATTTGCATGGACCTTACGTGTATTGTGTGTGCATGACCATATGTGTATTACCTACTGTGTGTGTGTGTGTGTGTGTGTATTACCTTATGTGCGTGTAACCTTGTTATATATTGTGTATTGACTATTGTGTACATAGATGTTTTGTGAGTCAAATAAATAAATCTCCGGTCGAGGGGGTATAAGTTGCATTCGTGTTTTGTTCATACTTATTGGCGGAGCACTGACGTCGTGGTTCTGCCAGGAGCCCTACCCTCGACATTGTGGTCCTTCGAGCCGGATCCTGCACAGGAAGTGAACATCAAGTGAACATCAGATCGAAGACCTTGACTTTAGGATGCCGCAGACAAGGAGCGGTGTTCGTCGAAAGGAGGATGCAGAGGCATTATTGGAGCAAGCTGGACGAGGTACGTACGAGTTACCACCCGCCTCACCCTCAGTGCCTGAACCGAGCATCGAGCATGAGGGGGGTCGACCCCTACCCCGGATCCATGAAGGGGAACGACCAGAACCTAGTGGGGGTGCACAGTCTAGGCTTACCGACGCTGCTGAAGAGCAACGCGCGCCCGCGGCATCACGGCCAGCTGCACGAGCAGCTTCAATACGATCGACGACAAGCATCACCTCCCGCCTTAGAAAGTCGGAATACGAGGCGGAAAGAATGCTGATGGAACTGAAGCAAAGGGAACTTCAGATGGAACTGAAGCAAAAGGAACTTCAGATGGAAGCGGAGCTTATAAAGAAGAAGCTGGCATGGGACACCGCCGTCATTGAAGAAGATGGGGTTGAGAGCGTGGCCGATAACACGAATTTGGAAGATCGTGTTGACACATGGCTCAACCAGCATTCATCGACGATGCTGCCAGAATCCAGAACAGCTCCAAATCCAGAATACTGCCGCGACCCAGGCCACATACGGGGGGAGTCAGAACGACCCGCGCCGCCGCCGAAGACTCAAGAGGACCTTCGTCGACGACCATCCCCGACGCCCGGCAGGAATAGAGGGATCGATCGACTGGCAGATCTCTTTCAGAACATGGTACAGACGAGGCCACGCCCAAGACAGGCCACCGAGTTGCCCATATTTACGGGTGCAGCTACGGAATGGCTTCCATTCAAGGCGGCTATGAGAGAGACCTCTGAGATGTACCAATTTACGCCAGTAGAGAACATTGCCCGGTTACGCAACTGTTTGCAAGGTGAAGCAAGAGAGTGCGTGTCGGCGTTATTGGCTACTACTACGGACCCAGCTGTAATCATGCGGACTTTGGAGCAGTGTTACGGGCGTCCGGAAGTTATTATAGATCGAGCCTTGGAGCAGCTAAGAAGATTGCCAAGGCCGGGTCCCGCCGCATCAGACTTGAATAGTTTTGCGATTAAACTACAGAACGTAGTATGTGTATTGATGCAGGTAGACCGAAGAGGATACTTAAGTAACCCAATGCTGACCAGAGAAGTGGTCGCGAAACTAAGCCCGTTTATCGCAGCCCGATGGTGTGATTATGCCGAAGAATACGGATCGTATACGGAACCTGAGATAGTAACGCTATCGAAATTTTTAATGCGTGAAGCAGACCGCGCTTTACGCCACGCCTACTCACCGGCACCCAGCACCCTAATGAAAAGGGACGAACGCAGAGAGGAGCGTAAGCCGCGCCCAGCTGTTACGATGCGACGTGCAGCTACGTATAACGTTGCTGAAGAGAGCGATAGGGTGCGTTGTTGCTGCTGCCAAGGTGAGCACGTATTGACTAGATGCAAGAAGTTTGCCGCTTTAAGTATGAATGAAAGATGGCAAGTCGTTAAAAAGGAACGGTTGTGTTTTAAATGCATAGTTAGCAAGCATCGACGACCGTCGTGTCAAGCGAGGCCCTGCGGTGTGAACGAGTGTTGCCGGCCTCATCATAGACTTCTACACTCAGATGTCGCTCCATCCGTTCCAGTCATCGCTGCTGATACAAGTAACAGCGAAGGAAAGGAAACAGTAGCTACGACGGTCGCCTCAAGTGGAGGTCGTCAAGTGCTGTTGAAAGTTTGCCCGGTTATAATAAAGGGACCGGCAGGCGAGATGGAGGCATACGCTTTATTGGATGAAGGATCAACGATTTCACTGATCGACAAGGATGCAGCCAGAAGTATTCAAGCCGATGGACCTGTCCAGAATATACACCTGCACGGGGTGAATAGCGTGACGAGGGAACCAGACAGCCGCAGAGTTAAGTTTCAGATTAGAGGTATAAACACTGGTTACTTTGATTTGGAAGCAAGGACGATCGAGGGCATCAGCTTGCGTGGACAAACCGTTCCTAAGTCCGTACTTAGATATCCACATTTGAGCAAGCTTAACGCAAAGGAGGTATGCTACGAGATGGCACGACCGCAGCTGTTGATAGGTGCCGACCATTGGCATCTTATAGTGACCAGACAGCTGCTAGCCGGCAGAAGATTGCAACCCGTAGCATCTCGCACCAGCTTGGGGTGGGTACTGCTTGGACATATGCCTCGGACTACCTTCACTGGAGACCATGAAGCAGTGGTTCACATCCGACTGTCGGATTCATCGCGATCCAGGAACACCGATGGCGTTGAAGAGGAACACCTAGACAATCTCATAAAGGAACACTACGAGATAGACGCCCTTGGAGTATCTTTGAAGAAGAAGCCAAGGGCTGAAGATGAACGTGCCCTCGAGATCATAAAGAGGACAGCCTGTTGCGTGGGCGGTAGGTACGAGGTAGGTTTACCATGGCGTAAAGATCAGACTACCATGCCACCGAGTTATGGCAATGCGTTAAGGCGCCTGAAGGGAATCGAGAAGAAGATGGACCGGGATCCAGTCTTCGCTTCGGACTACAGTGCTCAGATAGAGAATCTGCTAGACAAGAAATACGCAGCGCTATCTGACGGCACCGACAGGAGCAGTTCAAAAAGTTGGTACCTACCGCACTTTGCCGTAAGAAATCCGAACAAGCCAGGGAAGATACGTCTGGTGTTCGACGCAGCAGCCGTCACAAACGACGTGAGCCTGAACCAGGAGCTGTTGGAAGGACCGGACCTCTTGACATCACTGCCAGGAATACTGTATAGGTTCAGGGAAAAGCCTGTTGCAGTAACCGCAGATATCCAGGAGATGTTCCTCCAGGTCAAGATAAGGAAAGAGGATCAACCGGCGCAACTCTTCCTATGGAGAGAACGAGATCGCGTAAGTCCGCCGCACATTTATAAAATGACGTCTATGATATTCGGAGCAGCTAGTTCACCGTTCATAGCGCACAGTGTACGGAACATGAACGCTGAAGCACACGCCCACTCCCATCCAGAGGCATTGAAGGCCATTACGAATAGCCACTACATGGATGACTACGTGGACAGCTATGAAACTGACGAAGAAGCTGCACGAATCGCTCGAAGCGTTGCTGACGTTCATTTGAAGGCGGGTTTTCTGCTTAGAAGCTGGAACTCCAACAACGAGAAGGTACTCTCACAGATACCGACAGAACTGCGAGCACAGGCGCCGACCCAGCTGGGAGCAAGTCTTAACACGTATGAAAAGACTTTGGGACTCCTGTGGGACGCCAAGCGGGACACGCTAGGATTCAATACCAACATGGCACGCGTGGCAGAGGAAGTAAAGAGTCAGAAGAGACACCCTACGAAGAGGGAAGCACTCTCAGCAGTGATGTCAATTTATGACCCGCTAGGATTGGTCAGCCCATACACCATCGCAGCGAAGATCTTCCTGCAGGAATTATGGCGTAAGAAGATTGGATGGGACGAGCCTCTGCCAGGTGAGGACGCTATAATCTTCCAGACGTGGCTGCAGGGACTTAGTCATATGGGAAAGATTGCGATCCCTCGCTGCTATGACGTAAAAGCGAGTAGTCATAGAAGAGAGCTACACGTGTTTTGCGACGCAAGCGAGAGTGCATACGCTGCGGTAGCATACTGGCGTTTGGAAGACAATACCGGTATGACGCACACAGCCTTAGTTGGCGGGAAGGCGAAGGTAGCACCATTGAAGACGCAGAGTATCCCGAGATTGGAACTGCAAGCAGCCGTCATCGGCACTAGACTGGCCGACTCCATCAAAGAGGAACACCGATGGGAAATCCATGGCATAACCTTCTGGACTGACTCCACTACCGTGTTATCCTGGATACAGAACAACCTGCGCCGCTACACTGCATTCGTAGCGCACCGGCTGGGGGAGATCGCCGAAAGGACGGAACCAGGTCAGTGGCGATGGATCCCCACGGATTTAAACGTGGCTGATGATGCCACCAGGACCCGGTATGTGGACTACATACCCGAGCGCTGGCTGACGGGACCGCCCTTCTTGCGGGAAGCAGAGGAAGGGTGGCCAGCCATGCGTGAAGCCGACCCCGAAGAGCGGGGGGAGATAGCGGAGGAGCGGGTGCACCACATGAGGGAATCTACGTGCAGCACTTGGGAAGCTATGCCAGATATCGCAGGGATATCGAAGTATGAATGCCTAATCCGCGCTACAGCGCTAGTCCTTCTAGCAGTAGATAAGTGGTGTCACCGGGCTACAGAGATGCAGCTTCACCACCTAGAGCGAGCAGAAGCTATGTGGGTACGTCGAGCTCAGCAAGAAAGCTTTGGCGACGAGCTGCATCTGCTAAAACAGGGCAGACCGCTACAGAAACCAAGCCGACTGTACAAGCTAGATCCGGAGCTGGTTAATGATCTACTGCGAGTACGGGGAAGAATCGACGCCGCCGCCGTACCAGATGAGGTTAAAAGGCCGATCATTCTGGACGGCAGACACTGCTTTGTACAGAAGCTTATCACAAAAGAGCACTGCGCAGCTGACCACGCGAACAACGAGCGCGTCGTCAATGAGCTGCGCCAGCGGTTTTGGATACTGCACTTGCGACCGTCGGTACGAGCAGTCGCCCGCAACTGTAGAGAGTGCAGGATGCGGAAAGCAAAACCAGCTGTTCCGTCTACGGGGAATCTGCCCCGGGAAAGACTAAGCCCGTACTGCCGCCCATTTACAAACTGTGGGCTGGACTATTTTGGGCTTTTGACGGTAACTGTTGGACGACGGCACGAAAAGCGGTGGGGAGCGTTATTCACCTGCCTCACTACAAGGGCAGTGCACATGGAGCTCGTCACCAGCTTGAGCACCGACTCTGCTATTATGGCCCTGCGTCGCATGGCAGCGCGACGCGGGTGGCCTAATACCATTATCAGCGACAACGGCACCAACTTTAGAGGAGCTGATAGAGAATTGAGAGAAGCCGCGGAGGAATGGGCTCCGCTGCTGAAGGAGTATCTGCTGCAACGACGAGTGCAGTGGCGATACATCCCGCCCGGCGCACCCAACCAAGGGGGAGTCTGGGAACGGATGGTGCGGTCCATTAAGACTGCGCTGGCCGCCACTCTGAACGAGAAGTCGCCGAAGGAAGAGGTACTGTTAACGCTAATTCTTGAAGCAGAACACTCCGTGAACTCTCGTCCGTTGACCCACGTATCGGTCAACCATGAGGACGAGGAGTCCCTGACGCCGAATCACTTCCTGCTGGGGACATCATCGGGACTACCACCAACCGGCCCCTGTCAACTTGGCGATAGGAGGCAATGGCGTACAGCCCAAGCCCTCGCAGATAGCTTCTGGCAGAGATGGATTAAGGAGTACCTGCCGACGCTGGCTCCAAGAGGCGAGCCCAGCAAAGAAGCGACTCTCAGGCTGGGAGACCTGGTCATCGTCACCGACCCGATCCTCCCACGCAACGTCTGGCCCCGAGGTGTCGTCGAGAAGATATTTCCTGGACCCGATGGCGAAGTAAGGAGCGCTGAAGTAAGAACCAAGGGCGGCATATTCCGAAGGCCGACCCGGAAGCTCATCGTACTGAATGTCGCCGATGACTGCACCTCCTCCGGACCAAAAGGGACGGACCAAGAAACAACCGCGCCTCCCCGAATGCAGAGGGGAGGCTGTGCTGCGGTCCTGAGCATCTGTAGCCAGCGTGCTAGGACCTGCCTACCGCGCCTCCCTGGATGCAGAGGGGAGGCTGTGCTGCATCCTGAGCATCTGTAGCCAGCGTGCCAGGACCTGCCTACCGCGCCTCCCTGGATGCAGAGGGGAGGCTGTGCTGCATCCTGAGCATCTGTAGCCAGCGTGCCAGGACCTGCCTACCTGCGCCTCCCCCCGACCCGAGGGGAGGGATACGCTGTGCTCCTGAGCGCCGCTACACCGCGAGCTAGGAGCAGCTACACGTCGAGCTAGGAGCCGCTACACCGCGAGCTAGGAGCCGCTACACGTCGAGCTAGGAGCCGCTACACCGCGAGCTAGGAGCCGCTACACGTCGAGCTAGGAGCCGCTACGCCGCGAGCCTGAGCACCATTAACCGTCATGCTGTCCTACCGGGAAGAATGGGCTTCGAGAAAATCTTCGCCGGGGGGAGAATTGTAACGGACAGATTATTCGGTGATCAAATTAATGGTTAGGTACGTAGAGAACGAACAAGTTAATGTAACTATTAGGTTCGGAATCAATTAGGGATTGGAATTTGTATAATGATTGATTTGATAAACAATAGGGCGATACCGCATCGCATCCGCTTGCGTTTGATTGTATACGCATACAATGTGAATAAAAATAAAATCTTAGAAAATTTTAGCCGCAGTACTTATGTAACGAATAAAAAATGTTACCATCGCCTTCTAGAAATTTGCACGTTTGCTACAGCGCCCTCTCTTGATAAAAAAATGAAGCTGCTATTTACGTAATTATGAAGTTTTACTTATTGTTACGAAATTGATTGGTATTGTTGTTTAAATTAACAAGTAGCTTCTGTAGAGGATAGATATTCATACCATGTAAGCATAGCCGTTTGCGTGTGATTGTATACGAATAAAAGAAAAACTTAGAAAATTTTAGCCGTCGTATTTACGTAGCGGTTAAAAAAGTTACCATCGCCATCTAGAAATTTGCATGTTTGCTACAGCTCCCTCTCTTGATGAGTAGATGTAGCTGCTAATTACGTAATTTGAAAGTTTTAATAATTGTCACGAATTTGATTGTTATCGATTGTTATTGATGGGCAGCTTAACAAGTAGCCTCTTTAAATGATAATTAGTCATACAATGTAAGCATAGTACGAACGAAATAACAATAGGAGATAAAACTAACATGGCGATCGTGGTAAACTTGTAAATGTTTTATGGTCGGACAACGTATTGTATTGTTCCTCCGAAACGGCTAAGCCCACGTGAATGGCGTTTATTTAGAATTATGGTAGACATAACGCCCGACGTGGTGGTGAAGTCAAAATTAGCCGCGCGGAATTATTGTAATCTGCACGTAGCATTGTTTAGGAATAATTCTCGCAAAAACTAGACTAGCGCTCTAAGATATGCAATTGCTTAGATGTGTTATAACGAATCGCATACGCAAATATATTTTAAGATAGGTCTAGACTTATATTTTGTTGTATAACTTAGAATCAGAGCGTTTGGATATAAATGGAATTTTAGTCGATTTTAAAGTGTCAGTTCATAGTGGATCTGAATGTGCATTCAGAATATTTTTGTAATTAAAAAGGGGCGACTACCTCTACTTCTCTGCTCTCTAATTGGCTAGAATAATTCAAATCTTCTAGAAGCTTTTTTGTATAAAAGGGCCGAGCGGGATTTCGGTCTTCATGTTCACTTCAAGCAGTCTACCGAGCAGCAACTAGCTGGAACCTTTGGAAAATCAGAAAACTGAAGAAGTAATTGAGATATACCTAGAGCAGTTTAGAGCCAGTGTGAAAGTTGAGTATTTAGGGAAACTTTATAAACACTGTATAAATTGTGCTTTGTGTGTGTTCAATTCAAGCAGCAATCCGAGTAGCTTATAGTAGCTAATGAACCAGAAACTTATGGAAAATCAGAAAACTGAAGAAGTATTAGATATACCTAGTAAAGTTTAGAGCCAGTGTGTGAAGTTGAGTATTTTGGGAAACTTTATAAACACTGTATAAATTGTGCTTTGTGTATCTGACTGACGTGTAATTACTAACTTGGATTTGACCATTTATGTACCTGTGTGTGTGTGTGCGTGTATATAACCTAGTGCGTATAACTTTTGTGCCTGACTTTAATTTGCATGGACCTTACGTGTATTGTGTGTGCATGACCATATGTGTATTACCTACTGTGTGTGTGTGTGTGTGTGTGTATTACCTTATGTGCGTGTAACCTTGTTATATATTGTGTATTGACTATTGTGTACATAGATGTTTTGTGAGTCAAATAAATAAATCTCCGGTCGAGGGGGTATAAGTTGCATTCGTGTTTTGTTCATACTTATTGGCGGAGCACTGACGTCGTGGTTCTGCCAGGAGCCCTACCCTCGACAGTATCCTTGTAGGACATATTGAGAAGGGCTTCTCTGAGTATATTCTATGTTTTACTGTAGCAATGATGATATATTATGCCTAATTTAGCGATTAACCTATTATAAAGAAGTAGACCTAAGTACAAGTAAAATCTAGAAGAGAAAGCATGATTTGTTGCCGCGTTTTGAGGGCAAACAATATCTTTTCGTCTTTTGTTAGTAGTTTCAGTGCTGTATTGAAGTGCGACGTGTTGTTTGATGACTGTGTTTAATATAAATAACTGTCTAACCGTTAATACCTTACAGGATTTATAAAGAATGTCAGTGGGGAAGAGGAAAGGACGAAAAGTAGAGACTTTTAATACCGCTCGTTGGGCTCTCTCAATGGTTAGTAATACAGTTTTAGCAGTGCCACCGCAGTAAGTTATTATTGATTGATATAAAGTTAGGTAAACTTGCCTGATTAATGTTAAATCCGTAATTGTGCGTAGTTTTTTAAAAACAAAAAATAATTTTCGTATTCTGCCGCATAAAGCTTCAATATGGTGCCTAAAAGTAAGGGTTTCATCAATTATAACACCCAAGTACTTAATCTTGTCAGTAATAGAAATATCCGAACACTTACACAAAAGATATGTGGGGTCCTTACATTGGTGTGCATAAAGTTTAAGGTTCGTTGGAGCCGATTTTGATTTACGCATAGAAATGTATAGGTAATACGGATGGGGGCCATTGGAGCAGGAAAGATTGAAGAAACTAAAAAAGTTGGTCTCTGAGGTTGTTCGGTAGGGGGATATCACTAAATCTTCCTAGAAGATTGATGATGGTGGAGAGGAGGAGTGAGATGAGGTTGTCGTTAGGGACAGGAGGATCTGTGGGGAAAGCACAAACATTAGGTTGTTGGGACTGTGGGGTTTCAACAATTGATCTATGGGCTCTAGCATCGTAGCCAGGGCTTACAGATGAGAGAGTTTGATGCTTGGACAAGGAGACCGTTTTACGGTAGGAAATATTTTTTGACCTAGGGAGGAGGATTTAAGTTGGGTATTGAGGGGATGGGGGAGGGGAGGGAACTGGTACGGTTCTCGCAGTCTCAACGAAGGACCGTCTAACTTGAGCTAATCTTGCCGGGTGATGTTTTCCTGGGACATGACAAGTTTGATCTGCTTCTGCTTTGAGTGTTTATGGCATGAAGGGTTAGTAGCCGGATGTGTACCAGAGCAAAAAAGGCGTTGGAGTGTCTTTATTACAAGTATGGCTTGCATGAGGTTGTGCGCAGATGAAACAGCGTACTTGGGATCTGCACTGCGACTGTATATGGTCGAATCTACAACACTTGTTGCATTGTATAGTGGGGGAGAACATATACTTCAACAGGGACAGACGTAAAAAAACAGTACACATGTTGCGGTAGTTTTTGCCCAGAAAAGGTTAAGACTACAGTCTGTGTAGGGACCCAAACAGGTGTATTATCATTAAATGTTTTTCTACTAAGTCTACGGGCCTGACGGGCTGACTGTGGGGCGATAGCCTGTTGGGATCTCCACTGACTCCACTAATTCTTCTAAAGTTCACTCTATGGGTTCTTGACACACTCTTCCCATTCTAGTGATACTATAAGTGGGAATGATTGCTTCATAGTTGTTACCAGTGAGTGCCGGGTGGTCAAGGAAGCATCTGAAAAGGTTTTTAATTCTACAGAAATCCTGATTCTACCAACATGCCTAATGCCATCCCTTACCACATTTTTTATTTTATTATTGAACAAAAAGTATCCAAATTTAATGGGGCGTAATACGGTGCCAGAGGAGGGATCAGTAACTTGTTTGCTTACGTGTACGAGGAAGGGTGAGGAGTTTTCAGAGGTATATTTCAGCTTGTTACCTGAGAATTCAGGGCTTACATATGTTGATTGAGTACTAATAATAATAATAATAATCATTTAATTCCGGCAACAAAATGTACAGATGGTAAATTACATAGGCCCATATAATATATACCTTACAGACTAACATACATACAAATAAAATACAATGTTTTGTTAGTAAATAACTTAATAACTAATGTTAGTATTATTTAATTGGCACCTGCGGTACCAACTCGGTAGCAACAGGCAGCTTCCCTCGGAAACGCCTGTAGACTACACCCTTAGGCCAGAAGTCCTCCTTCAAAAAGATGTCCAGCTTTGATGTCGGGATTCGCACCACAAACGCCTTGAAGCTCGTGTTATGGCGCGACTCCAGCTGTCCAATCCTCAAATTGAAGTTAGACTTCATGCGAATGTACTCTGCTACCTCCTGCGATGTGGTAGTGTAGTGCAGGCGGGACAGGTACACGGCCGTGGTCGGTGTCGCGGCACGCAGCAGGAAGGCGGGCCCTGTCGGTGCAGTACCGCAGCGGTTCTGGCTCGCTCGCTGACGACGTCGCTTCTTGCTTCGAACCTCGACAAAGCCATCCTCGTCTTGATCCGGGAGCGCGACGTTTTGTGGAGCGGCCTTTGCCTCGGCGACAGGTCGCTGCGACCGTGTTTTTGCCTTAGTAGCAACAACAACGGCGAAATCACGGCGTCGGCAGTTGACGGGCGCACACGTGATAGGCGCATGCGTCGTCACGGCCGGCGCTGCGTGCAGCGAGGCGGCGGCGGCGGCGGCAGGCGCGCGGGGCGTAAAGACTGCGCTCGCGACTGACAGCTGCGCCGGCGGCGTTCGGCTCGGCTCGGGTCGTATCGGAGACGGGGCCGAAACTGCTGACTTGCAGCTCGACATCGACGTATCGAGGCAGGCCCCTCGTCGAGTGTTGACGTATGAGCCCGCGATCGATGACCTACTTACCGCGAGCGATTCGCGTAGAAAATCAACTTCCTTGCGCAACTCACTCATGTTATTTTCGGATGTCTGAAATTTCAGCATCACTTCAGCCAAACTCGCCTTTAGGGTAGGACTAAGGAAAGACACGAGAATATTAGTTTTTCTCGGAGGTTGAGGTATATTATTTTTGGACGGGGCTCGTTTCCGGGAGGTCTAGGTGCTATTATCTACGTCCATTTGGGAAAACGTTGGGATTTAAAACTGAGTACATGGCTCGTTGACGCCCTCGCCTGGGTCATGTGGGTCAGACATTTAACACAAAACAAATAAGCACGGATTTACTTACCAATATACGTATGATAATCAACCGCCAACTTATGAAACACTTTATAGAAAGACAACAGGGTCAAACAACAGAGAGAAAACACAAAAAACCACTTGTACAGAAAAACGTTGTGTCTCGCACTCAACCTAAGCTAAATTAATCAACTCGACGTAATTGTTAAGCGACTGACACAGTGATGTTGATAGTTCAGTGACAGCTCGCTTGCCGTAACTCAGGGCGCTGGCGACGTTAGGTGCGGACGTGTCATTGTCAATTCGAACATAATCCGATTGCATCTGGCGCAGGCGTCACGCGTATTGTGGAACGTCTTGGTTTTTATATTCTGCCCTCTAATAGTTAAGCAATTATAGTCTAATTTTGTGATTTAGTTATACTGCATTGTTTTTAGTGTGTAACACGTGATTATAACTTTGTTTATAACTTTGGTAATCATTTAATTCTCCTCGCCCGTTGAACCACGCCACTCTGGAGCATACTATGGAAGGCAACGGCAACTCTGACATGGGCCGTGTGCCTATATCAGAAGTGGGATCCGCAAGGCATTCGCAAGGGTTTCGAATGCCTTGCGGATCCCACTTCTGATATAGGCACACGTTTCGATGTAGTCCTTTTGGTTCAGATCGCAGCGGATATTCATATTCATAAATTCAATAAATTTACACAATTAGGTAATCTAACTTTTTGATTTCGTTTTTTTTAATACTATATACTAAAGAAGAACTATCCCCTATATACCCTAGAAGTAATAACTAAGTAACGGCCGACTTCTAAATAACATAGCCATCATTTTCAGTATCTTAAATCACCAACTATGAATAAGAAAAATTAAATAAATTCCACAACAACCGTAGCGACAGCTCTGTCAGGCGAATGACATTTTACCTAAGAGGATGTAATCACTACGTAGACATTACGATGGCTAGAAGTCATATGAAACGATACAATCCGTCTAAAGCGAGTTCGTGCTTCCGATTTTCATACATTAGCTCTTGTATACTATACTACTACTGTGGCAACAAAGTATCACGGTAATAATTTAAAGAGTGGACTGTATACTTAGGTGTTGGAATCAAACTATTAAATCACACAAGCTTTCGGTATTGTAATCTGCCTTGGCAACTACCCATAATATGGCAAAAACACTTACCTCGACCAGCTTTCTGAGGAGACGCGGTTCGGTATTGTAGGAAAAGATTTTTTATACGTATTTTTACGGTGAACGTCACACGCATTATTTTCAGCAGCAGAAGTATAGACAGTTTTTTATCAGAACAAAAGAAAAACGCCAACTGACACGGCGTCAGAAGAAAAAAGATGCGCTCCAAATCCAGCCAGCTTTGGCAAGAAGGTTTTATGCCATAGTACAAATAATCGCTAAGCAGATATTGAACACCCCCACCGAAAGCATCATGAGGCTTTCCAGTATAAAAAAATATTATGAAAAAAAATATATAAGCAAACGTTACCTACTAACAAAAGCTCATTGTCACGACATGAGTCATAAATGAATAAGGAAAATTAGTTAAGAAAAGGTAAAAGACTCAGCTTGGTAGCTGGTCTTTGAAAGACATGTTTCTTAAAACGTAGAGTTACATTTTGAACAGTGCCATCTAAACCAGGATGAACGTTTTCAATCCTTGCAAGTGGCCAATTGCACGGATGGGCTTGATTGTCTTTAACCAAAACTAAATCTCCGACCTTCAAATTAGGTGAAGAAGTGAACCATTTGGCTCTTTGTTGGAGTGTATTTAAGCAATCTTGAGTCCATTTTCTCCAAAATAGTTGTGAGCAATGTTGTAAATATTGCCAACCTGACAAATGGTTAATTGAAACGTCCATTAAATTGTATTCCAGTACAGCAGTCAAACTCTTGCCTACAAGAAAATGTCCTGTAGAAAATGTCCTGTAGTTAAAACGTTAAAGTCGTTTGGGTTGTCACTAGCCGGCAATACTCCTGATGGGCGAATTCATATAGCCTCTATCTTACAGAAAAATATAGTAAGTTCCTAGAATGTTAAAGCTTTATTTCCAATGGTACGCACAAGATGATACTTGGCTGACTTAATACCAGCCTTCCAGAGTCCGGCCATGTGAGGAGCACTGGGTGGATTAAAACTCCAATCAATCTTACGGTGAGCGCATCCGTTGAAGATTTCATTACGGTTACCTGCATCCGATAGAAACCTCTGTACTTCCGTTAAGTGTTTATTGGAAGCAACGAAATTCGTGCCGAAATCCGAATAAAGGCATGCGCATAAGCCACGACGAGCTACGAACCTATCAATGTAGCCAAAAAACAATATCCGTGCGGTGACGGAGAAAGAATACCAATCGCCGCCCCTCTCTCCGTCCGGTGGGTGTCGTAAGAAGCGACTAAAGGACTCTTTCGAGCGATGATCTGCTCCACTGGTGGTAGGGCTTGACCCGTCTGGTTGGTGACCACCGTACGCATGGTGTAAAACCCGTCAAGTGACTGCTTGTCGGTCGCGTTTCGGGATCAGCCAACGTATAACCAGAGCTCGAGAGGATGATGCTGCGATGTATTTGGTCTGTGGAGGCTTTCGTCAAACCAGTGCCAGGAGGATTTCGTTAACCTGCCGACCGGGGCGACCCGTAGAAACGGTTGTCCCGCTGGCCGCCCGTGGCACAGTACAGGGGCCCAAGCGAGCCTAACCAGCAAGGCATTCGCAAGGGTTTCGAATACCTTGCGGATCCCACTTCTGATATAGGCACACGTTTCGATGTAGTCCTTTTGGTTCAGATCGCAGCGGATATTCATACCGAGCATGTAAATACTGCTCTGCAGGCCTAGAGATGTACCCTGAAGAGAGGGAAGGGGAAGGAATGGCGACTTTTTCGCTGTGAACGCGCACACCTGTGTTTTCTTGGCATTAAACTCCACCAGATTATCGGAGCCCCATTTAGAAATGAGGTCCAACACCCGATCGAGCTCAATGACAAGATTTCGGTGTCTACCCGCCCAGCCGTTGGGTGACCGTTACATCCCCCATGCACTGTGCTATCATCTGCATAGCAATGAATGTTTCCAAGAGGAAGCATGTCATTGATATGCAGAAGGAACAGCGTGGGGGATAGAACGGAGCCTTGAGGAACACCAGCGTTCACTGACATGAACCGCGAAGCGCATCCATCCGAAAGGACACGGATTCTACGCTCATGCAGAAAGCTAGCAATCCAGGTACAGAACTGAGCGGGCAAACCGTATGCCGGGAGCTTGGAGAGAAGAGCTTTGTGCCAGACCCGATCAAAAGCCTTGGCTATGTCAAGGCGAACTGCCAGTGACTCGCCACGCTTGTCAATAGCCTCACCCCAGAGATGTGTGACGTACGCTAGAAGATCACCCGTTGACCGTTTTGGCCGAAACCCATATTGACGATCGTGAATTAGGGAGTGATCTTCTAGGTATCGAATAAGCTGTTTGTTCAATATTCGTTCTAGGATCTTACACAACACTGAAGTTACGGCTATAGGGCGGTAATTAGTCGGATCTGACCGATCTCCTTTTTTAGGGATCGGTTGCACATTAGCTTCTCTCCAAGATTCCGGCACACAACCCGAAGAGAGCGAGAGACGGTACAGACGCGTTAACACAGGGGACAACTCCGCTGCACACATTTTTAGGACTATTGCTGGGATGCCATCAGGACCGTTAGCTTTCCGGACATCGATTGACTGCAGCTCCGCACGGACATCACACTGTCTGATTTTAATATCAGACATTGTGTGGCCACAGTGAGGAATTGAGGGTGGCTGTGCATTACAGTCATCGATCTGGGAGTTAGCCGCAAAGAGTTTGGCCAGGAGATCGACCTTTTCCTGCGGCTTGTGAGCTAAAGTTCCGTCAGGACATCTCAGTGGTGGCAGCGAGAGTTGGCAGAAGTTGGATTGCACGGCTTTGGCCAGACGCCAGTAGCTACGGCTGCCCGTTGGATGCGTCAGGAGTTCTTGGCCTACTCGTGCAACGCGCTGGGCATCCGCCCTAATGTAGGCCCTCTTACATGACTTAATGGCATTATTATAGGCTGCTTTTAGCGAGCGAGTTTCGGGATCCCCATGAGCTTTACCTTGCCGTCTGTTTGCTCTCAACAGCGCTGGCACACTCGCGATTGAACCAGCGGTTGCGTCTGCCTTTGCTGATGACATAGGAGTGTGGAATATGGTATTCCATTCCTAATACTATCTCATCAGCAACGGCAGTGGCGCTAGCGGTCGGGTCCTTCAGTCTGCCGACGCGTAGTGCCAAATGTGGCGTTTCGAAACCGCTGTTGGCGGGCACTGTGATGGATATCAAGTAGTGATCCGAGGAACCTAAAGGAGCTCGAATCTCCACCCGGTATCCAGCTGGGCGACTCGTCAGCAGAAGGTCGAGTAAGGAGGGCGCATGGCCAACTATGTCTGGGATCCTGGTAGGCTGGTTCACCAGTTGCGTCAGGTCATGCGTGAGAGCGAATGCGTGGGAGTTCTACCAGCATGGTCTGTTTTGGAGGAACCTAACCACAACTCATGGTGGGCGTTGAAGTCCCCCAAAAACACCAATTCCGCCGATAGAAACCGCTCCTGCGCATCATCTGCTACCCGACTAAGATGTTTAATTAGTCGAGTTGTCTCCATGTCGCCGTTATGGGATTGGTAGACGCACACGTAAACACGGCAATGAGAGCCTAAGTCGACGTGTACCACTAGGCTTTGAAGGATTCTTCAAGCACAAAGCCGAAATAGTTCAGGTAGGTGGTGTCAGCAGAGAGGATTATTTGCGTCTCCGTCAGGAACAACATTGCTGGCCGTGCCGTCTCAAGATGGTAGTGGACGGCATTGAGATTTGCATGGAGTTCGTGGATGTTAGCAAACTCCACCTCAAACGGTAAGGTTGTGGTGGGGGTGTGCACCGCTGTAGTACCAGTTTTGTTGTTAGGCGCTGTCATTTTAGGAGTGGAAAGAGAGAGGCGTGAATCGAGAAAATGATGCCGCGATGCGAATGGTCAAAGTGTAGTGGCCTGTTTCCCCAGGAATTTGCCCACAGACGAGTATTATTAACCTGCCGAACGGAAGGGCCCCCGAACCCCCCCGGGAATCGCCGCCGGGACCCCACCTTCCGGTCACCAACCGGCACGACGGACCACCCCGAGATTATGCGTGGCATGGTGAGGCAGCCTCACGAGCTGGTTGGGCTCGCTTGGGCCCCTGTACTGTGCCACGGGCGGCCAGCGGGACAACCGTTTCTACGGGTCTCCCCGGTCGGCAGGTTAACGAAATCCTCCTGGCACTGGTTTGACGAAAGCCTCCACAGACCAAATACATCGCAGCATCATCCTCTCGAGCTCTGGTTATACGCTGGCTGATCCCGAAACGCGACCGACAAGCAGTCACTTGACGGGTTTTACACCATGCGTACGGTGGTCACCAACCAGACGGGTCAAGCCCTACCACCAGTGGAGCAGATCATCGCTCGAAAGAGTCCGTTAGTCGCTTCTTACGACACCCACCGGACGGAGAGAGGGGCGGCGATTGGTATTCTTTCTCAGTCACCGCACGGATATTGTTTTTTGGCTACATTGATAGGTTCGTAGCTCGTCGTGGCTTATGCGCATGCCTTTATTCGGATTTCGGCACGAATTTCGTTGCTTCCAATAAACACTTAACGGAAGTACAGAGGTTTCTCGATAGAAACCTCTGATCCGATTATTTGTACTATGGCATAAAACCTTCTTGCCAAAGCTGGCTGGATTTGGAGCGCATCTTTTTTCTTCTGACGCCGTGTCAGTTGGCGTTTTTCTTTTGTTCTGATAAAAACTGTCTATACTTCTGCTGCTGAAAATAATGCGTACGTGACGTTCACCGTAAAAATACGTATAAAAAATCTTTTCCTACAATACCGAACCGCGTCTCCTCAGAAAGCTGGTCGAGGTAAGTGTTTTTGCCATATTATGGGTAGTTGCCAAGGCAGATTACAATACCGAAAGCTTGTGTGATTTAATAGTTTGATTCCAACACCTAAGTATACAGTCCACTCTTTAAATTATTACCGTGATACTTTGTTGCCACAGTAGTAGTATAGTATACAAGAGCTAATGTATGAAAATCGGAAGCACGAACTCGCTTTAGACGGATTGTATCGTTTCATATGACTTCTAGCCATCGTAATGTCTACGTAGTGATTACATCCTCTTAGGTAAAATGTCATTCGCCTGACAGAGCTGTCGCTACGGTTGTTGTGGAATTTATTTAATTTTTCTTATTCATAGTAGGTGATTTCAGATACTGAAAATGATGACTATGTTATTTAGAAGTCGGCCGTTACTTAGTTATTACTTCTAGGGTTTAGTATATAGTATTAAAAAAAACGAAATCAAAAAGTTAGATTACCTAATTGTGTAAATTTATTGAATTTCGGATATTTTTACATGCTACATCTTCATACATATTGTTACGGACAGAAGTCTCGACTTTATAATATTATATAGTTAGATATATAATACGGCAAAATTTAGGTATATTTATTTGCATAAGTAGATTAAGTCTCATATGTGTAAAGGTTTTTTGATAATAAATAATTAATTTTTTGCGTTTTATTAAAAAGGTAATGGTTTTGGCAAAGGTAAGGGCCAGGTATACGTGCCCAGGGGCCTTACGCCTCTCTAAGGTAATTAAAGTTAGGAAAGTAAGAGATTAGCTTTCGTAATTATAGGTTTCTATTGTTAGGAATATCAATGTAACTAGGAAAATAAATATATGTAGGGTATCCAGATTACGAGTGATACCGTAGGGTAGGTAACAAATTTAAGATAAAAAGAGAGGTCCGAACGAAAGGGACAGCTGCACAAATTACGACGGTTCATGTGGGTACTCGTAGTTAGTTATGGTAAAATGTAAAACTGCCCACATGAGCCGGCAGCTGTCCCACAAGGCTGCTAGTTGCCAACCCATAATGTGTTTAAGTCACGGCCGGTCAGAGCAGAATTTGTATGCTCTCCGGACCCCACCTAGAAGAATAAAGAAGCACTAATCAAGAACCGAGTTTTATTGAAGAACCTACAGTCCACATCGAAGCACAACGGCTAAACTGTTGGGCGACTACACCCGTCGGGAACAATTTCTTTGGACCTTCGGAGCCGGATTTGAAGAACTGAAGCCTTCGTCCATTTGAAGATAGAAGATCTACGTAACCACCAACGTAACCACCAACGTGTTGTAACCACACCACTTGTGTTCTGCAACAAGTGCTAACGCGGGCGGACCGCGGCTCAAAACGTCACATCACCTAACGGTGCCAAACGGTGTGCGTTCTGAGTAAACGCCGTTCAAGGCGGGACGACTTATCGGACGGGGTCGTCAGTTTGTCCTTTTTAGGGCAAGCTTAAGAGTCCGGCTACGCCAGTACGGTTTGTCGTGGAGCGGGGGTCCTTTCTGTAGGCACTGCCTAAGCTGTCGGACACTCCAGCCGATTCGCGAGCGCCCCGTTGTCCACGTCGACTCTCTGCTGGGTAGGTCCTACCTTTCTACTCCCGCACGTACTCCATCCTTGGACGGGCTCCCCACATAGCGTGCCCGTTTGAGATTGTTAGGAGTAGGGGCAGCAAGAAAGAAGATGCCGACCACCCGAAAACAAAGCCAAGCCGAGACGACAACGGGACTACGAACGTTCGACAGACCACCCGCATCACCCTCAAACCTTGCCTCAACCGTGACGCCAATGGAACCGCAACAAGAGACCGCTGAACGCGGCATCACCGCCACTACGGATGTTAGACGCAACGACGACGCACCCCCACCCGACGCGCCCAGAGCCGGGCCGCCGTCCGTACGATCGACAACGAGCGTCGCCTCACGAGTGAAACAAGCGCAACTTCAAGCGGAGGAGCGGCTCGCCGAAGTACGTCGGCGAAAGTTACAATTGGAAACGGAAATGATTATGAAGAGACTTGCATACGAAATCGCCATTATTGAAGAAGAAACGGATTTAGAACCGGAGAGCTTACCCGCCGATATTGCCCAACTGAGAGTGAATGAATGGTTGGATCGGCGTCGGAACGTGCATGAGCCCGATACAGATAAAGTCGGAAATATGCGACAACGACAAAAGGATGCGCGCGCAAGTGAGATGGACAGAGGTCGCCACCTCACTGATTCGCCATATGTTGAAAACGAAAACGTAGTGAAAGAGGCAGCGAACCGTGATCAAACGAGCAAAGACGACACGGGGATGGTTAAGCTCGCACTTACACTAGAGAAAATGATGCATAATCGACCGGTACCACGACAGGCGCTGGATTTGCCTATATTCAGCTGCTCGCCGGCCGAATGGTTGCCATTTAAAGCGGCGATGCGCGATACGACTAAACAATTTAACTTTAGCAAAGCCGAGAACTTGGCACGATTAAGAAGCTGTCTTAAAGATGAAGCAAAGGAAGCGGTGTCCGCTCTTTTATATACGGCCGTGGACCCGGAAGTTGTTATGAAAACACTCGAGCAATGCTTCGGACGGCCAGAAGTAATAATTGATCAAGCGCTGGACGACATTAAGAGACTGCCGCGTCCCGGCACGACGGCCAGTGAGTTGAACACGTTCGCGATCAAACTGCAGAACATTGTGTGCATACTCGATAATATCGACAACAGAGGGTACTTACGAAATCCAATGTTAACGCGAGAAGTGGTGGACAAGCTCGGACCGCACCTACGCTCAAGGTGGTGCGACTACGCAACTGACTACGGAAGCTATGCCGAGCCTGAGATCGTCACGCTATCCCACTTCCTCATGAGAGAAGCCGACAGAGCCCTACAGTATGCATATGTGAGCTACAACCCTACGCGAAAGAACGTTATTACGGAAACAAGAGCGAACGTGAAACAACGAATCGAGCGAAAGAAAAATACGGCTGTATACGCAACAAGTGATGACGTCATAAACAAAGAATGTCTATGTTGTGGAGGACGTCATGACGTGCCGCAATGTGATCGCTTTAAAACCATGACGGTTAAACAACGATGGGAATGGATAAAGAAAAGCGGAGTGTGTTTCCGTTGTGCGAATAAGAAACACCGTCGCCTACAATGCGATAAACGCGATCTGTGCGGAGTTGATGATTGCCGCCATCCCCACCACGCCTTGCTACACGAACACCGCACCAGGCCGAACGAAACCGAGATGGTAGCGTCGGTTAATCACTCGACCGATGCTACCAAGGTGTTACTGAAAGTATGTCCCGTTACCATCAAGGGACCAAAGGGGTCAATCGACACATACGCCTTGCTCGACGAGGGGTCGACTGTTACGCTAATCGACCAAGACCTGGCGGACTACGTAGGCGCGGACGGGCCGGCGAACGATTTGAAAATACGAAGCGTGAATACACAAACGACGTGTGAAACCAAGACGGTGAATTTAAAGTTAATTGCAACTACGAATAAACGACAATTCGACATTAAAGCTAGAACGATGAAAGATTTATCACTCAACGGACAGACGGTGCACAACGACTGTTTGAAATACGCTCATATGAAAAGGTTATCAAACAGCAACGTCTGCTACGGACATGTCAAGCCTCGAATACTGATTGGGGCAGACAATTGGCATCTCATAGTCACACGAAGATTGCTACAGGGCAAGCAAGACGAACCGATCGCATCGCTCACGAAGCTGGGGTGGGTAATACACGGATCAGCGCCACGGTCAAGCGTGCTGATGGAGAGTAATACGGCTGCGGTGTTATACGTAAACGCCGCAGTGCGCGACGATCTCGCGCACTCTCTTACCCGACAACGAACTCCATGATATGGTAAAGAAGCACTTCGAAATTGACTCACTGGGAATAACAAAGAAGGAGCGAGTGAGCCCGAGTGATGCACGCGCCATAGAATCGTTTAGAACGACGACAAAGAAAGTCAACGGAAAATACGAAGTTAGATTACCGTGGCGACGTGATGACGTCACGCTGCCGCCAAGTTACGAGTCAGCATTGAGACGATTGAAATCCATAGAACGGAAGATGGACAAGTCTGACGAATTCAAACGATTATATCGCTTTTACGAATCAAATAGAGAATCTATTTGATAAACACTATGCCGAGGAAAGTAGCGAGAGCGATTTGATGAGCCCGCATTTATGGTACTTACCTCACTTCGCCGTAACAAATCCGAATAAGCCCGGAAAACTACGAGTTGTCTTTGACGCGGCCGCCGAAGCAAACGGAGTTTGTCTGAATAACGAGCTTTTGGAGGGTCCCGACTTACTACGCGACCTGGCGGGCCTGCTACTACGATTTCGCGAACGAGCTATCGCAATTACGGCCGACATCCAGGAAATGTTTCTTCAAGTTAAGATATTTAAAGGTGACCAACCCGCTCAGATGCTCCTATGGAGGGGCGCCGACCGAACGAAGCCACCTACGCGCTACAAGATGACGTCAATGATATTCGGAGCTAAGAGTTCACCTTTCTTAGCGCACAACGTGAGAGATTTGAACGCTGAAACGCAACTGCCGAGTATCCACGCGCATACGAAGCAATTACGAGAAACCATTTTAAGGACGACTACGTCGACTGCTACGACACCGAGCAAGAAGCGATTGAAACGACAAAGGAGGTCGCGAAGGTTCACGCGCAGGCAGGACTCACGCTGGCCGGTTATAACTCTAACGGACCGTGCGTGTTGCGTGAGCTGCCAGCAGAAAGCCGTGACACATCACCTCGACAGCTCGGCGCTAGTTTTCAGCAATGGGGCAGAACGCTCGGTTTACTATGGAACGCTGCTACAGACGAGTTGGCGTTTAACACCGAGATGGTTCGCGTGCACGACGACGTGAAGCAAATGAGGCGCGCTCCTACTAAACGAGAGGCGCTGAGTGCGGTTATGTCAATATTTGACCCACTCGGACTGTTGAGTTATTATGCTATACGAGCGAAGATCATCTTACAAGGCATATGGCGGTTAAAAATAGAATGGGACGAGGTCTTACCCGATTACGAGGCCGGCGAGTTCCATGAATGGTTGAACGGATTGAGGGCATTACGTAGTCTGCATCTACCCCGGCGTCTACATACGGGGGGAGTGACGAGAAAGCAGCTACATGTTTTTTTGTGACGCCAGCGAGGTCACTTACGGCGTTGCAGTATATTGGAGAATGAAGGGTGAAAATGGCGAAATACGAGTTGCACTCGCCGCTGCTAAGGCCAGAGCGGCACCGATAAAGCAACAAAGTATTCCGAGAATGGAGTTGCAAGCGGCGTTGATAGCTACGCGACTAGCAAGCTCAGTAATGAATGAACAAAGATGGCAACCTGAAAGAGTCGTATATTGGACCGATTCACAAACAGTGTTGAAATGGATTAATAACGACACGGTGCGTTACACCCCCTATGTAGCGCACCGCTTAACTGAGATCACAGAAACGACGATGCCGTCACAATGGCGATGGGTCCCTACGGCTCACAATGTCGCGGACGACGTAACGCGCGGCAGTGAGATTATGAAAACGAAGAATGATCGGTGGTTTGTCGGACCGGAATTTTTATACGAAAACGAAACCGAATGGCCTACGAGTGACGTCATCAACAACGAACACAGCGTGGAGAGTGAACACTGCGTGAAGCACACGCACACGTGGCAGAGTGATAGTAGCGTAGTGCCAGACGCTAAACGCTTCTCTTCCTACGAGCGTTTAGTTAGAACGATGGCGAACGTGCTACTATTCACTCAGAGATGCCGCCGCCGCGCTAGTAACATGACAACTGAACATATCAACGAGGCCGAGCGCCTACTATATAGCCATTGAATCGCAACGAGAGAGCTTCGCAGACGACATCGACCGTCTCAAAGTGTCCTGCAAACTACGCGCGGGCAGCAGATTACGGCGAGCGAGCTTATCTACAGACTCGGCGATTATGGCTCTAAGACGAATAATAATAATATAATATATATATAATAATATATATTTATTGCACTAAAATAGGTACAGTACAGGTTTGGAAATACATAATTTAAAAATGTGCATAGGTAGATTAAGTCAAAGAGCTTATCAGAGGCCCCCAAGCTAGGCAGTGCCTGGATTTTGGGAAGCCAATTTACAATTTGTTTGGTATTACGACCTGAATTATCTACACCTACTGAGAGAAACATCGTACATGGTATATCGGAGACTAACAGAAGCTAAACTAAATAAAAACAAATCAAGATTTGAATTTTAAAATGTGAGATTAAGCTTCATGAATAAAATGAACATGCAAAAAATTAAATTAAAAAATAAGCTAACATATTTAATAAATAATAAACTTAAAAACATCGACTGAGGAGTGCTTCAGTTTCAATATAAGAATTCTCAAGCAGCCACTTTATTAAAATATTCTTTGCTTCTGAGACTGAACAGTTCCTCAAGTCACAAGCCCTTACCATTGCGTTGTAAACACGAGCTCTAACTGTGTCGCCAAATCTGATAGCAAATTGTGAGTTTACAGACGGGATTGGGATTCTGAAATTACGTTTATTTAAAAGTATCTTGTAGTTATCGGAAGAGATAAGCCGTTTGTGCGCTTTCAGACAGGATTTTAGTATAAATAGTTGGCGAATCGTCAAAACTTGAGCTTCCTTATAAAGTTCTGCTGTTGGGTGTCTATAAGGTTTCTTCAACATGATTTTGAGCAGAAATCTGTTTGCTCTTTCGGCCTGTAGTAAAGTCGTTTTGGCGGCACCACCCCAGACCGAGACGCAGTACCCAGTAATAGATTGACACAGAACTTTATAAATCGCAATAAGCAGCTCTTTGTTAGCAGATTCTCTAAGTTTTCTGAAAACGCCGGATATTTTTCTAATACGTTTTGAGAGACACTGGATGTGACTTTTGAAAGAGAGATGTTCGTCGATCATAATACCCAGATATTTGGTAACGTCGGTACGATAGATGGAATCGCAGCTGCAGTGCAGAGGGGAAACCAAGTCACAAGAATGAATTTTAATATTGCCTCCAACCGGTGGTCCGGAAATAGACGATTTGTGAAAACATACTTAATTTGTTTTTGTAGAATTTAGTGTGAGTAGATTCTTCCTGAGCCAGCTGTTGATGGATGACAGTCCAGCCTCGGCCACATGAAATGCATTTATCCAGTTGTTACCGTTAAAGAGGATAGCAGTATCATCAGCATAACATATCACATCGGCATTCGCCAACGACAGATCATGGATGTCATTCATGTAAATAATGAATAGAGTAGGGCCGAGGATGCTCCCCTGGGGGACACCAAAGTTGATTGGAAACTGATCACTTCTTTCTGACTTTACCTTTATAAGCTGATGTCTGTCAGAGAGATAACTCTTAAACCAGTCAAGCGCAACACCTCTCACACCCAGGCATTCTAACTTGTGGCACAGTATTTTGGAAGATACAGTGTCGAAGGCCTTGGCCAGGTCCAGGAACACCCCTACACATTTCTTCCCTTTGTCCAGGTACCCAGACACAAGCTCCGTCAAAAGCGCCCCAGCATCCTCAGTGGACTTTTGGCATCTAAAACCAAATTGTCTGGGAGACAGTATACCATTCAACTCAAGAAACTTAGTTAGCCGACTGTTCACAATTTTTTCCATTATTTTGGAAAAAACACTGAGGAGTGAAATCGGTCTATAGTTTCCCGGCTCTTCTTTAGGTCCATCTTTATAAACTGGGGTAACAAGGGCAATTTTCCAGGTTCTGGGGAAGCAGCCGGAGCCGAGACTCAAGTTATATAGGTGCACTAACGGTTCACAAAGCACGAGTCTTGCATATTTTACAAAGGACGTACTGACACCATCAAGGCCAGGTGCACTATCGCTTTTAAGTTGGCTTATTATGCTGAGAACCTCTTCCCGATCAGTAGGTATCATGAAAAACGAGTCAAAGGGAGAATTATTAAGAACTACTAAGGAAGCTAATTCGTTCTCTGATTTATTAATTTGACCTAGTATGTTGCTGGCGAGACTTTGACCCACTGCTGAGAAATACGCGTTACAATTGTTTAAAGAAACCCTGGGGCTGTTAGAAGTTGATATTAACTTAGTGGGTTAATCGTGTTTGTCCTTCGCGTTACAAATGTTCTTTATTGTTTTCCAGAGTTGTTTTGAGTCTTTACTGTTTCTATGTAGTTCCTCTCTTTCATAAGTCTGTCTAATCTTTCTTATCAAATCAATGTAAAAATTTCTATATCTGCGATACGAAACCTGTAATATTTCATTGTTAGGATTTTGTTTTGACTTAACATGAAGTCTATCTTTATGGCGAGAGCACCTCAGCAAACCAGGCGTCATCCACGGTTTGATAACATATTATGATCTACTGATTCTTACTGTTTTGGTGTGAGTCTTTATAGATGTATTAATGATATTCATAAAAGCCTCCACTGCACCATCAACAGAAGACAACGATGTGACTACGTTCCAGTCCACAGACGCAAGTTCGTTGCAAACACCCTTATAGTCCACGGTGGTTTTATTTTTAATACGAGTTTCAGTGTGATGCTTCTTGTTAGTTGTTAGTCCAACCATAGCGACACTGTGGTCTGTGATATCATAGTCACATACTACACCAAACGCCGGATTCTTTGTTTTTATAAATATGTGGTCCAAACAGGCATTTAAGCGAGTGGGTTTGGTAATAGCAGGCACGAGGCCGTGCGCTGCTGTCAAGCAAAGATACTCTGTTGCCCCGGGGTCAAGAATATCGATATTAATATCGCCAGCTATATAAATGCACTGCTTTTCACCGAGAGTTTGGAGATTTTCGTCCAATGAAGTAAGAAAATTATCTAAGTTTCTGAAAGACGGGGATCTGTAAATACCCAATATTGAAACATGATCAAGAATGCTAATTTTCAAGCAGGAGGCTTCGTTGAAATTAGGTTCAGACGCCACCACTGGCCATGACGATTTTACATTAGCAACAACACCGCCATTTTGATTTAGATTTCGCTTGGTTGAGTATACATTGTAGCCGGTAATGTTTTCTATGATAATTGAGTCGTTAAGTCTACACTCCGTTAGAATAAGAATGTCAAAGTTTATGCATAGCCTGCGCAGATATACAAGTAGAGCATCGAGATTTTTACTGATACTTCTAATGTTTACAGTAATTATTTTAAAATCATAGGTTGGCGTGAACAATGTTTTACACGTGTCAAGATTATCTGTTTTGTAACAAGTAATGTCCCGCATAAAGTCAATGTCCGAGATAAGGTCTAAATCACCCATATTAATAAATTAAAATTAGCAAATTCAAGAGCTAGAAACACGAGATTAAAAATGCTTAGCCGGATTAAACACGAGTACCTGTAAGGTTTAATTAACTTCGGGAAGCAGTCTAGAAAAATCTGTGAACATTGTGCAAACTTGAGTCGATATTTCGCAGTTTTACAATAAATATATAAGCAATGAGTGACATATACAATAAATGTTTTAAAGCTTAAAGCGGAATCTAAGTCCAACTTCTGAGTTGCAAATAGAATAAAAGAAGTAAAAAGCTACAATAAAAATATTTTAAAAACTCGAGCTGGTCCCTAAACATGTACTTTTATTTGAGGCCAACTAAACAACAGTTCAGATTTATATTGGTTATTAAAATAACTACAACACACGTTATAAAAAATCAAATAGAAAAAAGCAAATGACCAAAAAGATAATTTAAAAGCAAAAAAAATACTTACTCTAGAATTACAATCGTTAGGGACAATTCAGGGGCTTTAGAGGTACTGTTTGGAGACCACCCTGGGCCTTCAGTCTCTCAAGTGTCGTTTCCGAGGTAACTTGAAGAACAGAGCTCGTCCCAGTACGCCTCATGAAAACGATACCATTTGATGTGCAGACGAACTTAAAACTAAGATCGTTTCCAAGCTTTCTAGCCTTACTAAACAGAATTCTGTTCTCCTTCGTCAAATGTTCATTTATGTAAATAGGGCGTGAGTTACCTGGTAGGTTCAACTTATCCGTCGTTAAGCCACGCCGCGATCGTGCGGCTCGCAGCAGATGGTCGCGTGGTGCATGACGCGTCATTGTGACTACAATTGGACGGGGTCGCTCAGTTGCGCCGGAGGAGTTGGCGCGGGCCCCCACTCGCCTCACATCGTCTACGTCTCGCGGGTCCAATTCAACACCTAGAGTTGAAGATATTACACTCACAAGATGAGGGAGGTTTTCGGTGTTATTTTCATGGACACCAGTGATCTCAATATCCTTAAGGAAGCGACGCTGCTCGTTCTTGGCGATGTTTTGGCGAAGCTCAGCTATCTCGGCCCGCAAACCAACCACTTCAGCTTTGCACCTATCTAGTTCCTTCATTTGGGCCTTTACTTCACGCAATTCTTGTCGGAACCCTGACATGTCCTCTGTGATGCCGCTGAGCGCCTCAGTGAACTCCGACATTTCCTTTTTCATTGAGATGAAGACGACTTGCAAATCCTCCACCGCCTTAGTAAAGGAAGTCATTGCCTGAGTAGGAACTTCTTTCCCAGCCAGCTGATGCGCAGACGACAGAAGATCACAGCCCGATTGTTCTTGGTCAGACAGTTGCTGCTTTGTTCTTATTGGGGTGTTGTCATTTTTAGTTGTTTTGGTTTTCAATTTGCAGGAAGGACAGATATACTGACTCTGCTTTGATCTCAGCGCCTTAAAATCGATGCGGCTTAGGCTTAAACAAAGGGCATGATAGGTGTTATGACACTTTGAACACACCACAGTATTCGCAACATCCTCCTTATTGTTGCTATCGTTAGTCGTTTTGTTACAAGCGGCGCACTCCATTTTCTTTAGGTGTTGTTATGTGTTATTTTAATAAGTAAACACCAATGTAAGTAACGCCAGCGCCCTCTAAAAGTTCTTTCTGGAGCAACTTGACACGTTCTTATGGAAAGCAGATAGCGCACAATAAAGCAAGCCGAACAGCAGTCGTCAAGGCGTCGGTCGATAGCAGGCGACGACGCATAAGCCGCCGCGCAACAGTTTAGTAGTATATCCAATCGACGCGCGGTGGCACTAGTAGTATCAAATCGCTGTTCTGTTCGGCGCTCGATGACTCACTGGTTGAGGTTATGAATTAAGTGCTTTTAAACAATGGACAGTTACAGGTTCAATAATTCACTCCAAAACACTCACACAATTCACAACACACTCTGAAACACACCGCACTGCGACCGCGCAAAGATTTTTGCTGACAACACTGTAAGCAGTAAAGTACCTTGAAATCAAAGCCAAGCACAAATCACTTATTTCTTGCAGATTATTTCCTTTTGCTCTGAGACTAACACCAAAGCGGGTTTACAGTACGGAATTCAATCACTATAGCAGAAAAACAGGGCCAAGCTATGTGAATTAATTTTTGAACTGAATTTTATTGAAGCGCGTCTAATAAGCAATGTTTCTCAGTAAGCGCCACCTTGCGGAAAAAGAATGGCGGCCAGGAGGGGATGGCCCTACATTATATATAGTGACAACGCTACGAATTTTAAAGGCGCGGACCGAGAATTAAAGGCCGCATACGAAGAATGGGAGCCAGCGCTACGAGAATACGCGCTAACGCAACGCACAGAGTGGCGTTACATTTCGCCAGGCGCGCCACACCAAGGCGGCGCATGGGAACGGCTGGTGAGAACAGTCAAGACGGCGCTGCGCACTACGCTCAACGAGAAGTCACCGCGTGAAGAAGTACTTATGACGCTACTAGCCGAAGCCGAGCACACTGTCAACGCTCGGCCTCTAACACACGTCCCTGTGAGCATCGACGACCCGGAAGCGCTGACACCCAATCACTTCCTTTTGGGTAGCTCGAGCGGCCTGCCCACCACTGGGCCGTGCGAGCGCGCCGACCGAAACACATGGCGGGCGGCGCAGGTGCTGGCGGACGAGTACTGGCGACACTGGCTGCGCAAGTATCTACCACTACCACAGACAATATACAACCAAATAGACCACGCTTTGCCAGGGATATGCATTCGCCAAGGTTAGGCAGTGACACTGCATAAGAGCCGGCTCCTCCCCCTTTTCGTTCCTCATTCCGCCGCCGAGAGTCAAAGCGAAAGCTGCGGCTGTGTTCCCAAGAAAAAAATAAAATTAAGTGGTAATTATGCCGTATTGTTCGGTGAAATGGTGTGGAAAGTGTAGCACAACGTCTAGTCTCACTAAAGATGGAATTACATTTCACCGTTAAGCGATTATTCCCTTGATAATCATTAAAATAATTCATTACCAAAATTAAATATAAGGAAGACACATAGAATAGCTCGCGTTGATGTCTTTTTTCACATCCCTTTCTTTCGTAGTTGAATTCACATAACGCTATCGCGCTCTGACATAATGGCACGAGTAACTAGTGACGAGACGCAATATAGACATAAACAATAAGTTTTCGATAACATTTGTTTTACAAGGTGATAAATAGGTACATGCCTCTACTTTTTCATATTTATTTTAATAAACACATCTGAAAATAAGATACTGTTCTCTTGAGTGTTTTAATTTTTCTTTAAAAGGGTTCAACAGTGTTCAGTTTTATATTGAAGTACATTTTGAATATTTATATATTATATAATATTAATTATTATTATAGTTTAGGTATGTTGATAATCTATTGATTGATACCTTGATAAGAACTACCAATACCTAAACATTCATAAATTGTCAATTTTTTATAATTTTGTTGTACAATATAGTGTATACATACGAACTATTGAGCCCAGTTTGGATTTATCATGTATTTTATTTCAGGAATAGTGATTACTTAATTTAAATAAAAGCTTGTATAATAATAAATATAAATTCATCACACGTTTACTGATGCGCCTTATATAATAATAGGTATTTTCCTATGAAATTACTTTGTGTATGGAGATTTTTACTTTCATTTTTCTAATTTATATCGCAACTGAGAAAGCTAACGTTATGAAACTTTTCGCTATGACTATGGACATTCAACTAACTCAATAATAAATGTAGCCTTAGTTACATGGACTAAATTACAACATTTTGGGGGCTGCTGAGCGTGACAGTACCATCGCTAAAATACAATAGGAAATTTTGAGGCCAAAAACATTAGCCCAACCACAAACAATAATAATTGGTGGCAGCACTAAGTTTCATGTCTTGTCTCTTGTAGTCGCCATAAGCTTGTTTTTTTGCTTTTCAGTTAATATTTTTGACGCAGTCAGATTTTTTGTTTTCTTTCAATATTTTTTTATTTCACACTTTTATGTTAAGTACCTACTAATAATTAGTCGGGTAAATATTACAAATTACTTTCTTTAGTAAGTAAAGGGTTTTTTTTTGTTTAAATTCAACACAATTAATATAAATTAATGTAATATTGGTTGTTTTATTTGAATACTATACACCTAACCCATTGGCAGTGCTTTCGCTGAACTACGCTCAGATGCTAGCATTGCCACACTGGCTACAAAGTAACGTGATGCCAGGGGGGTGACACTCCGTAATTCGGTCGACTTATTCACCTACACGCTTGTTCCTCCCGGGTGGTCATTTCACAGGGCGCACGCAGTACGCAGGACGCGACCGATTATTTTATTTTAGCAAGTGGAAAGTTCACAGGAAGGTGATACAAAAGCGTTACTGTTCTGCATTCGGATGCACTAACACTAAATTTAAAGAAAATGAATTAACCTTTCACAGACTTCCCAAGAATCCTGTAAGGTAAGTAAACAAGTAGGTACTTGTAGTATTTATAGACAATTAATAATAATATGATACCTAATGATTTAACTAGTTTGATGAGAGAAGTAGACAAATTCAATGCAGTTATCGTTGTAGGTTAGGTATATAAGGTACCTACTGAGTCAATTTACTCAATTTGTCAGCGATCACGCATGAATAGATTTTAAGTTCGTAAATAGTTTATTCATTAGGTACTGATTGCGGTCGACTTTAACACAAAACGCGGTCCAAAGTTAGACTAGGTTTAGTAGACAGGTACTGTGGTTATGCATTAATAATGCCCCTCTACGAAACCAAACATAGCGGTAGTCCTTGGTAAAGTTACACCATCAAATATCATCATCGGTGAGTTTTTTTTCATTTACCAATGGATTAATGGATTCAGGCATTTAAAATATTTTATCTCTACGTACGGTTTTTATAGGTATGTATATTAAAAGCAAATAATCTTGTATTTGATACTAGTGGCCCGGGGACGACTTCGTCCGCGTGAATGTCGATTATCGCGCAATGCGGACGTAATTTAAAAGTAGCATATGCCCGTCGATTTTGTACTTACTTACTTTAGTAGGCATTTCCTCAGTAGACGTGTCCCATCATCTTTAAGATGGCAGAATATGTTAGTCAAGTTGGTCAAGTGTAATATTAGTTAGTTTGTAATCGGCATCACGGCTCCTGGTCTTTATGTAAGTGTGCGAGATCGAAAAATGGATTGTACGCTAGTTGGTCTACGTGAGTTCTTCTGACCGCCCAAGTCAACTAATATCTAAGTATTTATGTTCTGTTATTTTGTTAATATAGCGCTTAAAATACCTACCTACTTACATAAATATATTTCGAGATTGTAGGGCATGTAGGTTGATCCATTGCCGCCTGTACTTACTTTACATAAGCATATAGTAAGACATAGTAACATAAGTAGATACTACAGAGTATTAATATGTAGGTACGCATAACCACCTACTTCAATGTTTGATGGTTAAGTATTACTTACTTAATAATATTGTATTTTATTATTAAGTAAGTAAACAAACCACGAAAAAGCGTATGTTTTTTATTATAGGTAGATACGTAGCGCAAGCGCTTTATATTTGCAGTATTTGCATTCAACCAACCCTATATGAGCAACACGCGGCCGGGTTACGTCAAGCTTACGAAGCAGGATTTTGTGAATGCAGCGGCTCGCGCTCGTACCGCCTTAGATATAAGATTTACATTCGATTGTCCCGGCTGTTGAAAGACTTAGGTATGAGTACAGGTGCAAAGTTATTTTGGACCGTATTGGCGTGCACCGTATGGTGATATTGTATTGCAATTGTGTCGATAGTGTCGTTTCTGCTTGTAATATTATTCTGTGGTATTACTATGTTTTAGTTGTAAAGAAATTTTGTTTTCTAACCACAATAAATATGAATAGTAATTAACATGTTTTTTCATTTTTCCGTAACACCCATAAGTTCAGTTATCGATATCAAGGGAAGATTTGCCCATCACTAGTGAACTATCACTAACATTGTCAATTTTGACATGTCTTTGAACGAACCAATGAAAATTAGGTGACCTCTCCCCGCAACCCGCAACCTTTTAGCGATTTTGTTTTCGTACTAAAGATCGTTTAAGCGTGGTCTATTTGGTTGTATTGTCTGTGACCACTACTCATACCGCGCGGCGGCACGCGCGACTCCGAGCGACGCAACGTACGAGAGGGCGACATGGTCATAATTGTGGAAAACACACTACCCCGCAATGTATGGCCTAGAGGCGTCGTCACGAAGACATTTCCTGGACCTGACAACGAAGAACGCAACGTACAGGTGCGCACCAAAGGCGGCACGTTCCGACGACCGACGACGAGACTGGCTGTCCTGCCGATGGAGTGAAGAGGCTACGCGGATGCTGCGCCGGGGGGAGCCTGTTACGGACAGAAGTCTCGACTTTATAATATTATATAGTTAGATATACTACGGCTAAATTTAGGTATATGTATTTGCATAAGTAGATTCAGTCTCATATGTGTAAAGGTTTTTTGATAATAAATAATTAATTTTTTGCGTTTTATTAAAAAGGTAATGGTTTTGGCAAAAGTAAGGGCCAGGTATAAGTGCCCAGTGGCCTTACGCCTCTCTAAGGTAATTAAAATTAGGAAAGTAAGCTTTCGTAATTATAGGTTTCTATTGTTAGGAATATCAATGTAACTAGGAAAATAAATATATGTAGGGTATCCAGATTACGAGTGATACCGTAGGGTATAGGTAACAAATTTAAGATAAAAAGAGAGGTCCGAACGGAAGGGACAGCTGCACAAATTACGACGGTTCATGTGGGTAGTTAGTTATGGTAAAATGTAAAACTGCCCACATGAGCCGGCAGCTGTCCCACAAGGCTGCTAGTTGCCAACCCATAATGTGTTTAAGTCACGGCCGGTCAGAGCAGAATTTATAAGCTCTCCGGACCCCACCTAGAAGAATAAAGAAGCTACGCAATCGCTACGCTGCGCTTCGCGATTGTCTTAAATTTCTAACCTATCACGTGACCTACAGGAGTAGGGCAGCTAGTATTGCTAGAAATTGATAGGTAAAATAAATATATAGGTATATATTGTGATAGTTATGAATTTCAAACTTAATTTTCTTTGCTACACTACATTATACCAAATGAATATTCGATGAAATAAATATTATACCACCTGAACATTTCATCAACTAAACATTCTATTTTACGATCATTAGCGCAAACGTTGTTATCGCAAATAAATATTCGATGAAATGAAAATTATGTCAATCGATATTATACAAAGTGATTATTTTCTTATACGTTGTTCGAACTAGTAAAATTATATCAAAAGTTGTTATACCAAACAAGGGTGAACCAAAATGGGGTTCACCTTTGTTTGGTATAACAACGTTTCGTAGAAAATCGCTTCGACTAATTTCAGTTACAATAAAGTCATTTCACATAATTATTCATTTCATCGAATATTTGATTGTTATAATTTTATTTCGTATAATTATTTCTTTGGAATAATGTAATTTTACCGAACTTTCATTTGCGCTAATTTTATTTAAACTAATGTTTAACTAGACTAATAATTATTTAGTCGAAAGATCGTATCGAATATTCAGTTCAGCAATCCTTCGTTTCCTTTCATTATTATTGAACTAACATTGTTCCTTCACCTACTGAATTCATTATTTAGACCGCGCGCCGGACTTCTAACGCCATCTAGTCGATGCAAGTGGAACAATATTGAGATTTCCTATTAAATCGTAACTATGAAGGTATTACTAAAAAAAATGCATCATACAGGTTGTCATTGTCGTGTACTAGATCGGTTTGTGTCTCATAACTACATAAACATTGTAAAAACGTGTTGTTGTTTACGTAAAAACTGTTTAAAAATGTGTAGCATTTTCCTTAGCAAGAGAGGTGGAATGAAGTTAAATATAGATGGGTTTTCTTTCAACAAAAATAAGGAAGTGGTGTTTAAATACTATTGGTACAGTCTGTTTTAAATGGAGAACCTAATGTAAAACAGAAAAAAAATTGTACTAAGAAGGATGAAAACATTGAAACCATAATACGTAATTTTGAAACCTACACAGAATTAGATTTACTTAAAGCGATTGCATCTAATTTGAGATTAGCCTAAGTGTTTTTTTTTTTGGAAATAAAAAAGTTGCAAATATTTACAGAGTTTTCTTTGCTACACTACATTATACCAAATTAATATTCGATAAAATACATGTTATACCACCTGAACATTTCATCAAATGAACATTCTATTTAACAATGTATAAGTTCAAAATATACGTATCATAATCCCTAATGGTAAGTTGAGAAAATGATTAGGGTACTAGCTGCCCTACTCCTGTAGGTCACGTGATAGGTCAGAAATCACAGATTTCATTTAACTCTTCATCATATTCAGTGCAGTTCAAATCAGTTTTATCGACTGAAGATGAAAAAAAAGCACTGACATATTTCGTTCCAGCCATTTATTATTAACTCTCAAGCAATTAGACGAGTAGAAGTTTATGACTCAGAGCATTGATTACTAACTAGTAACTTTTAATATTTGATCGATCTTCTATTTATGTTGAATTTGACATGACAGACCATAGGCACCACTGCTCGTCGTTTTTATACTAGGTAGATCATTATGTGTTTCTCAATCACGAATAAACAAGTTCGGTAGCTAACGAGCAGATAAACAAAGTTATTAAGATACACTCTTATCAGAAAAATAGTAAGTATGGGTGTATTATAATAGCAAAAATATATCACGAGAGATGGTCCATGAAACGAGGATTTCACACTCAAATTATCGTTATTTTGAACAATTGAAAGTTGAATTTCACATGACATACCACAAGCACCACTGCTCGCCAGCTTAGGCTGGTCGCCGACGGCGACCAGCCGAAGCTGTGAGGCGAGCAGTGGTGCCTATGGTTTGTCATGTCAAATTCAACTTTTCAATTGTTCGAAGAATACAAACATTTGAGTGTGAAGTCAAATGTTTGTATTCTTCGAACAATTGAAAAGTTGAATTTGACATGACAAACCATAGGCACCACTGCTCGCCTCACAGCTTCGGCTGGTCGCCGTCGGCGACCAGCCTAAGCTGGCGAGCAGTGGTGCTTGTGGTATGTCATGTGAAATTCAACTTTCAATTGTTCAAAATAACGATAATTTGAGTGTGAAGTCTTCGTTTCATGGACCATCTCTCGTGATATATTTTTGCTATTATAATACACCCATACTTACTATTTTTCTGATAAGAGTGTATCTTAATAACTTTGTTTATCTGCTCGTTAGCTACCGAACTTTTTTATTCGTGATTGAGAAACACATAATGATCTACCTAGTATAAAAACGACGAGCAGTGGTGCCTATGGTCTGTCATGTCAAATTCAACATAAATAGAAGATCGATCAAATATTAAAAGTTACTAGTTAGTAATCAATGCTCTGAGTCATAAACTTCTACTCGTCTAATTGCTTGAGAGTTAATAATAAATGGCTGGAACGAAATATGTCAGTGCTTTTTTTTCATCTTCAGTCGATAAAACTGATTTGAACTGCACTGAATATGATGAAGAGTTAAATGAAATCTGTGATATAGTAGAAACTACTGAAAGTAAAGAACGAAATATTTTTGACTCATATTTCGATGAATCATTAGTGGAACTCAGTGAAGAAATTGAAAAGACGTAAGTATTATTTTTAATATTTAAAAAAAAATTATGTTGTTGATTTTTGTTAGTTCTAATATTTTTATTTATGTTTATAGTGTTAACATACAAATTGGGAGAGGATTAAAACGGCAAACTGAGAATAGCATTCAAAACAATGAGAAAAGACGACGTATTAATGAACCATCAACATCTAGAGGAGCTGAAGATTATTCGACTGCAGATAATAGCGAGATGATGATGTGTTCAGTTTGCAATATTTCCGTTAAAAAAAGGTATTTATCCAATCACTATAAAAGTAAGAATCACAAAAATAATGTGTTTCGTTCCCATGATAATTTACCAAATGTAAGGTTAATTAAAACTACTTTTGGCAAAAGAGTTCATACATACAGAATAACTTCTTTAGCGGACTCAAAAGATTTGGAAACGGTTGATACATTTTTTAATTCAATAATTGATGATTTAAACTTTGATTTGATTTTTTGAAAGACTTTGATTCTTGATGATATAGTACAATTAAAAACGTTTAAAGTAAACTTTATACTGTGTGCCAACTTCGTGCACCAAAATAAAAATGTACAAAACGTTTTTGACTTCCAAACTCAGAACTATATTCTCAATGAATCCGAAGACATCAATATACTTTTTAATTCAATAAAAGAAGTATTAGCAAATAAAGTCAGTGAGTTTGAGAAAAAAGATAGTGGATGGAGTCTTACGGACCTAATTAGTTTAGATATGAATATTAATAAATTCAATCCACTGCGGGGATCATCTTTTATTGAATTACCTTATGATATTAGGACTAAAAAAGCAGTCATCAATGTTAAAAACGCAGATGTGCAGTGTTGTAAATGGGCTTTACTCTCAGCTTTGTATCCTGTATCAAAAAACCCCGATCGTGTAAACGAGTATTGGAAATTGGAAAACAAGTTAAATTTTAATGGGATTTCGTTTCCAGTAAAATTAACTGATATTTACAGAGTTGAGCGCTTAAACAATATAAGCATTAACGTTTTTGGTTTAGAATATAACTCTGAGACTAAAACTCATCATGTTATTGGCCCCCTGTACTTCACAAAGTCTCGCAAATCAACACATATAAATTTACTATACGTCACCAGTGGTAGTAACGGACATTATTGCTATATTAAAAATTTATCACGATTAGTGAGTAAGCAGATCACTAAACGAAATGGCGCGGTTCACATTTGTGATGGTTGTCTGCTTTATTTTCCTACAAGCAATGCGGTAGATAACCACCAAAAACATGATTGTGCTCATATTAGTACAATATTACCAAGTCCAAGTATGTTTAGAAAAAACTGGTTCAATGAAAATGTTTCTAACGATAGGTTATATTTTGATAAATTTGAAAAGAAAAAGAGGGTTCCTTTTATTATTTACGCTGACTTCGAATCGTTTTTAAAACCTATTGCCTCTTGTTCTGGTGATCGTAACAAATCATCAACCATTAATGTTCAGAGACATGACGTGTACAGTTTCGGTTATTATATTAAGTGTTCATATGATAGTAATCTCTCTAAATATGTTAGTTATAGCGGAGAAAACTGTGCTCATGTATTTATGAATAAGCTCCAAGAAGATTTAAAAATTATATGTAGTAAATATAGTTTTCAAACTGCTCCTCTCCCTCTTACGAATGAAAATAAAAAATATATAGAAGAAACCAAAGTATGTTTGTAAAAAAGATTTATATGAGCAATTTATTGACTACAACTGGCAGACGGGAGCGTTTATAGGTGTTTCACATGAAATATGTAGTAAAAAGTTTCATAAAATAGACTTTGTACCAGTAGTATTACATAATCTAAGTAATTACGATGCTCACTTTATTGTACACGCATTAAATTTTGCTGATGGTGAAGTACAAATAATCCCCCAAAATAAAGAAAAATATATTTCATTTTCTAAAATTCTTCACGTAAACGGTCAGCGTGTAAGTTTAAGATTTATTGATTCTTTTAAATTTTTATCAAGTAGTTTAAATTCATTAGCTTCTAATCTTAATAATAATCAGTTTATAGAACTAAAAAATGAATTTCTGAATGTAAACGACTTTGAATTGCTGAAAAGAAAAGGTGTATATCCATATGAGTATATGAGTTCTTTCAGATCATTAAAATCACCATCATTACCAAAAATTTATGACTTTTTTAATTCACTTACTGGGTCAACGATGTCTAACGAAGACTACGTTCACGCTCAAAGAGTGTGGTCTCATTTTAAATGTTGTAGTATGTCTGATTATTCTAATCTTTATTTAAAAACAGATGTTTTGCTTTTAAGTGATATATTCGAAAACTTTAGAAATGTTTGTTTAAAAACCTATGATTTAGATCCTGCTCATTATTACACTGCTCCTGGTTTAAGCTGGGACGCTATGTTAATGTTTACCGAAGTCGAAATCGAGTTATTGACAGATTTTGATAAAATAGTCTTTATAAAAGCTGGTATCAGGGGTGGTGTGTCTCAATTTAGTAATCGTTACGCTAAAGCCAATAATCCTTATATGGATAATTATAAAGCAGATGATCCTATTTCTTTTCTTACATATTTGGATGCTAATAATTTGTATGGGTGGGCTATGTCTCAGTATTTACCTATTTCTCAATTTGAATGGGCGAGTGTTGATGTTAGTTTTAATGTTCCTATCACTTCAGAGTTTGGTTACATTTTAGAAGTAGATTTGGAATATCCTGATAGCCTTCATGATCATCATTCCGATTTACCATTATGTCCTGAAAATATTTGTATTGGTGGTTCTAAGGAACGAAAGCTGGTCCCAAATTTAAATAATAAGGAAAAATATATTTTACATTATAGAAATCTCTTACAAAGCTTAGAGTTGGGTTTAAAACTTACGAAAGTTCATAGAGTTCTGAAATTTAAACAAAGTGCCTGGTTAAAAAAATATATAGATTTAAACACGCAATTGCGTACGTTAGCAAAATCTGATTTTGAAAAAGATTTTTATAAGTTAATGAATAATTCAATTTTTGGAAAGACCATGGAAAATATTGAAAAAAGAGTAAACGGTAAACTATTGACTCACTGGGAAAATCGGGGTAAAAGAAAAGGTGCGTCAGATCTGATTGCCAAACCTGAATTTCATAGTTTGTCAGTTTTCTCTGAGAGTTTAGTAGTAGTCCAATTACAAAAGACTAAACTTTTTTACAATAAACCCATATTTTTAGGTTTTAGTATATTAGATTTATCAAAAACTTTAATGTATGATTTCCATTACAAATACATGAAGTGTAAATTTGAAAATTTAAAATTGTTGTATACGGACACTGACAGCTTAGTTTACCAAATTTTTTGTGCAGATTTTTATAAAGAAATTCTACCCGATATATGTAATTATTTTGACACATCGGATTACGCACGAAACAATATTTATGGTTTTCCTTTATTAAATAAGAAAAAATTAGGTTATTTTAAAGATGAACACAATGGCCATGTTTTTTTTGAATTAGTCGGTTTACGCTCAAAAATGTATGCTATGCAAGTAGAGAATAAAACAATAACTAAAGCAAAAGGTGTAAACAAATGTGTAACTAGACAATTGAAATTACAAAATTATAAAACTTGTTTGTTTAAAAAAAATGTAGAACTTGCTGAAATGTATCGTTTTAGATCCATTAAACATGTCATTTTTACTCAAAAGATAAATAAAATTTGTTTGTCTTACAATGATACCAAGAGATATATTATACCAAATTCCACTGACACATTAGCATGGGGTCATTATAAATTACGATAAATAAAATTTTAAAAAACTATTTTATATAATTTGAGTTATATTGTATTCGATATTTCTTATTCTTTATGGTGAATAACGTCTTGTGTATTTGTATCTTAAGCTTAGAGGTATGCCTCTTAGTGACTTTGTTGAAATGTTTAATAAAGATACATAATAATGATGTGTTAATAAAACATGTATTTAAGTCTTTTTTATTGATTCAATAACATGTAACTGTAACCTATTTTTTTTTTGAGAAATTATTATTAAATATGTTGAAATTTAACTTGGTATTTTCATTAAAACCTTTGAAATAAATAAAAACAAGTAAATGATTTAACAATATATTTATTTTATACTCACAAACCAAATGATTACAATTAACTCACTAACCACCTCTGTGGTTAAGTGGTTAGGACTACCCCGGTCTCAGACTCCGGGTCACGGGTTCGATTCCCAGCAGAGGTTGCACATGTGTGTATTCGGTTTGGTTGGTGCTAGGACTAGAAAAATCCGTTTGGCAAGCTTCGTACCACCATTTTATCTAAGTCTATTGCCACCAGTGGGGTGTCATTAACAGTGGTTTATTAGCAAATCAACTGAACAAGAGTACAGTGGCATCGGTACGTCATTAGATAATGATGTGCATCGGGAATGGTGATTAAGACCGAGGAGTCATTAACGATTCATTAGTAAATGAACTGAGAGCTGCCGCTCGAAAATTGTATCTCGGAAACGGCTAAAGATATTGCTCTGGGACCCAGCGCAATCGATTCAAATGGGGGGGTTTTCCTTTTTTTTTTTTTTTTAGTTTTGGAAACGATTCGAACTAGCCCAGCGGGGGCCAGAAACAGACCAGTTTTGAGTGCGCCAGAACTCTCAAAACCCTACTACTACTTAGTATGTGTATTCAAAACATCATCAAACCTATATATTCAAGATACTATAGTATCTGTTCACCGTGCAACTAACAGGGATATATCCCTGTAAGTAACCGCATAGTTAATATGTGTTCCAATTTTCTCTATCAATACCAATAGATTTTCACCCTTTTTTTCACAGTCATAGCTCAACATTGCACTGCCTTGCCTGCCACTCCAAGAGCTCTATTTTGCTATTCAACACATTCAAAGTACCAAGATCGAACTTCTTTGTGTCATTTTCCAGGTTTTGCACTTGCTTTTCGAGGTCACTATTAACATTACTGCCATGTTGCATAGCTGCATCTATTTCACCAATGGACATTTCTAATTTGTCATATTTCTCCTCCAACTTTGAGACACGATTTTGTGTATTTATATGCTCAACACGGACAGAGTTTAGCTCCTCCTTAATTTCTATTGTCGTATTTTTTAGCGTATTTATGTCCAATGTAATTGTGTTAATGTTTCTACTTATCTCAGAAAGTTTGTCGTTTACTAAGGTACTTAGGTCAGCCATAGCACTATTCATTTAGTTGTGAAGCACGATAGGAGTTCTGACATTTCACTTTCCGGCTGTTTGCGTTTTCTATGCGTGATATTCGGAGTTTCCATTTCAACAAGTCGTAGATCTGGAGTCGAGTTGTGTTGCTTATTCGGAGACTGAAACATTTTTATCTCTCCGCTGATCCGCTCCGACAAGAAAACACTTTGTGTACTTAACTAAAGCTGTGACCAAAAAGAATTCAATTGTGATTTTGTGACAGCGAAATAAAATTGCGTTTAGGTTCCTCCGCTAATTGGAGATCATCGGACGGGACGATTTATTAAATATGGCGTAGGTAGGTAACTAATTAAAATGATTGTCCGTTATCATTTGAGGTTATTGATTGGGTACTAACACTTTATTAAGGTTTCAAAGTACAGAAGCTAAGTGGGAATTGCATCTATCACTATTGCTACAAGTTAAAATAGTTAAGTTTATAGAAAATGACTCAGAGTAGCATCCAGTAAAAATTGACCGTAGCCACACTTTTTCACATTTTTTACTTGTCACTGTTAGTTTTGGACTATAACTGCAATATATGTTTAAAATCACTGTTTATTCTAACCAAAGCAACTGTTTTCTCTTAATTTATGCACTTAATTAGATTTTTAACTTTAAAATATTACGGAGCCGATGTAAGCCGAGTTGACAGCCAGTGTTGCCATTTTTTGTCTTTCATTGTTGTCTATCCGATATGACGCGCAGCATCCGCTCATACTTCCCAGCTCTAGCCCACTTGTAGATCTCATCATTGACCACTACCACAAAATACACTGCCACCCTGGCGCTGACACCTTACACGCAATCCTACGCTAACAATTTTGGATATTGTCCGCGCGCCGTATTATTAGGCACCGAGTCTTTAAATGCATTAGATGCTTTCGATGCTGAGCCCAGCTGCAAGCGCCCTTCATGGCCGACCTGCCAGCCGATAGAGTTACGCCTCAGCCCGTATTTAGTCAAGTCACGACCGATTTTGCCGGCCCATTACTCGTTAAATCTAGTACCCTACGTAACGTTAAACTCTTAAAGGCGTACTTTTGTATATTCGTGTGCCTCGCAACTAAGGCGGTTCATTTGGAACCGGTCTCGGACCTCAGCACGGAAGCGTTCCTCGCGGCATTACAGCGTTTTATAGCACGCCGCGGTGCCCTGGTTCTCATCCGCTCGGACTGCGGTACAAATTATGTAGGCGCTAGAAATCAGCTCATTGAAGTACAAAATTTTCTTGCCTCGAATAATGACACGATCGCGCACAAGCTCGCTGGTCAGCACGTTACTTGGTTATTGAACGTCCCTAAGGGACCATGGTTCGGTGCGTTACATGAGATCAACGTAAAATCAACAAAGCAACTTTTGTATCGCGTAATTGGCGGACAACACACAGCACGAATCGAGGCTGTACTTAACTTCAGACCTCTCTGCGCACTTTCGTCTGATCCGTCAGATTTCGAACCGCTCACAGCCGGACATGCCGATCTCCACACGTAGGCGATTCCAGATGGTACAGGCCCTTTCCCAGCGCTTCTAGACGCTGTGGACCCAGTCCTACCTCCACACACTCCAAACCCCCTCCAAATGGTTGTCCCCATCCTCCCCTCCCCGAGTTGGCGAGCTCGTCCTCATCAAGGAGGACAACCTCCCTGCCCTTCAATGAAGACTGGGGCGCATCACCCGCCCCCTACCTGGGAAGGATGGCGTCGTGCAGGTGGTAGACCTGGACACCGCCAATAGACACCTCCGGAGGCCTGTGTTCAAGATTGCCAGGCTCCCTCTGGATGAGCCCACCCTGGGCCCTTGAGGATGTACTTGCCATGGGCGCGACGTTTCTTCATAGGCGTATTAAAATACGCCTAGCGCCACCTAGCGTTGTGTCGCGAAGTTGGCGCGCGTGATGAGTGGGAAACCGACGCGCGCCCGCGCCACTCTGTCTGCAAGCAATCACAAGACGTACGCACGCATACGCGCCCTGGTGTCGCCTTGGACTACCTTTATTGATATTGCCTGTGATGATAGTGCCTGTGATTTCGTGAAGTGACTGTGCGTCAGAAATCGCCTACATCGCCGCCCGTCAGCTCGTGCTCCAGTTGCCCGCTCACCCATCATCATCCCAGGTAAGCCTTCCTACCTACCTACCATTTTCCTACGTCGCGTACTCGCCACTCAGATGTGGCGAATACAATTACTATTATTATATTACTTACACAAATGCCTGACATCTTACATCTTTTTATGATTCATACAACACACTCGAAGCGTCAATCATCACAGGGGATTCCACTTCTTGCTGGTGCTAGAGATGGTTCTAATAACCATACCCTTTCGCTAAATCCTAAATGCCCATTTCTCTCCAACAAATCCACCACCATTACAAATCGCATTGGACTACTTAGTTCTTATCGTTGAACTAAAGATAAAATACAAAACTTCACACAATACACGCTTTTAGTCGTCGTTTCAGACGTTTTAAATTGCTTACACATGCACATTTAACAATAAATTCACTTGAATTCCACTTGAATCTCCCGAGATTTTCGTTTGAGAGGTTTTGTTTAAGTAGTTGCTAGGATACCTACTTGATCAATGGTAATATCATTTTACTTGATCTAGTTGACATTTATATTGGATGTGACAAATTGCGTACGTTCAGAAACTAGGTAGTTAGTGGCTTCATGCCGAAAAAACAACAAAACACAAAAATGTATGCCGTAATTATTAAGTTTAGCGAAATATTTGGTTACGGTTAGTATGACAGTGAATAAAAACTCAAGTTTTTAATAAATATTGTCCTTATTAAGTAGTTTATTTATTTATTTGTAAACCATAATAACCCACATGAATTTATGAACGCACTTTTTCTGGGTGAGGGCACGATATAAACTTTTACTACCAAAATACTATCGTGAGCAAAATCAAAATCAAAATCAAAATAACTTTATTCAGTAAGCTTAAATTAAGCGTTTTGAATCGTCAATTTTTTTTTTTTATATGGATGGATGGATAGGCACAGGAACCCACCCACCCACCCCACCCATTCAGGAAGTCTTTTAGCTGTGGAGAAGAACGGGCACAACAAACTCCACAGCTTTATAATAATATAGAGGTAACGACATTTACAAAACAATATGTCGTTACCAAATTATACAGTCAATAGTCATAAAACAATTATATAAAATAAAAGATAAAAACAAAAGTGAATCTACAAGTTTTACTCGGGCACTATGAACGCATTAGAACAATGTATGCGAAACTAGAGGAATGTTAATTCCATGCATTTTTGTCATTGATGTAATCGCTTACAGTGTAATAGCCCTTTTCTAAAAGTCTGTCCTTAACATGTGTCTTAAATTTGTCAAAGGGCAAAATTATAACATCGTTCGGGATTTTATTGTAAATTATGACACTTTGTCCCATAAATGATCCATAAACTTTCTGAAGTCGAAATTTAGGAATTACAAGTTTATTCTTATTTCTAGTATTTAGTTTGTGTATATCGCAATTTTTTTTGAAATGAGTAATGTTTTGACGCACGTAAACAATACAGTTATAAATAAATTGTGATGCAACTGTAAGAATATTTATTTCTTTAAACAGCTCCTTAAGGGAGTCACGTGATCCTAGGTTATATATGGACCTTATTGCTCTTTTCTGTAAAATGAAAATGGTTTCTATATCTGCTGCTTTACCCCAAAGTAGTAGAGCGTTATCGAATACTAAGCAAATACGATTACTAAACCATTACGAGAGTTTGTGCTAAGGTACTGTATTCATCACCAGTACCATGAATGTAAGTAAAACGTTTTTATTTTTTATTTTCTGAGTAAATGTTCTGTTTTATTCTGACTTCTGCATGCATAAAACAAATGTGATACATTTTTATTTTTTACTAGCGGCCGCTCGCGGTTTCACCCGCGTGGTTCCCGTTCCCGCGGGAATATCGGGATAAAAAGTATCCTATGTGTTAATCTAGGTTATAAACTATCTGTATGCCGAATTTCATCCAAATACATATTGTAGTTTTTACGTGAAAGAGTAACAAACATTCATCCATACTTACAAACTTTCGCGTTTATAATATTAGTAAGAAGTAAGATAGGATAGGATTTTCTGAGTGAATGTTCTTATTTATTATGACTTGTAAAGCTGTGACGTAGTAAAGCTCATTTTAGACAAGGGCTGATTAAAAGGAGAATATTTATTATTGTTGTCAAACTGTTTATTAGACCTTTGTCGTAAAAAGTTTACTCTATTATTATTATTATAAGAGATGGTTTTTTGAAAATTCACTTTATTTTGTTGATTACCCGTAAACCAGGAGCTAGTAGTTGGAAAAGTATGCTCGAGCACTTTTATTTGTTTGTTTAAAAATAGTATTAATTCCGAGAATGTCGGCAGTTCTTGCTGATCATGACCTTCCTCGAAAAGTTTTCTCGTTTGACTATCAAGGCCACGCAACGATACGCAATATGACAGAACAAATAGTTATTCAAAAGTTTTATATCTAAAGCATGAATTGCCTTTAAAGAGTGATCAAACCTTTCAATAAACGATGTTAAATTAACTATAGTATCTTTAGTCAATGGTGTGAAACTCAGCATTTTGTCTAAATATCTACCTGTCAATGCCCGTTTATCTTGGTATTTAACTACTAAACTTTGCCATACTACAGCATAATTACTGGCAGTGAAGGAAGGTTTTTTACCATATTCAGAGCTGGACCCTTCACACATGACAAAAGATAGTGGAATTTATCAATCTCATCAAAGTTACGATTATGGACTAGCGAAACCAATGTGTCGTAAAATGTTAGGAAATTTTCAATTTGACCATCAAATTGAAATAAAGTGAGTGTAGGTAACGAAGGTCTGCAATTATCAACTTTCGGTAAAACTTTGGAAGACGGCTCTTGGTCTAACTTTTGGAAGTTCAATGCAACTCGCTTACATGCGTAAAACAAATTATCAAAACTTTCTAACGCGCTCATACTAGGCTTAGATTCAGGATTTAACTGCAATTCAAGATATGCAAGGTCCATGACAATCCCTTCGAAGTCACAACGTGCATTTTCGAGTTCTGAATACTGTACCAGAAACATTTGAACCGAATCTAAGCCATCAAAACGAACTGTTTTAGATAAATCGTAAGCCTTTTGCAATTTACTAAACAAATACTCTTTTTTCAACGTCAAAGTATTTCGTTTTAGCAACAATTGACAATCACCATTTTCGTTTTCTGCCATTTTTGTCACGGATAAAATTCACGAAAAGACGCTTAAAAATGGACTTGCCCAAGTGCAAGTGTGCACTTTGAAAATAGTGAAAATGTTATGAGAATATCTTTGGTAAATACAATTTACCGAACTGCAAGCTATAGTTATGTAAGTAATATAAATAGCTAAATTTGGCTCGTAAGGCCAGAAAATGTGGCAACAAAGTACCACGATAATAATTTAAAGAGTGGACTGTATACTTAGGTGTTGGAATCAAACTATTAAATCACACAATGCTTTCGGTATTGTAATCTGCCTTGGCAACTACCCATAATATGGCAAAAACACTTACCTCAACCAGCTTTCTGAGGAGACGTGATCTGAGGCTAGTTCTGCAGTTCTTGGTTCGGTTTTGTAGGAAAAGATTTTTTATACGTATTTTTACAGTGAACGTCACACGCATTTTTTTCAGCCGACAGTTTTTTTATCAGAACAAAAGAAAAACGCCAACTGACACGGCGTCAGAAGAAAAAAGATGCGCTCTAAATCCAGCCCGCTTTGGCAAGGAGGTTTTATGCCATAGTATAAATAATCGCTAAGACAGATATTGAACAGCTATATTTAAAGTTTTAAGTACCGCTGTACCTCTAACCATGTCAATGCTATCGCCTGGAATGATGGCTTCACATCGTGGTTTTTCATATTTTGCTTTGTGAACATGACTGACTGACAGACTGACTGTTATTGGTTCGTCTGTGTACACTTCTATCTTGTTATTCCAGGAGTCAACGTCACCTTCTCGATAGAGTTAAGGGTATTTTTTTTGTTATGCCCAAAATATTCTCTAAGTGTGCACCATAGTCATCCAGAATGCACAATTCAGTTGATGATTTTACAATCATTATATTAGTCGCTTCGGTAAATGGCTGCCCTACTATAACAATTATTTCTTGCATTTCATCTGGGACAACTAATAATGAAGTATCGCGTACCACTCCATCGACTTGTAACTGTGTGTTAATTGTCCCAAGGGGTACTGCCATAGAGCCTCCATATCCTTAAATTACTAAATTATCGTCCACTTTCTACAACAACACATCTAGTCTTTTCTGTGCCGACTGACACAATGTACAATGTCACAATGTCACAAATGGTGTTAAATGCACTTCCAAAATCCACATAAGCCGTATAGTCCCCACCATTAATTTTAGCTTGTTTATAATTATTTGCATCGGCTGTGTCCATGCACAATGTCATACACTTTTGGTCTTTGTATCATTTTTTTTTCTTTTTCGGCATTCATTTACCGTGTGGCCTGTTATCACAAAACGAACACTTCTTGGATTGGTTAAGTTTTTTAGAGCAATTGGTCTCAATATGACTAGAACGGAAACAAAAGTGACAGCGCCGATCTTCTTTAGTTGTCATTGGTACAGCAACATCATTGTTTGCGCCACAACCGCAACGACTAATCGCGGCTGCCCCTCCGTCGGCCAATTAGAGTGCGTTATCCTCGTCGCACGGACACTGCGACGTATGTACCGGACGAGGTTCTTTTGCCCGCGGGCGACCGCCGCCGGCGCCGCCGCGCCGGCAGTGTGCAACGACATCTCAAGGCGAAGCCACGCCCCGAAGCCCTATGTGAAGTGTAAAGTGGCAGAGAGCTAGTGCTACCAGCTCGCCCCTAACGCCTAACGAACACCAGTGATAAGTGTGTGTGTGCGACCGCCCTCACCAACGAAGACCGCTACAGCGCCCGCGCCGCCACCGCCATCCGCGGCACGTTCAGCTCGTGACCGTGCCTGGACCACGGACCCCCGGTAAGCCCCTTCCCGCCTTATTCCTTAATTCGTCGTATGTTGCATGCGCTTAACGCGTCAACAATCATTAAGTATAGTTTGTGAATTTATTTTCTTTGATCTACAAGTCCTAGCCTTATGCCCTTTCCGCCGCCTATTATAGCATGCGTATTCAGTTCGATTAGAAGTAACGCTTGGCTGTCCCGTTTTAGGCTGAACGTGCCCTTGGTTTACATTCGCCAGGAAATTTAGAAGTGACGTGGTATCTCTGCAGCCCACTGAAACTGCTCCAACTTCGATCACTTTATCCCCGATTGTTCTGACAATCGTTTCGGTAATCACATCATCCGATAGACCGCAGGATATTCCAAGGCCTAATTTTTCATAATAAAATTAATAAGGTCTTCACCTACTTTTCTAACTTCATTTATTAGAGAACGCAACATTGACAGCTTATTTTTCGTAAATGGGAAGGCCTTCGTCAATCGATGTTTTCAAATATCCCATGACAAGTCATAACCTTCTAATCGTTTATACCGAAGTTTCGCAGTGCAATTACAAATCGTTGTTCTCTCGTCCCATCCATACATAGTAGCAATGGACTCAACAGTTCTAATCCAATGATCTACAGGTACTGCAGAGGTCTGTGGGTCGAATTCTGGCACAGCGTCATTGCGGCCTACGTAACGAACTTCGCGTACCTTTGATGAAGTGGTTGGACGAATTTCACTGACAGTGCAAGTTTCCGCGGGAGTTTCAGATCTTATTTGTTGATCGTTTCGAAGCTAGCGCACAAGATTTTCGAGAGCCTCGATCCGTCCACGTTCAACTCCTTTAGAACTTCGTCTCTTTTTTCTATAATCCTTGTTATCTGATAATGCCGAAGAACTATCACGCTTAGAGCGTTTATTACGTTTATGTTTTCCCATTTTATCCAATGATATTAAATACGATGGCACCAGTAGGCACTGTTTAAAGTTCAAGCTCAAATAAGTCACACATAAGGCGCTCTATATCCGTAACACAACACAATAATTTGACGACCTCCTTGGTCGAGTGGTTTGTACACCGGTTTTCATGGTGTCGCCATCTCTGAGGTCCCGGTAGCAGAGACTCGCTATTAGGGAAGTCAGTCGATGACCTCTCTGGACCAAACACACATCTTGAGGTACCCAGAGAATCGATTGAGCTCTCTAAAGCAAATACGCAATATGTTAGTACCGATCCTTGATGTCATCCTCCCAGTCCTCACTTTCCTTTTCAATAGCTCCTTCTCCAACGCTGTATTCCATTTCTCTTGGAAAGACGCTCAAATAATTCCTATGCCTAAAAAAGGTAACCCTAAATCATTTGCTGAATTTCGACCAATCTACATTCTTCCTTTCTTATCCAAGGTCCTTGAGCGTCTTGTCCACAACCAAATCAGTGAGTTCCTTTCTCATCATAAACTCCTAAATCCACTCCAATCCGGGTTCCATCCTGGCCATAGCACAGTCACTACTTTAGTTAAAATCACTGACGACATCCGCCTTAGAATAGAAAATGGCCAATTAACTGTGCTGACGTTGCTGGACTTCAGCAATGCCTTCAACACTTTTAACTTTGACATCCTTTTAGCTTTGCTGCGCTCTCTTAACATAATCTCCAACGGTAATTGAGTTTACAGCTACCGTTACGGGCGCAGGCAGCGGGTTCGCCTCGAGGAGAAGTTCTCTTCGTGGTGTGACTCGACGGCTGGTGTCCCGCAGGGTGGCGTTTTGCCTCCTCTTCTCTTTACTATATTCATCACTTCAATTTCCTTTCTCCTTCCTACCACCTATATGCAGACGATCTACAGATATACTGCCAAGTACTACTTTGTAATCTCGCTGAAGCTGTTCAAACTACCAACGGAGACATGGGTCGAATAGTTGATTGGAGTCGAGCCTTCGGACTTAAGGTCAATCCAAGGAAAACGCAGGCTATTGTGGTCGGTAGCTCCAGATTGCACTCAAAGGTCAACTGGAAAACACTTCCCAAGGTCGACTTTGATGGAGTGACTATCCCCTATAGTCAAGCTGTAACGAATTTGGGTGTTGCTATTGATAGTTGCTTGAGTTGGTGGCCTCAGCTGCAAGCTGTCAGCCGCAAGCTTTACGCATCTTCGGCATCTTTATAAAGACTATGCTACTTTTTACCCACTGCCACTAAAATTTCGCTAGTACAGTCGCTACTCCTTCCTGTCTAAGTCTGCGGGCACGAGATTGGCGACGGCTGAGCGATGGCGATGCGACGCGACGGCGACGCGACGGCGGAGCGGGGCGACGTGACGCGACATCTCGCGTGGGCACGAAACTTGTCGCTCCATGTCGCTCTAGAGGTAGTGTTGTGAGCAATATGTCACGTCATCGTAACACAAGTTTACGTCGAAGAGAATTATTGCAGCCAAGTCTACTAATGAGAACGGAGTTATTATTACCTAGAGATGGTGTTCATCCAATAAATAAAGGCAGAAGTAATTTGGGCGAATTTTCTACCCTTTATTACGAGCTAAGGTGCCATCCATCAAAATTTTCCAACTATACAAGAATGAGTTAACACACATTTGATTACATTTTAGAGAAATCAAAGGACGCTAGAGGGCGCCGCATTGTGTATATCGGCTCCGTAGTAAATAATTAAAGTAATATTTAAAGCAACTAAATAAGGCAATAACTATCTTTAAAGTTTAAATAAAACTACAATACCTGTGTGATATCGTTTTCAAGATAAACAAACCAGTGTATCATAAAATAAATCTCTCTGAAATCAGTGTCGTAAAAATGCAGTAAAACATTAGTGAAGCTGTGTCAGTGCCAAAACTTTGGGCCAAAAGTGTCAATAAACCTGTTTAGCGACTACATGCGAATAAAATATACAATTAAAGTTAAATAAACAGTGAAGAAAGTGAAAATATACCACAACCTGTAAATTGGACGGTGTCTTTAAATAATTTTTCAATCAGTTGACCTTGGACTTTTTAAAACGGATCGCTAGAAGAAAGTCACGAGCACTACGCGCGAATGACTGCAAAAAGCTACCATAGTATTGACTAAATTCGGCCATAAAGTCAAACCGCTAGTGGCGTCGCGGTACAGCTACTGGATTCGTCGAACTTGAAAACCGAGTTCAAATCCACATTGCAGTGAAGATTCCATTTTGCGTTACGTTTTTTTTTTTTTGTGTTAGTATATTTCTGGTCAGTTTAACACTATAAATTAATTATATAATCAATTACTAACAATAATAATAGAAAAGAAAAAAAAAAAGAAAAAAGAAGGGAAGAATTTCAATCGCTGCAGTATAATAATTATACTATAAATAATGGATGTTTACTCTGAGAACATTACCTTTAGAAGGCGCCAAAGAACAAGTTCACTAAACGACGTAAACAATGTCTCTGAAAGTTCCTCTCTCATGGATACCACTATGCTCAGCCTACCAAATACATCTATTATGGAAACAACCCAGAACATGGAAGCACAAAATCGAATTCGCGTATTAGAAGAACAACTACTGTCGTCTCACCAAGAAATTGAGAACCTATTATTGGAGAAATCTAAATAAAGCAAAGAATTAAAGAAAGCACACAAAACCATAGAGACCTATAAAAAAATTGCTTCAATAACAGACTTAAATACCAATACACCATCATCACCGAGAAAAAGGCGCAAATCGAAAATAGTCAATAGAAATAGCACATCAAACATGCCTCATACGAACACAATCACAGTAGATACGCAAAAAAATAAGGAAGCTGAATTATCTCATCCAAAAACAAATGAAAATAGAGAAACTTCATCAATATACCGCATTAAAAACACAGAATACACACCAACAAGGGAACGAAGAAATGCATATATTCAACCAGAACTGGCAAACCATGAGAACAAAACGGAACAAATCGTACAAACTACACACACAAATAATGTGAACAAGAGCCGAATAGCAATAATAGCTGATCAACAAGGACATCTGATGCGACAAGAACTGGAAGCAAATGTTGGATCGGATTTCTCCATAACGTGCACACTTAAACCAGGGTCTAGATTTAAAGATGTACTTAAAAGTAATCAAATTGAATTAGCCAATTTAAACAAAAACGATTATATTATCATAGCAGGCGGAATAAATGATATTAGCCCATGTGAATTTCAAAAAAACCTAGACACTTTTTTAAGTACATATAAAAACACTAACATTATTGTATGTGAAATTCCTTATAACAATTCATTGATAACTGAAAAAATAAACTATGATTTGAAATTCATATGTGGGAAATATAATCATGCAAATTTTATGGATCTCAATTACTCTAGATATATACCTAAGGGGAGAAAATTTCCTTTATATTTGGCAGGTAACATTCATAGGGAGCTTATAGAATACAATATAGTTACAAATTTGACAGTATAAACAATAAAAAATATTGAAAATGTGTGAAACACAGAAATACCCAAACAGACGAAAACGAAAATATACATATCAGTTGCAACGAACCCAACATAAACACAAAACCTTTTTTTCGTTTATAACTACATAAACATAATGCATCCAAACATTAATGGCTTGTTAACTAAATCAGAGGAATTAATGGTAAATATGGATGATTTGCAAAAAAATAGAACCTTTCTAGATATATTATGTATAACGGAACACAACATGATTAACGATGATAAAACATTACTTAATATACTAAACTATACTCTAGCAGCCGATTTCTGTAGATCTAATAGAAATGGGGGTTCTTGTATCTTAATTTATAATCAACACAAATTTAAAGAAATTAAAGAAATAAACTCTCTTAGCATAAGCAACCTTATAGAAATATGTGGAATCGAATTGGTTGAACATGGAATAATCATTGTATGTATATACCGGCCCCCAAAAGTGAAAACCTGTGAATTTGATTTTTTCTTTGCTAAACTTGAACAAGTGTTGAGTAAAATCTGTTTTAAAAATAAAAAAGTCGTTGTTTGCGGTGACTTTAACATCGACAGACTTACAAGGAACAATGCCTCTATAGAATTTGAACATATATTGGCAGCATATAATCTTAACTTATCTATAAATCAGCCAACCAGAATTAGCAGTAAGACCTGTTTGGATAACTTCGCACATAATCTAGGAAAATGTGAGACTTCGGTCACAGAACTTGCATTATCTGATCATACGGCCCAAATTTTAAGATGTCCTGTTCAAAAAAGTTTTTCTTATAAATATTTCTACACTGTGAAAAGTGATTTTTGCGAAGAGAATATAGAAAAGTTTATACAGACCCTAAGTAGCTTATCCTTCCAAGACGTATATAACACAGAAGACCCTAACATTGCATATGATAACTTTATTGAAACGTTTAAGCTATTTTATGACCTCTGCTTTCCTTTCTATAAAGCGAGAATACCTGTCAGCAAAAGACCTTCGTGGCTAAGCCGAGGCATAAAACGTTGCACCAAACGGAAACGTGATTTTCTATGGAAATATAGGCACTCACCCACTTCGCTAAACAAAACAACCTTTAAGCAATACTCCCGAAGACTAAAGGCTATTTTGAAATTAACTCAAAAAGCCCAAAACAATTATCATGTTCAACAGGCGGCAAACAAACCAAAAGCTATTTGGGAGATTATAAATAAAAATAAACAGAATAATATAAAAGACGAAATAATGAAGGTGAAAATTAATGACAAAAATATAACAAATCCAGATGAAATTGCTGAAACCTTCAATAATTATTTTATACATCAAATAAAGGATATTAGATCCGATCCTAATCACAAAACATCAATAAATAATTGTCAATTGCACTCATGTTTTATCGCACCCACAAATGACCATGAAATCTTAAACATCATCAGAAAATTAAAAAACACAAACAGTACAGGTTATGATGAGATAAGTACGAAGATAGTTAAACGATCATCAAAAATTATTACACCCATTCTTTGTCACATTATAAATAAAAGTATCGAACATGGTGTCTATCCTGATAAACTAAAGACATCCATCATAATACCATTACATAAAAAAGGCGACAAAGAAGATATGAAATTTTACAGACCGATTGCCCTTATCCCAGTATTTTCAAAAATTTTCGAAAGAGTAATTTATGATAGTATAAACTGTTATTTTGAAAAGAATAATATTTTTGCTAGGGAACAAGCGGGCTTTCGCAAAAATAAATCAACAAATATGGCGCTACTAGATTTCCTAGAAAAAGTTTTAAAAGCACTTGATAATAAAAAGAGAGTCACGGCGCTCTTTATGGATATGACCAAAGCTTTTGATCACGTGCATCATGACATCCTGCTCACTAAATTGGAATCATATGGAATAAGAGGCATTACACTAAATCTAATAAAGTCATACCTTACAAACCGAAACCAAATCACTGAAATAACTAAGATAAACCCAACATCTAAAACTAATACCAAATACCACTCAGGTTGTAAAACTGTTAAGTTCGGTGTGCCTCAAGGGAGCATCCTGGGACCCCTACTTTTCCTTATCTATATTAACGATTTTCCTAAACTTGTCAACCTTCCCATGTTTCTGTTTGCAGACGATAGCACAGTACTTTTTATGGATAATAATTTCGAAGGGTATGAAAATGAAATTAATGAATCTCTTACTTCTATTATAAATTGGCTAAATCACAATAATCTGTTAATTAATCTTGATAAAACGAATACCATAACTTTTAAAAATAAAAATACTAAATTCAATAATTTAAATATAAACTACTTGGGCAAAAAAATTAATGAAATAATAAATACTAAATTTTTAGGGGTTCTTATCGACTCAAAACTATCATGGAAACCACACATCGACTATGTTTGTGGTAAGCTTAGCAAATGCTCCTACGCATTATACATGTTACGAAAAACAGTAAACATTAATACTCTACTAACTGCTTATCATGCCTATGCGGGTTCTGTGCTAAAATATGGCGTCTTGTGCTGGGGAATCGCCACTGATAAAGAGAAAGCTTTTAAAGCCCAAAAAAAATGTATCAGGGCAATATTCAATCTGAAACAGACAGACTCTTGTAAACCCTACTTCAAAAAATTTAAAATATTGACCCTCGCTTCAATGTATATACTAGAAGCATCTCTTTTTGTAAAAAAGAATATTAAAGATTATGGTACACTAAGGAGTAAGCGACATAACAAGAGATTAAAGGCTATAGCATCTAAGACTTGCTTGTTAGGAAATAGTGTTTTTGTAATGCAAGTATCTATATTTAACAGCTTGCCAAAAAGTATTAAAGATACTGAAGTATTAGATGTTTTCAAATATAAATTAAAGATTTTTTTGACTGAAAAAGCATATTACTCAATTAATGAATTAATTAATGATAAAGACTTTGTACGATATTAACTTATGATTAATATTTATAAAATATAATGTAAATTATTCAATTCAAACATTAGGTATATTGTCATTTTATAATCAATTTAATTTAATTTAATTTAATTAATATTATATAAAGACATTTTATTTTTAACTGATTGTTTATAACATTTTAATTCAATTTTATTAATTTTGTACATCATTCTTTTATTTATTTATAAAACTACTTCTAATGTTTGTATTTTTAAAATTTGCACACCATCATTGGTTGGATATGGTCGCTCTATTACTTAGCCATAAGACCTAAATATTTGTACTTACCCATATTTCGCAAATAAAGAGTTTGAGTTTGAGTTTGAGAAAATAAGAAGCAATCTAATACGTGTTATTTTTGGAAATCGTATAATTATGCCTGAAGAAAAAAAATCTTAATTCGTGACATTATTGTTTAGTTTATTACATTTTTAATATCTTCTTCTTCTTCATTATAATTTTTAATATCCATTAGGTAGGTAAGTACTATAATATTTTTCAATTCAACACTACTGTAATCGCGAGCGACCTAATCAAACTAGTTTGTTCATTTGTTCTCGTCGCTTCCGCGTCGCCGCCGTCGCTCCTGTGTCGCCCGTGCATCGCTCGATCGCATCGCCCCGCCATCGCTCGTTTTGTGCGCGTCACCTATTGTTGATGCATTGCCGTCGCGTCGCTGTCGCGTCGCGTCGCCCGTCGCTCGGCCGTCGCTAGTCTCGTGCCCAGACTATGCTGACGCCAGTTATCTTGATCTTACGAAGGACCAGCTAAATAAACTTGAGCTCCTTCAAAATCTTTGTATTCGATTCATATTTGGCTTGCGTAAGTATGATCACGTTTCTGAATACTGCGCTAAACTCAAGTGGCTCATTACGGTCATCAGAAAACCTAACTCTTAAAACCCCTCCGCACCACACCACTTTTTACGATAGCTCCTTTACCGTACAAGCTGTTCGATCAATCGTGCGCAATCTACACTCGGCGTCAAAAAAATCGCACCTTTTAAAAATCATCTTTAAAAATTCTTAAACCTTATGTAGAGGATAGTGTTGGGTATCATTAGAAAGGTAACAAAAAGGAGTATCAAAAAACAATTAAATTTAACTTTCTGTTTAATTATAATTATACAAACAACATTAAAATTAATAAAATAATAAAAATCCTTAATTAAGTCCTAATTAACAACAGATAATTTACAAAGAAAAATGTACAAAAAGTGTCTTAAAATTAACTTAAAATCTAGTGTTACCCCCCCTTGCCCTGATCACGGCTTCCATACGGTCCCTCATGGACCTCACCAACTTCAGGAGCTCTTCTTGAGGGACAAGCCCCCATTCTTCAATCACCGCGTCTTGGAGCTCCTGTAGAGTCGAAGGAGCTGGATCCCGAGATCGAACCTTACGTTTAAGATGGTCCCAGAGGTGCTCTATAGGATTCAGATCCGGACTTCGCGCTGGCCACTGCATCACAGAGATTTGGGACCTCTGCAAGAAGTCGCTCACGATGCCTGCAGTGTGAGCGCGAGCGTTGTCGTGCATTAATGTGAACCCCTCGCCAAAAGATTCGGCAAAGGGGACCACATGCACTTCCAGGACCTCAGTGACATAGCGGCGAGCAGTCAGCGACCCTTGTCCGCGAGCACCTCCAGTCCGGGAGACGCAGACAAGGTCGGTTTTGCCGGCAGCAGACATACCGCCCCAGAACATGCAGGATCCGCCACCATATTCCACCGTCTCCTGGATGCAGGCTTGGGCGAAACGTTCACCCTGCCTCCGGTATACTCTTCTCCGTCGGTCGTTGCAGAAAAGACACACTCGCGTCTCGTCTGAGAAGAGAACAGCTCTCCACTGCTCAAGGGTCCAATCGACGATGCGCTGCAGTCAATTTTGGACCCGTAGCAGCTCTGTGGGCCGCTATCTTCTTCTCCTTCAATCTTCTTCTAACCGTAGATACGCTTACGGTGCGTCTGCGAACTGCCTGGAGCTGCTGTTGCAACTCAACAGCGTTGGAGAAACGATTTCTCAAAGAGTTCGACACAACGAACCGGTCGTCTCTTTCCGAAGTGCAGCGACGTCTACCCGAACCGTGTCTGCGGATATAGCCACCGGTCTCTATGAAGCGCTGGTACACTCTTCGAACGGAATAACGGCTCAGGTTCAGTTGCCGGGCGACATCACACTGCCGCACCCCTGATTGCAGTAGTGCAACCACTTGAGCGGCTTTATCAGCTGTGGTATCCATCAAAATCTGTGCGTGTGTCCTCTTCAACGGTTGAATAGCGAATGACCCACATTGAACCCGTGTTGACCGTTTTATACCCACAAAGGAAGCGCAACTAGCAACTCTCACGGGTAGCAAAATTTGCATCGAATTTTTGTGACACTTTATTTGTTGCATTAGGTTTTATTTGATAATGAAAAGTAATGTTTTTTATTAAGTTAATTAAGTAACCTTGTAAATAAAATCATAATTAATGCGACTGCATGTGCATATCAAGAGTAAATGACATTTGAAAGTGATTTTCTAAGAGGTGCGATTTTTTTGACGCCGAGTGTATTTACACATTTATGGACCTCGTGAAACATTTTTACCTATCCGCTTAGCCACATCCTGCTGCAAAGCTGCCATTGTCAACTACTTTCTACCTGAGACTATTATGTTTAAGTATGTATATGTAATAATATATTATTATTTATTTCACACACACCTATTTATGTATACCTACATTATTTATTGCTATCTATTCACTTTTATTTAAATTCCATAAATAGTTTACATTTCCGATTTTCGAGTTTATATGATCTCTCCATCCGACTGGTTGTATGGAAGAAATCGCTTCATAGCGATAAGACCGCCAAATTGTGACTATGTATTTTATCTCTTTTCATGTTTTGTATGTATTTGTATATGTAAACTGTTGCAATAAAAGAGTTATCTAATCTAATCTAATATCCATCCATTTAAGATGTATAACTGAACAAGCATATTACACAAAGAATAAGTTATGTAGGTATGAGTACAGGAACATGAAACGAGCTCACCAAATTCCAAGCACTTTATAACGTAAACATGTGGTACGCTGCGCATGGGCGCGCGGATCATGTAAGTGGGTGATGACGTAATCGTGTATCGGGAGGCCAGAGGAGAGGCAGCAACGACGCCGCGGTTTATCCCCGGTAAATATTTTGTCGCGCACTCACTGCGTCAGTCACCCACCGTAGTTCTTTGTTCTATTTTTAGATTCAATATCATTTTCACAAATAGTTCCACTATGAGTTCGATATACTTAACCCATGTTTATGTTTACCATTTGAGACCTTAGATTAAAACAAAAAGGGAAGATACGGCATTAGCGTCTCGTGAGGGAGCCGCCAAAATTAGGCCTAAAGGCACAATTTCACTTCAGTCACATTTTGCCGAGCGAACAGGCTACATCGCACTATTTCGGATATTCTACTGTGGGAAAAAGAGAAAGATGCTACTCCGCAGTGGCGTCGGAATCGGTCGTCGCGTCGTACGTACTCGTCTGTTGCGATCTCTGAAAAAGGAATCCTATGGAAATGTTACAACAACATGTAGATACTTAGTTATGTTATAGTTTAAAAGACGAAATAATAAACATGATGGCGTCTTTGTCTAACGTATGCAATAAAAACAAACCAACTCTATATACAACAATTTCGCTCTAATGGCAACATTTGTCATGACGTCAGGCCTGTGCCATGTCCGCCATATTGTGACGCGCTGGTACTTACGACTTCGCTGTGTTTACAAAAATAAGTTTTATAAATTTCTAGGAATGTGCTGTGATTGTGGCAATATAAAGTTAAAAAACAATACTGCATAATGCCTACTAAGTGCAGCATTCTTTATTATGGTTTAACATTAAGCCGAAATCGGCTAAATTTAACATTTTACCGGTAAGCTATTTATCTGTGCTTTTTACTGTTGTTTAATAGCTTTGTATATCTGTAGATAGTGGTTAAAGAAACTGTTAATATTTTGTATAAGTAAAGTATTCTGTCTAACTTTACTAAAAATTTATGGATTTCAGTTTTGTGTACATTCTATTTGTTTTGATTAGTGATGTTCTTGTTGTATCGCACGATTTATCGATTTGTTGCGGGGGTCTCTATCGGATCGCCTAATTTTTTGTACGCCTAATTTGCAATGGCACCCAAACGAAAAGCCTAAAATTTTTTCGCCTAATTTCACTCTTCAGAATCGTGTTTGCCCTAATTTCACTTCGCCTAACTTTATATCGCCACAATGTCATTTACCAAATGCGTCATTTGGCAGAACAATTCGTAATCCCTAAAGTTTACAATTCCTAAATATTAATTCGCACAAAATTGGTATTTGTAGTAAAAATAAAAAACTTGATACATGATATTGTGTTTTTTTCATTTATGTATTAATATTTATTAATCTTAACATAGCAAGCAAACATGCAGCATGCATGCAGACATGCAGCATGACATGCAGCATACATGCAGACATGCAGCATACAAGCAGAAACACAGCATGCGTGCAGCATGCATGCAGATATGCAGCATGCGTGCAGGCATGCAGCATGTAAGCATGCAAGCACGCATGCAGCATGCGTGCAGGCATGCAGCATGTAAGCGTGCAAGCAGGCATGCAGCATGTATGTAGGCATGCAGCATGCATAGTTTCTGTCACGGCTTCGGCGCTGCGGGGCTCCGGCGGTCCCACGCGAGCTTTTCGTCGCAGATGGTTTTCGCTCACCACCGAGGCTTCGGCTTGCTGGCCGGCTTCGCCGGCCAGCCTCAGCCCCGGCGGCGGGCTCAACCCACCTGCTCCTTAGCTCGCGGGCCGCCTCGCCCCTCCGCGCCTACGCGGGCTTATATTGCACTCTAGGGCAGGGCAGACAAGACTACGTGGAGTCGGGTTTGCAGCGATTCGCTTCTGTCAATTTATTTTCTCAATAAAATTCTATGCTTTTATGCCAATACATTATTCGCACATTTAATTATAGATATGCTAAGATTAGAGCTTTTATAAATTTTGCGAAATAATCGTTATGCCAAAATAAAGTTATGCCAATATAGTTTAGGCTATTTTACATTAGACATTCTAAAATTAGGCCTTTCAATTCTTAGGCCAAACTATAATGGTGGCAAAACAATTTTTAGGCGAAACAATAATTGTACGTTTTAAGTTTAGGCCAAAACGGTTTGGCCAAACCATATTAGGACAAACAATTTTAGGCGAACCGAAGGGCACCCTTGTTGCGGACTTCAGTATTTTAGACCATTTTTTTTTGTGTAATACTTCTTGTTTACTATTAAATCATTAGTAAAGCCCTCCTAAACATAGGAAATTTCAGAAAATAAAAGCTGATATAATTGATAATATAATATAAGATTTTTTTTTCAGACTGCCACAAAATAAACATAAACAAGAATTTGGTTGGAGATCATTGGCAAGGAAAATATAAAATAGGGTGATAGGGTGGTCATTATTCATACGGACCGGGAAAAGTGACTAGTTAAGCAGTTTTAATTACATTACCCAGTTGCTATGGGGTTTATGTACACGCGCCGGCCTTTATTCATAGTGACTAGATTTTATAAGTTGCCTATAACAGTATTGAAAAGCGAATTAATATAAATAAATAAATACAGGATGTACGAATTTTTATTTTTATTTTTGCAGTACCTATCCCAAAACCATATCCTTCTCAATATCCCCATAGCACGGGTACCTGTGTACCATATTATATATAGAGTATGGCAGAAAATGATGGGCCCTGTAGGGAAACTACCTTAAAATCCTTTAGCTAATTTAATTTACTCAACGGAAACATTCTTTTATTTTAAAAAATTACAGAACTGGAATCAAAGTTTTCTTAAAATTTTCATTAATGTTTTTGAATGCATTTAGTCAAAACCTTAGATTACAGTCATATACTTCGTATGCAATTGAAGATAAAATAAATGTTAGCGTTCACGTTTCTTTTATTTCAAAGACTAAATGTTTATTAAAGAAATATTATCCTGAAAAATAATCCTATCGATTAATGTAATAAATGGCGAGTTATTTTTTTTATGTTTAGCCGGTTTGATTCCAGGGTGGGGTGATTAAGCAAAATTTAAAACAATCTTTAAAAGCAGTTTTGTTTCTTGTTTAAAATAAAGAAATGTTTCCTGTAAATTGAGCTTACTAGAGGATTTAATGTAGTTTACTTCCAAGGCCCATCATTTCTTTCCGCCATGTTTTTTTCGACTTATATTATAGTAGTACCTTAGATTAAAACTTTTGTTTTAATCTAAGATTAAAACATTTAAAACCCACTATGACTAAGGTAATGTCAAAGTAGACTTCAGTACGAAATCAATAAGCTTCATCGATAGTTTTATCGACAGATAAATGACGAAGTCGATAAGTATACAACACTAAGCCGCCATGTTTAGACGCGGTAATACCTAATAGGTATACACGTTTTTTTCGTAGGTATGGCAAATCCATTTGATTATCTAATCTAAGGTTGCGATTGCGAAGCGACCGAGACGTCAACGCGCTACTCACCGACACCCTCGCGCTGACGTTGAAACTTACCGCTTTGTCTCGCTCGCTCGATTTACACTTTAAAGGTGTGCGTGTTTTTTTTTTTTTTTTTTTTGTTTTTCGCCTGTGAAGCAGACACCCTCCCGGACACCGAGAGGAGGGAGGAGGTGAACTCTGCATGAGTACGACACCAGGCGGCTGGCGAAGTTATGTCAGACTCCTACTGACTAAACACCCCCATGAACTTGCCATGAACCTGGAGAGATTCATATAGGCTTCATATGATGCGATCGCCCCGTGGGGGGGGACGACGCAATCGGTGTGCGTGTGTGAGTGGTTGCTTAAGTAGTTGAGTAGAACTTTATTTTGAATGACTACAAGTAGGAGCATGCCGTATCTTCCCTTTTTGTTTTAATCTAAGTTTGAGACATGTTGTCGGTGTGATATCGTTCTGAGTACTGCGGATCCGGGTGCTCGTATCTCGATACGCTATGACTGTGGACGAGCCGTACCCACTTGTAGGTTGATACAGTATCACATACGTTAGGTACATGCTACACGACTAGGTGAGTACCCTGCTTTACACGCACGAATAAACTCGTTTTCAAAGTAACAAAGAAATGTACTAGCTACTCGGTAATTCCCACCGCGGTGTGTCGTGAGATAAGGTTGTTCTTCGTAGCTTATTTATTTCTACTGGCAATTCAATGTGACACCAAATGCAATTACATTTAAGTACATAAAGTAAACGTTGCTAACAAAATAACGACATGGAATCTAATATGGGGTACTTTTTGCTTATTGTTTTAGTGTTGCCATAATATAAGAATTATCCGGAATTGTGGGAGATGGAGTTACAGCATCTATTTTTAATACTTATCTATACTCACAGATGATTCAAGAAATAGCTGAAGTTTGGTTTGTTAAACGCGCTCATCTCAAGAAGTACCTACTGGTTTCGAATTGATTTTTTTTTGAGTTGGATAGTCCATTTATCTCAATAATGGAAGCTTACCTCTGAAAGCTATATGCTATATAACATCACGCTGCGACCAATAGGAGCAGAGCACCAATAAAAATGTTGCAAAACGGGAAAAATTATTCCTTTTGAGAGATTTTGTTGCGTGCGCTGCGTAAACGGTTAAAGTTACGCAAAAATCATGTGTAACGGAATTGGTTTTCTTAGAAAGTTTAAAAAAAGCCCGCGACCGCATGTATCTATCTTTTAAGGGTGATTCACTTTGAACTAAGAGCATAAAACTGAGGGCCTAGTCAACTGGCAAACGCTCGACCGGTGACAGCGTCGAAAACGCTCATCAAATTCGCTACGTTATATCGATATCGATAAGCTAAAGGATATAGAACATACAGGCTTGTCTTAGTAACTTTTTGTTTGATGATAATCTAACGCATAAGTAAGATTAATAAATAGGTACCTAGTAACCACATCGATCACAAAACCTTTTTAGTGAATTGAATGTCACTTTACTAAGAAATTCGGGTAGACTCCTTGAGACAATTTGAGAAGTGAATCGCTTTTTTCGCCTTATGTTCGCCAGGCAAGCACGTTTGTAAATAAGTACTTATTTGATGACGAGTGACTGACCTACCATAATATGACATTTATATGAGACCAAACCCATTTTTCAGCTTATAATATAAATAAATTAAGACTGAAGACCACAAGCAAACGCTTACTGCCAAGAATTTCTCATAAATATTATCAACTTGACGTCTGTAATGAAATAAGTGATAACACTAAATGTTACAAACAGCGCAAACATTTAAACGGTTTGATCTAAGATTTTATTTTATTTTATTTTATTTTTCATTTTTTTGGAAAACTTACAGCTAATACATAAAATAAAAGTGATTATAAATAAAATACGGCCAATTACAAGTTTCCACTTATAACTTAATACAGATTAATACGATTTTCAATGGAAAATGGAAAATGTTGGTAAAAATTTTTTTTTTTTTTTTTTTACAAAAAGAAGTTGTTATTAAATTTCTTTTTAAACTGGTTCAGGGATGAGTTAAACAAGTCCAGGTTCATATCCTTATCAACACTATTATACAGCTTGGACACTCTGATGGCAAAGGAGTTGCTATGATAATTAGTTCGAGAAAGCGGCACGTGCAGTATATTAGTGTGGCGCGTTACTTTTTTAGGTGCATTAATAGTAAAAAGGCTAAGTAATTCAGAGGATTCAACATTACCTTGAAATATTTTCAGAAGTAATGCAATATCGGACATATCTCTTCGCAAATGTAATGGCAAGAAATGGAAGTGCTTGCAACGCAGTGTGTAGTCCTGAATGTACATACGGCATTTAAATTGCAGATGGCGTAGAAATCGTTTTTGTATGGACTCGAGCCGATCTATGTATGTTTTGTAGTTGGGATTCCACACTTGCGAGGCATACTCAAGGTGGCTGCGCACGAAAGCGCAGTACAACATTTTAATTGTTTTTATATCAGAAAACTCGATATATAGAAGATGCGAGTACCCACTAGGTACAGTGATTAAAACGTTTGCATCTTGTATGAGTACATCGCCTAAAGTAACCCTATGGCGTAGCGGCTAAGGCTTTCGGGTTTAATTGTCTAACTACAACACCTATCACATTACTTGTGTATTTGATTATTATCCTAATTAAAATAAAATTAAAAACATTTCAAGTACATTGTTTTGCTAGTTAGCTTAAAACTAATTTTAAAATATGCAAACTAGCGTAGCAATGTAGGTATGTACTTACTGTTACTTGAAAGGTAATGCTATAGGTTCAACTTATGTCCCCGCCCGCGCAGCCCCGGTTGTGATCTTGCCAGTTACGCAACTTTCACATTACCGAGTTGAAGGATGGGTAACCAAATAAAAAGCGTCTCGAGCTCCTCCGTGCTTCGGAAGGCACGTAAAGCACACTGCGGTTGTATTAGCTCAGGGCGTAGCCTGTTATAGCCCAGTCTCCCTTAGTGCTGTCGTTCATGTGGGAACGTTCAGGACGTTCATAGGATGACGATGATGACAACATCGCCTTAATATAGGATTGCTTCATTGTTACTTATTTATAGCGGTAGGTACCGAAAATAATTGAAAATAAAAGTCAAATCATTTATTAAATATACGCCTTCACAGACACAATGACATGATCGTGGTCTCTACGCGACAAGTTTAAATATTTATTTATTTCACTGCCATTAATTATGAGTTGGTTGATAATGTTTCGAAATAAAACATAGGATTATTTATATACTTATGTATTTACCAAAATAATTTTATATAATTACATAGGATGACGATGATGACAACATCGCCTTAATATAGGATTGCTTCATTGTTACTTATTTATAACGGTAGGTACCGAAAATAATTGAAAATAAAAGTCAAATCATTAATTTAATATACGCCTTCACAGACAATATTATAACAAACACAATAGAACCCACCAGATTTAATAATCGGATAGTAATAATGCAAGTTTATACATATAATTACCTTTGTATGTCGATAATGAATCAAGTACAACTTCAATAGCTTAATGTTATCACTAGTAGAAATTGATATAAGTACTTAAACATTTTCTATAGGTACCTACTGCAAGTAAAATTAAATATCAAGTAAAAAATAACATTAATGTTGTATTTCTTAATATATTCTTATTTCCTTACCTAACTCTCTCAAAGTCAAAGTTTATTAAATATGAGGCTTCACTTTCTCTTATTGACATTAAAACTATATGTAACTATAAAAATAAATGCCAATTGTGTGTATAAGAAGGTACTGTTTTTTTAGTACCTACCTAAGTAAATCTTTTTAATAAAGTACAATAAACTTAGAACTAAATTAACTTTATGGGAGCCATGCATACATCCGGCGCGCGCATCTGCCTCGTAACACTAGCGCGCGGGCGTCGCTCGCGCGGTATATATGTCGGCGTTGGAGCGAGACGGAAGATGGTCATTTTCTTACCCTGTCTAACAGCTGTATAAATATGCGGGCGTTTTACCAATAAAGATTATTACAATTATCGACACCGCTGTCTCAATTATCTCCTCTGCCACTCTGCTCCGGTACAAGCCTCCACATCTGGTGACCCCGACGTGATCATACAAGAAAAATATTGAGTGGAGCTATCATCAGATCGAGCAACTATGGCAGAAGAAAACACAAAACTGGAAGATACGACGCCAAAGGAAGAAGTGGTCAGCGCTATTTCAATTCAATCAAGGATGCTACCGTTTTGGCGCGAAATACCAAGAGCATGGTTTATACAATTTGAAGCCGTCGTAGACCCGCTGAAGACGTCTGACGACCAGAAATTTCGATATCTCCTTCAGCAACTGCAGGCCACGGATCTACAACATCTCACGGACATACACACATCAAAAGTGTCTAGGGATCAACATATATTTTTGCAATAACTTTTCTCCTGATTGATATTAATTAAAATTTTCTTTAAGGATTCATCAAATAAAGTGTTTTCGTTTGTCTACAGTAACGATAAACCAAGTCACCTTTGCATTAATAAAGAAATTTGCCATTTTCCTAATAAAGGGATTTTTGACATTTGAACCACTAACATTAAAGTTCGAAAAAAAGACTGAAATAACAGTTTTCTTTAAAATTTTATTAGGTAACTTAAACAATTAATAATCCGTGTTTCTACCGCGAACACTAACAACACAAGAACATCGGTTTGGCATACTCAAAATGAGTTCATCCAAATCACGCTGTGGAATGGCCGCCCATGTTCGTTGCAACAACAAAAAAAGGTGTTCTTGCGACTGGATACCCTCCTTATTCGGCAGAGCTCTTCTCTGTAGCATATCCCATGCATGCTCAATCGGGTTCAAGTCTGGCGACTGAGCAGGCCAGGGCATGACATTGATGTTAGCTGCGGCGAGAGTCTGTCTTACAACTCTTGCGGTGTGCGGTCGTGCATTATCATGCATTAACTGAAATAAGGGGCCGATTTGCACTTGTAGAGGAACGATGACGTCTGATACAATCGTCTCAGCATAAATTTGAGCGTTGAGGTTGCCTCTGATCCAAATCAACTCAGTTCTTCCGCCGATCCAAATACCCGCCCATACCATGATGGTTCCACCACTATAAGGATGGACTTCCTGGCAGGATTTTAATCGCTGTTGGCGTCCAGGGGTTCTCCAGTGTCGTATACATCTTGTATCCGGTCTCATACCAAAACGAGACTCATCAGAAAAGCACACGAAACGCCATTGTTCTTCTGCCCAATTTCTGTGTTCAAGAGCCTATTGATATCGAATCCTACGATTGTGCATTGCTATAGGTGGTACCCTTAGCGGTCTTCGGGAATGAAGGTTCACTTCATGCAAGCGGTTTCTGACTGTTTGGTCGCTAATTAAGTTCCCTGAAGAGTGATGAAGCCTCACGGCTAACATCATGGCGGTTAATGTTGGAGCTCTTCGAGTTGTGATTTGAATGTATCGGTCTTGTCTCCGTGTGGTGCAGCGATACCGTCCTCCATGGCGCTCAGCCACGGTACCAGTGCTTCGGTAACGTGTCCAAAGTCGACTGATAACACTCTGACTTGTATTCAGAGCTAAAGCCACAGTACGTTGCCGGGAACCAGCTTCTATCATTCCCACGGCTCTGAGCATTTCTTCCCTGCTTAAATGACGTCGCCGCTCCATAATAACGTTGGTTTTAATCAGTAGTAGGGAAACAGTAGCACTAATAATGTCTTCAATGCGTTGTATGTTTTTATAGGGAAAATATTGACAGCTGATTTTCATCTTTTACTAGAAATTGATTGAAAGTTCCTGTTTCAAATTATGAAATGCACCAAAAAGGATCCATATAAATTTATAAAATCATAAATTTATTACAAAGCCACATCTCAATCTCAAGAAATCCGCATAAAAATGCTTGATCCCTAGACACTTTTGATGTGTGTATTATACAACCCACCGGCCGCAGACAAGTACAAGACCGTTAAAAACCGTTTACTCGCCGTGTACGAGAAATCCGACGTTAAGAACTTCCAAAAGCTCATCAGTGGTCTCGAGCTAGGAGACCAAACGCCGTCGCAGCTGCTAAGGAAGATGCGCGAGTTAAGCAGCGGAATGATCACCGATGAAGGGCTGAAGATCGAATGGCTGAACCATCTACCTACACAAATCCGAGCCGTACTCTCCGTGAACACCGAAGCTCCTTTAGAAACCCTATCTGCGATGGCCGACAAGATGTTCGAGTACTCGGAGCGCCCCACCATCGCTGCAGTTTCGACCACAAGCTCTACGGCAACACCATTGAACCAGATTGACATTTTAACGAAGACCATTGACAAACTAACACTACAAGTCGCCGCCTTACAACGACGCAATGACGACCGCGACAGCGAAGATCGCCGATATCGCCGCCCCTTTCAGAGGCGGTATCGCCCACGCTCACGTTCGAAGTCAACACAAGGCCAACGTTCTACAGCTAAGCCTGCCGATGAAAATTGGGAATGCAAATATCATTTTCGTTTCGGTGACCAGGCGAAGCGTTGCGAATCTCCATGCAGCAGACGAAAGAAGCCATCGGGAAACTAAGATCGACACCGACCGTGGCGGACGTCGGTGTCCCGGACACCAGTAATCGCCTTTGTGTTCACGATCGCAACACTCACGAACGTTTCCTCGTGGACACAGGCGCAGACATCTCCGTCCTGGCCGCCACTCACAAGAAAAAAATCACAACCGCAAGCGCCTGCAGATTATACGCCGATAACAATACGCCAATCAAAACTTACGGAGAGAAAACCATCAGGCTCCGGATAAATACAAGGCAGCTAAGGAGGAGTTCGATCGAATGCTCGAGATGGGCATCTGTAAGCCATCGAAAAGCCCATGGGCCAGCCCTCTCCACGTCGTCAAGAAGAAGGACGGAGGACTACGTGTATGTGGTGACTACAGACGCCTGAACGCAGTTACACAGCCCGACCGCTATCCCATACCTCGAATACAAGACTTCACATACCAGCTACATAATAAAAAGACATTCACCAAACTAGATTTAAAAATGGCGTACTATTTTATACCGATTGCAAAAGAAGACGCAGAGAAAACATCTATAATTACGCCCTTTGGAATGTTTGAATTTAACTGCATGACCTTCGGCCTACGCAACGCCAGTCAAACGTTTCAAAGATTTATGCATGAGGTGCTGAGAGGCATAGAAGGATGTTTCTGCTTCATTGATGACATTCTGCTGTTCGCTGACGACGAGGAAGCAAATAAGAAGCTACTCCACCAAGTTCTACAACGACTGGCCAAGTACGGCGTGACACTCAACATCGACAAATGCGAGTTCGGGAAGGAGTCACTAAACTTCTTAGGTTACGAAGTATCAGCGGCTGGCATCAAACCCACACCAGAACGAGTAGAGGCAATATTCACCTATCCGAGACCGAAGACCGTCATCGAACTACGTCGCTTCCTGGGAATGATCAATTTCTATCGTGACTGCCTCCCTCGACAAGCTGAGCTACAAATCGAGCTTAATAAGTACCTGCACAACAGAAAAAAGAACGATAACACGCCGATCGAGTGGACGCAAGAAGCAGAGGAAGCCTTTGAGAAGTGCCGCCAAAGCATCACAGAGGCAACCATACTAAGCCACCCTATTCACGGCAGCACCCTAGCCATCATGACCGATGCCTTAGACTATAGCCTAGGAGCTGTACTTCAACAGAAGATCGACGCAGTTTGGAAACCACTAGCTTTCTTTTCCAAAGCAATGAGTGCAACTCAACGGCGCTACAGCGTGTACGACCGCGAATTATTAGCTATGTACACGGCTGTGAAGCATTTCCGTCGGCTCATAGAAGGATGCGACGTGGTATTATACACCGACCACAAACCGCTCACTTACGCACTTAGTAGATCAGCAAGTACCTAGTAGAACGCCAGTTGCATTTCATAAGCCAATTCTGTTCGAGCATTAGGTACATTAAAGGTGAAGACAATACAGTCGCCGACGCGTTATCACGAGTAGAAGAAATCATATGTCCCACAACCATAGATTACGACCAATTAAGCATTGATCAACATAACGACCTCGAGCTAAAGAAACTAAAAAAACAAGATAACTTAAGGTTCAGCGATATAACACTGCCTGGACTACGCCGACCAATCACGTGTGAGATAACTACGTCGACGCCACGCCCCTATTTACCAGTTGCATATCGTTTTGAAGCCTTCAAAGCCCAACACGATCTATGTCACCCGGGCGTTAAAGCAACAAGAAAACTAATGAAAAGCAAGTTTTTCTGGCCTAACATAGACAAAGAAGTCGCAATGTGGACACAAGCCTGTATCAGCTGTCAGCGCGCCAAAGTACATCGTCACGTAGTCACCCCGCTCAACGAGTTCCCGCCATCCCCCCGTTTCGCTCACGTCCATGTTGACCTCGTCGGCCCCCTCCGATTGTCGAACGAATGTCGATACTGCGTTACCATCACCGACCGCAGTACCAAATGGCCGGAAGCAGTACCTGTACGCGATATAACGGCGGAGATCGTCGCTCAATCATTGTACAACAACTGGATAGTGCGGTTTGGTTGCCCGCTACGCATAACAATCGACCAAGGCCGCCAGTTCGAGTCCACCTTATTTAACGCAATAATGAAGAAATTTGGCATCAGAAGACTACGTACTACGGCCTATCACCCTCAATCCAATGGCATGATAGAAAGGTGGCACCGCACTATGAAGGCTGCCCTGATGGCTCGCGGTGCTACTACGCAATGGACAGAAGAGTTGCCCACAATACTACTCGGCTTACGCACCGCGATAAGGCAAGATAACAAGTTGAGCCCGGCACTTATGACTTACGGTGCCACGCTCCGCATGCCGTCTGATTTCTTTACACCTACGGAAACGAAGATAGAAGATGCCGAATTAGTACGCCGTCTCACACGCACGATGACGTCACTTACACCGGTCCCGCAGCACTCGCACTCTGCACCGCAGCCGTTCATCTACAAGAACTTAGCGACTTGCACCCATGTCTTTGTTCGGAACGACACAGTGAAGGCACCGCTCACACCACCCTATGATGGCCCCTATAAAGTGTTGGAACGGTTCGACAAATGTATGAAAATACAGCTACCTACTCGCACCACCGTGATTTCGCTAGACAGACTGAACCGGCCTTCATATGCAATGATGATACAGAGGAACATGGCACCAGTAGCACCACTGATTCAAGCCACGCAAACCACTCGAGCAACGCAAGCCACTCGACCCCAAACCACAACCAGCCATACATAACAAGAAGCGGGCGCACGGTCAAGAAAAGCGTACGCTTCGCTTGAGGGGGAGTGATATGGGAGCCATGCATACATCCGGCGCGCGCATCTGCCTCGTAACACTAGCGCGCGGGCGTCGCGCGCGCGGTATATATGTCGGCGTTGGAGCGAGACGGAAGATGGTCATTTTCTTACCCTGTCTAACAGCTGTATAAATATGCGGGCGTTTTACCAATAAAGATTATTACAATTATCGACACCGCTGTCTCAATTATCTCTTCTGCCACTCTGCTCCGGTACAAGCCTCCACAACTTTATACTTAATTTTTCCCCATCATATAAACTAAATTACTATTTTAGGGGTTAAATATATGTTTGGCACACTGTTCCTTTTCTTAAAATAAAAATGTTGTCAACGAAGGTACTTACTGTTTTTTTTGTACATAAGTAAATCTTTTTAAATAAAGCACAATAAACTTAGAACTAAATTAACTTTATACTTAATTTTTCCCCATCATATAAATCAAATTACTATTTTATGGATTAAATATATTTATGGCACAGACTGCTCCTTTTTGTAGAATAAAAACGTTGTCAACATTAGAGCTCCACAAAAAAAAACATGTAAGTAAATAATTAAAATTCAACGATGCCAAAGCCATGTTCAATGCCGTTTCATTGTTGGATATGACATGTGGTACACACCCCTCCTTTCTTGTGAGCCTGATGCAGTATTAAATATTGTTGTTAAGTATTATCATTAACCATGCTTATTGAAGGTATCCAGAATCTCCTAAGAAATTAGAACAATATACTTAATTATAGAAAATTGTCATAGATAAAAAGTTAGTAGGTAAGTACCTATGTATTATACAAAATTGCTTGATATTGTTTTTACCAAATAACCATGTTCGTTCACCATTCTGAGAAAGTCCATCCTCCAAATTATGAGGTAACATTTAAGATTTTTGAATCGTCGTCTCAAATCTGCGAAACCATATAAATTGTTCTATCTTTATGTCAATACTCTTTATTCTAGCAATTTTAACAAAACTGACATTTCCTGGTAAATCCCAATATAATAATAGGCATAATACTTACCTTTATTATGTAAGTAATAAATTATTTATTAAAACTTACCGTTTGAACATAAGGATTGATATCTTTTCCTATTATGAAAGATGCTTGTCTGTATAAGATTTATAGGGTACAGTCAATAGGTACACCTTACTACACTTAGAGCGTTGGTTTAATACTCTAAGCTACCTGGCAAATTAAATCTTCATTGGAACCTGTAAAACAAATAGGCAATCTAAGTTATAAATTGATAAATGGACATTATGGTTAGGTTACATTTAATATTTATACAGAAAGTCCCTTACTGTTGTCTTATTCTTGACCTTTCTTGTCATGATTAAAGGTACTTAGGTGGATTTATTTGGCCAAAATGTTTGTATGGTTTGAGAGCCTCCCCAAATTGTTATGCAGCGACTTGCTCTTCGTTGCGGAAAATGTTGCATGACACACATTTATTTGGTCACTCACGTCGCAACAACGATATCAGCACGCAATTCCCGGCAGACCTTAGTACGATATTTGAAAGTTCGTAAACGAGAACTCCGAGAACTATTCACAAGTACAACAAACACGGGATTTCGTTAATTTGCTCCAAGCAACGTAGAGAAACATTTCTTCCTTAGCGCCTGAGCACCATTCTTTAATTATTGCAGTCCACAATAGCCCTAAAAAGAGCATTTTGCATTTTAAACAAAACTTTCAACACAACACAACTCTTCCTTCATCAGCTGATCAAACAATCGCCATTTTGTGTGAATTTTGATCTTCAATGTTTGAGTGATCGCTAGATTAGCGATTCTTGGCTTGTCAAACTATCAATTAGGTCTATTTTAGCGTAAATTTTACGACGTAGGTAACTTTTGCTTACGTCAATCCCATACATTCTGTTTATCGTTGCGATGATTTCGTAGCGTTTAATTTGTTTGCCAATGGGCGATTTTCTGACAGCCCAAATTAAAAAATAAAAATAAGTTCAAAAATACTCGATAGATGGCGTTTTATGAAAGCCGACCCGTTCCTACCTAGGGGCTGTAATAAATTCTACACTTTTGCTTGTCTATCAAAAAAATAAAAACATAGTACCTACAAATTTTTATTCAGGATCTCCAGGACCTATTTATATTTTGGAATGGAATAAATATTACGTAGCCATACACGTGTTCTTCATGGACCCGCCTTTTACTAAGCGCCATACTAATCTATGCTAAGCGCCATCTATGAATACATTTACGAACCAATTTCTTTTTCTTTTTTTTTGATCTCGGAAAATCGCCCATTGACTAGGCCCTCAGAGCGCTGTCGGGAAATTTTTCCTGGGTGACTATACTCACCCTGGACGTAATGGCCTAAATGTCACTGCGTGAGTATAGTCACCATTTCAAGGTCTGGTTCAAGTTCAGGTCAAAACATTGACTATAAACATGTTTATAATTAAAGCATCAAAATTGAAATTCTGTAAGTATTGGATTTTTAATCTTTCATAAGAATCAATATAACATACGTAAAATGGGGTGAATAGAAGTATTTTCAACTTTCAAATAAAGATTTCTTTAGGTTATAAATAATAAAGACGATTAAAATTGGTTACGTCTTATGAGTTAAGGTTTGTTAAATTGTCCTCAGTTGGAAACAAACACATTTTCTTTGTAATTATTGTAAAAACATTAATAATATTAGCGTTTTCTATTTACTCGCGGTACGGTTGAATAGAATCGACAAATGGGTGAATAGAAAAAATAGCTAGGGTTGTCAAAATATATCAGTACAGATAGGTATAATATATTCATTATGAATATATGTAATAAATAATATAGGTACTTTGTATACATTCTGAATTGTTTTTTTTTTTCGGCGGTAGGTGTTAAAAAAGTATAGACGTGGCTTAGTTTCTCAACTTAAATTTAATTTAGTTTAATAACTTTTATATATTTTTAAAAGTAAAAATACATATTAGTACTTATAAATAACCCGTTCTCACGTTATCCTGAGTTTATGTGGCACCACAATCACATAATATAAAAATATCACCTGCCAGTTCATTCACAAGCACAAATCTGTCTTAAAGTACACTTCTAAGCACAATGGCTCAACTCGCAGACATCCAATCAGCACAGAGGGACCTCGAAGAGTGTTTCATCAAGAAATTGGGTGAGCTCGAAACCCAGATCCAGAATGCGGGACCTGCCAAGGACACTGTAGCCAGGATAGCAGAGGAATTTCGCACGTTCCGAGAGCTGATGTTCTCAATGCTTAGCCTACTCCGGAAGCAAATTAATGAGTGCTCACGAGTAATCGACGACATGGAGACTAGGAGTCGGCGCAAGGCTCTCATCTTCACAGGCTTTGTTGAGAAGGACAAGGAGGATCCCAAGGCCTGCATATTGGAGATTCTTAATAAAAAATTGGGCATAACAGACGTTACTGCAGCTTCTATCAAAGTCTGTCATCGACTCGGAGTGGCCAAGCCAGAGCGCCCTAGACCCGTCTTGGTAAAGTTTTTTAACGTGAACCACAGGACGGCTGCGTGGAGGGCGAAGTCGGCTTTAAAGGGATCACCGGTCTCGGTTCGGGAGTTCCTGACGAGGACCAGGCAGGCGCTGTTTGGCAGAGCTCGTCACCATTTTGGTATGAAGGCTAGCTGGACGCAGGACGGTGTTATCATTATCAAATCTCCTGATGGAAACCGTCATAAGGTAACATGTTTAGAAGATCTAAACCCCATATTGGCCAAGTTTCCCAGTAAGCCAAGTGAGCCACCAATACGAACCAGGAATTGAAAAAGAAGTGCGTAGTTAGTTGTTGGTCTTGATTTGTTAACATTTATTTAACATTCTTTATCTTTATTTTTATATTCATTTAACCTTTAATAAATACTTACTTGCACTTGTCTTGTCAAAGTTAGTTAGTTAGATAACCTTTATTGTTATTGTTGCTGTCCTTACATTCAATCTCTATATGTGTTACCATACCCCCAAACTAGATCAGCTTTTTATTTTTCTATTTAGATCTACCAACATAGCACTTCCATTACGTTTTGTAAGCTGCGCTGACAGCTCTATAGTGTCAGACTTTTTTTTTTTTGTTTTGTTAAGGATGTCAATGGAGTCCAGATCATACAGCCATGTGTTCGATTTTTTTTTGCGTGCAAGAATAAGTATTTTGTAAATTTTATTCTTTTTTTTATTTTTAGCTGTTTGTTTTATACTTTTATTGTGAATGGTCGGCTGGCGGGTGGTGTAGTGTTCGCCAATCTTGGTATATTGTTATTTAGTTGTATATTTACATATTATTTTTTTTTGTTTATCTATTTTGCTATATATATTTATTCTTATGTTATCTGATGATGATTCCTTCCATTCTTCTGCTGATTCTTCGGACTTATCGAGTAATGCCAGTTTTTCTTCAATGCCTGGTACTCTTGGTGACTTCGTTCGTGAAAACTTTAATCTAAACACAAAAAACTTGTTAAACATCTGTCACATAAACGCTCAAAGCATTCCTAGCCACTACAGTGACTTAGTGGAGGCATTTACTGGCACTGGCGTTCATGCCGTTCTGATTTCTGAGAGTTGGCTCAAACCTCACCTTCTTTCTACCTCCTATCCTCTTTCTGGTTTTATTCTTGTCCGAAAAGACAGGATTGGACGGGGAGGGGGTGGCGTGGCCATCCACATACGTAGTGATTTTCCCTACAAAATTCTTGCCTGTTCAGTCTCAAATCCTTGTCCTTCAGCTGAGTACCTCTTCCTCGAGATCAGTGTTAAGACTCTCCTCGGTGTGATATACTGTCCTCCGGCTGTGGATTACTTCATGGATCTGGAACTGGTTCTTGAGTCGTTTGGGTCAGAGTATGCGCATCACGTCATCATGGGCGATTTCAACACAGACCTCATCCATTATTCTCCACGTTCCCGTAAACTCCTTCACATCATTAAAGCTGCTGGCCTTTACGTCCTTCCACTCCAAGCCGGGTCCATATTGGGTTGCATAAATTAAAGTGGCATATTTTAAGGCTGCATAACGTTTTTTGGCATTGTCTTCGTTTCGCATAACGTTCATTCAGAATAAATCATTAGGCATACTTTATTTCCCCATAACTTCTTTTATAATAATGATATATTAACATCAAATGTTTACACATAAATGTTTTTACAATAACGATTAATAATCATAACATTTATTGGCAGTCATATAGAATACCATAAAGTTAACATTTAGGGTTACCTATCTTAAACTCGAAATTTTTCTGTACAAATTTTATTTGGCCGAAAACGTTTTGTAATTTTTTTTTTCCGTAATTTTCTTTTTACTTTAAACACAATTAACAAAGTTTTGAAATGCCTATTATCGATTAATATTACCAATATTACTAATATCAGAAAAACATTACCAATATCACAAAAATACAACATTTCAAATAATTGAAATCCATAACATCAACGAACAACTTTTAATCGTAGCAACGTTTAAGCATGCAAGCAAGCACGCAGCATGCAAGCAAGCTGCAGCATGCAAGCACGCATGCAGCAAGCAACCAAGCATGCAGCATGCAGGCAAGCGTGCAGCATCCAAGCAAGCATGCAGCATGCAAGCAAGCATGAAGCAAGTAAGCAAGCAAACATGGAGCATGTAAGCAAGCTGCAGCATGCAAGCAAGCATGCAGCATGTAAGCAAGCATGCAGCATGCAAGCAAGCATGCATACATTATGCAAGCAGGAATGCAGCATGCAGGCAGGCATGCAGCATTCAGCAGACATGGTTTCTGTCACGGCTCCGGCGCTGCGGGACTCCGGCTGTCCCACGCGAGCTTATCGTCGCAGATGGCTTTCGCTCACCACCTGCTCCTCAGCTCGCGGGCCGCTTCGCCCCTCCGCGCCTACGCGGACTTAAATTACAGCAGCATGCACGCAAGCAAGCAAGGAGCATGCAAGCAGGAATGCAGCATGCAAGCAGGCATGCAGCATGCAGGCAGGCATGAAGAATGTAATCAAGCAAGCATGGAGCATGTAAGCAAGCTGCAGCATGCAAGCAAGCATGCAGCAAGCAACCAAGCATGGAGCATGCAAGCAAGCAAGGAGCATGCAAGCAAGCAAGCAGCATGCAAGCAAGCATGCATACATTATGCAAGCAGGAATGCAGCATGCAGGCAGGCATGCAGCATTTAGCAGACATGGTTTCTGTCACGGCTCCGGCGCTGCGGGACTCCGGCGGTCCCACGCGAGCTTATCGTCGCAGATGGCTTTCGCTCACCACCTGCTCCTCAGCTCGCGGGCCGCTTCGCCCCTCCGCGCCTACGCGGACTTAAATTACACTCTAGCGTAGGGCAGACAAGACTACGTGGAGTCGGTTTTACCGCGATTCGTTTCTGCCACTGACTTTTATAGCACAACTTTACTGAAAACACAAAGTAATAACTTTTTAAGACATATTACTTTATTTACCTAATAATATGAATATATGAAAAACAAAAAAAAACGAAAATCTGGGTATGATATTTTAGAGAAAAAATTACCTTCAGGAGTAAAGCAGCCAGTATTTCTGTTGTCTAATAAAAAAATTACCTCGAAATTCGAGACAATAGCTACGCTGCGCATCATCCATTATGCGTTTCGTATTTTATGATAAATTAAGTTTAGACGTATAGCAATTATCTTATTTTCATTTATGCTGATTAAAATTATCATAAAGACAATTATAGTACTTAAGTTAAATTTATGCCGATGAAACCATTATGGGTTTATAACACTCTGCTTTACAAATTTTATGCGAAAAACTTTATGCTGAAACTGTTCTGCCAAACTACATTATGACGAAAGAGATGATGCGACCGAAAGGGCTCCCCTCCAAGCCACCCACTGTAACATTACAGGCGAGGACACCTGGCTAGACCTCATCCTCACATCCAACTCATCTCTTGTTTCCTCTCATGGTCAATGTCCAGCTCCCGGTTTTTCCTATCATGACTTAATTTTCCTCTCTTACATCCTTAAGCCCCCAAAACCTGTTCCTAAAGTGCTGCGCATGTGTTGCTTTGGTCGTATGGATGTAGAAAGATTGCTCAGAGACGCTTCCCAAATCAATTGAGAACACTTAATGACTGTCCCCACGGTCGACGAGAAGGTTGGTATCTTTATCCAGGCAATCCTCTCACTTTATGATGTGCATGCTTCTGTTAAGTCAGTTAAGCTAAAGCGTTCACCTGCCCCTTGACTGACCAGAGGGATTCGTATGGCGATGAGACGTAGAAATCGGGCTTTTCGAAAATTTAAAAGAGAGCGATCTGAGGGTAATTGGTGTCTTTACAAGTCTGTAAGAAACCTATGCAATCAGATGATACGCAACGCTAAACGCCGACACATTCATGTAAATATCTCAATGTCCTCCCCCGCTAATATCTGGAAGTTCTTTGGAAGCCTTGGTACTGGCAAGGCCCGTAGTGTTGTTCTGCCTAACACAATCGTGTTTAATGATTTAAATCGTCATTTCACCACCACTGTTAGTATAGATCATTCAACCATTTGTCAAACGGTAGATTACATTGCGGGTCTACCTCGTCGCATTACTGACTCTTTTCATTTTTCTCCAGTTACTGTGGATGAAATCAAAAAGATTATCCTCTTCATCAAATCCGGAGCCCTGGGACATGCTGGCATCAGTCCTCGTATGATTGTCTCTATCCTAGATCATTTATTTCTCCAATTACCCACATCATCAACTTTTCCTTTGACTCTGGTCAATTCCCTTCCCAATGGCGTAAGGCTTATGTCCGTCCTTTACCCAAAATTTCCGATCCGTCCCATCCAACCCATTTTCGACCCATATCCATTCTTCCGTTCCTATCCAAGGCAATCGAGGTCTGTGTCCAAAAGCAACTTTCAAGATTCATTTACCAAAATAACCTCGTTGTTCCTCTGCAATCTGGTTTTAGGCCTGGGCACAGCACAGTTTCCGCTCTCCTGAAAGTTTCCGGCGACATTAGACAGGGTATGGAGGATACAAAAGTCACAGTCTTGGTACTAATAAACTTCTCGAACGCCTTTAATGCCGTCAGTCATGACATCCTCCTTTCTATCCTTTCTCATCTTATGGTTTCATCTGAGGTAAAGGAATGGTTCACCTCTTATCTTCAAGAGCGTCAGCAGTCGGTCCGCATTGATGAGACATCATTAAATTGGCGTAACCTGAATGCTGGTGTTCCACAAGGCGGTATTCTTTCTCCATTATTATTTTCAATATTCATCAACTTTATTCCCCATCACCTTCAGTGTGCGTATCATCTGTACGACGATGACCTTCAGCTTTACACCCAAACACGTGTAGATGACTTATCAGACGCTATTATTAAAATAAATCGGGACTTGGAAGCTGTTAGCGACTGGTCTCGTAGGTTTGGTGTGGCTGTAAACCCTACAAAATGTCAGGCGATAATTGTTGGCAGCTTGCGAATGACGAATAAAGTGAGAATTAACTCTGTTGCTCCTATAATATTTGATGGTACGGTCATACCATTTAGCACGATTGTTAAAAATCTCGGCTTACATCTGGATAATACACTCAGCTGGCATTCTCAGGTTGCTAGTGTCTGTAAAAAAGTTACTTGGACTCTGCGCTCCTTAAATCGTCTGAGGAACTTTTTACCGTTCAAGACAAAACTTGCGCAGACTTTAATTTTTCCTATGATTGACTATGGTGACGTATGTTATTACGATCTTAATTCAGTCTTGCTGGATAAGCTTGACAGACTGCTCAATAACAGTATCAGATTCATTTGCAACTTGAAGAAGTACGACCACATCTCACAGCATAGGTCTGAGCTAAAATGGTTGCCCATTCGCCAGCGGAGGTGTTGGCGCGCCCTTACCAAACTTTTCTCCTTCCTAAATTCTCCTAATGCTCCTTCCTATCTTACTCCCCATTTTCAATATCTTTGCACCTCTCATGACAGGAATCTCAGATCTTCAAATAATCTTCTCCTTCTCTCTCCTTGCCACTCTTCTGGCTTTGTTCATTCTTCCTTTTATATTCAGTCCATACTGCTCTGGAACGCGCTACCTCAGGAAGTCAGAATGGCTACGACTCGTGACGCTTTTAAAAAGAAAGTCCACATGCTACTTTTTGATAGAACAATGGCAGAATCATCTCGATAACGCCCTTTTTATATATTATTTAGTGTATGTAAATATATTTATATTATTGTAAAAGTGTTTATGTATATTCCATAAATACTTTTACAATACCTACACCTATATATATGTTTATATATATATTATTTGCTAAAATATATTTTTATTGTTTTTTTTTACATCTTTTGTCACCGCAGCTAATTGCACCTACCATGTCATCTCTGCACCACCCTATGGTTGACTGGTAGAGAATGCCTTAGGCATTAAGTCCGCCATGTAATATATTGTTGCAAAAGCTTTAATAAATAAAAAAATAAAAAAATATTTTGACAACACTTCAGGTCGCCTAAGTAGGTACTAATGAGAATTCAGAATAAAATTAAGCAAAATCATCAATAACAAGTCCTAAAAAGAAAACAACTATATTTCTTAAAAAACTTGACATTTCAAAAGATTGTTTCAATATAATAAAAGTGCATATCGGGCGGCTGCCTTAACCACTTGGCCACCGAGGTCTGGCTTTCAACCATCGAAATTTGTCAGTGCTTGATGCTTACGTTTTTAGTCAACATTGCTTCATCAAATCTTAGAAGTTTTCACCTCTGAGATCCGAAAGAAATATTTTTACAAATATTTGAACATTCGGTTAAGATGAAGCTGCGTTTATAGATTAAATCTTAGAAGTTTTCACCTCTGGGATCGAAAGAAATATTTATTTTTAAGCGTTAATAAAACGGTAAAATATAAAACATTAATCTATAAACGCAGCTTCATCTTAACTGAATGTTCAAATATTTGTAAAAATATTTCTTTCGGATCTCAGAGGTGAAAACTTCTAAGATTTGATGAAGCAATGTTGACTAAAAACGTAAGCATCAAGCACTGACAAATTTCGATGGTTGAAAGCCAGACCTCGGTAGCCAAGTGGTTAAGGGAGCCGCCCGGAATGCGGAAGGTGCGTGGCGTGGTTCGATTCCCGCCTGAGGTGGTCGTCTTTTTTAGTGTTTAAAATTTTACTTAAGTATATTTAAGCGTTAATAAAACGCTAAAATAAAACATTAAAAGTGCATATGTTATACCTAAAAAGTAAAATTTTATCTTTAGTGGTAAGTATTATAATTTTTAGTGAGACAAAATATTAAAAAATTGGATAAATTCTAACAAAGAAGAATAACTGTATTTTTATCAATATAAAGACTTTAAAAAAATAATAATTCTAAAAGATGAATTTTATAGATGGTCTATATTACGCGGAATTTTTTATAACAATCTGAAAAAAGTTAATTTTTGATTAACGGCTCAGATTTAATTTATTGGTATAATATACCACTATTAGTCAATAAATCAAATCTGAATACCTATGTAGTAATGATGCACCGATGTTTCTATAAAAGATAGGTACTTAGTTGGACATAACAATGATCATGACAACCCTAGCCATACCCATTCTAATCACCCCAAGCATATCTATTCTCCCCTCAGGCACTTCTTTTTAGCCTTTAGTCATTTCTATTAACCCCAAACTTTAATTCTATTCACCCCCAGGCGTTATCTTTTCACCCCAGATCACTACAAATTCTTCATAGTTTACAATAAAGCATATTTAGAAAAAAAAATACGCTAAATAAGGCTTAACTGTAGTTTTCATATTAGTTCAATAACTGATACATCAAATAAATTCGTATTCGTCACTGATTACTAGCACAATACAAATAAAAATATTTTTTTAATCTCGTCTCAAATTCACAGTTGTTCAACAACAACAACGTTAACTTTGAAATGTAATTTTTGGCAATTCGAAACAACTTTACGTTTATTTAGGGTATTACCATATCAAAGAGGGTATTAACATATGAAAAAAATACAACTGCAGCTAATTTCAGGTAACAGTGTGGACACATTAACGTAAAAAACAAAGTTTCGATTTTTATCTATTCCCCCCTGTAATTCTATTCAACCAATTTTACACTATACTACTAGTTACATTTCGTGTTAGGTCCCGTTAAAATAGTTTTAACGGTAGTTGTTGTAAAAAGAGGAGTTTTATAGAGGTAAACAATATAAAAGGACATAATTTTTTTTGATACTAAAATAAAAGAAAAATTAACTGCAATAGTTCATATACTTCCTTGTCCAAGAGACTAAATGCTATCATTCTATATATTTTTTAGATTTTTAATTACCTCCGTTAAAGAATACTGTATTTATATAAGTTTTGTACGTTTCTGAACGAAAGTTCCGGTTTTTTTAATGTTAACCAACGCAGGGTTTTTAAGTAGGTAAGGGTATGAGGTCTATGGTAATGTAGAAACGATATCGCTAACACAGTTATCTTTTTCGCACTTAAAGTATTTAGCAACGATACACACAAACACAACGAAAGCGCGGCCGAGAATCGTCTGGCGGCTGACAGTATGACATCTGTCTACTATTATTATTATAACTTATTTAATGGCTTCGCGTTTAGCATTAAGCCAATTTCAAGTGGTATTTTATTTTAGAAGTACATTTATTATTGTACGGTAGATTGAAATAAAATGGAGTCTCACAACACGTGTTGTTGCTAAAAGAACACGGGAGAAACTCCATCTGTCTACGATGCGTATTGACATATAAAACGTCAGGCAAGCGTCACTTTTATATTTTTAATAACATAAAGTGTCACAATCCTACTTTAATGTTGCCATTTTCGAGTAGAAATCAATGTTGGTTTTTAATTTACATAAAAAACGGAGGTCTTTAAATTAATAATACGGTCATAAATATGTTGATAATAATGTATTCTTCAAGTATTTATACATTGGCGTCAAGTTAAAAGACTTTGGAATTTAGTACCAAGCCCCTTAGTAAAAAAAAAAGATGTCCTTTAAATTAATAAATTGTGATTATGACAGATGACATTGCCACCGACGATTTTTATACAATTCATATTTTATGTATAGGAAAAGCAAAGGAATTGATCCTATACAGATTTTAAATAATGTGATACGTAATTTGTAATGCATCATTAGCTTGGTTGTCCATTAAAGGCTGTCATTTAAGTGACAGCTTATTTCTTTACTTTCTAACTTTATCTTTTTTGTTTATTTTTAAATAAAAATATATTTTAATGTGATTTTTTCATTTTTAAATAAGGTCAGTGCCGTAAAGCTTTTTTTTTACATAAAAGAAGGAGGCAAACGACCAGGCGGGTCAACTGATGGAGAGTAATCACCGCCGCTCATAGGCACCCCAACACCATAGGAATCGCAGGCGCGTTACCGTCCTTTAAGGAAGGATATGAATTGTAAGGGAGGGGGGGGGGGGGGGAAGGGCCTCCGGAACCCTCACTGGCCGGACGAAACACAACAGCTGTTTGCGACGGTGTTTTATAAACATGATATTAAATGGAATGTATTTCAGTAGGTTTTCTTCTCAAATTAATGCAGGTAAAAACCTTGGCGCACAGCTAGTAAAATTTATAATCATGGCAACACTCAACAACGCTAAGCCAAAAGTCCCTCAGATTCGATTCCATACAGTGCGTGATACAAAAGTGAAGCTTTAACTACAGTCCCGAAAGCAACACCAAACAGAACAGTATTGGTTCTAAGAAGACTTCAAGAAAAATCTTGTCATAAAAAAGTATATTATTTTCAATTGCCGCTTATCAATATCATGTAAGTTTTACATATTTTATTAATTCTTCTTTAAAAACCTCTTCGAGTGAGTTTGTTTAAACTTTAAAACTTTTGAAAAAGTTGTAAGTGTCAGATAACGAACAGAAATGGGTTCTATTCTCTGTGCTTTGGATGGCACATAAAGCAGTTGGTCCCGGCTGTCGTCGTAAGAAGACAATTATTGTTAAAATCCACCAACCCGACATAAGCCAGCAAGGTGGGTTTAGGTTGGTGGTAGGTGGTTAGGTTTAGGTTTAGGTGCGCTGAATCTCCACATTTTATATTGTGAGTGAACCGTGTCGCGAGCGGTGAAAAAGTACCACGACCCCCTCTCTTCCCTTGGGTGTCGTAAAAGGAGACTAACGTACTAAAAGACTGCACATTCACTATGGATGTATATCCAACAGCATAGAGCGACATACATTTGGATGTATGTGCACATGTCACGCTGAGCACATGTGCAGTCGATGTGGTGAAAAGTGGACTATAGAAGAGGACGGCTTTTGCTATCCTCATTGCCTAGTCTCTGACTAACTCTTCGGGGATAATAGTCGTGATTTATGTATGTATGTGTATGTATCTCCATGAGAGAAGACCTGCGCCCATCAATTGGTCATTTATGCCAATACCATAGCAGATAATCTGTATGACGACCTATTCCTATGATAGACCTACTGATATGATATGATAATAAGCACAAGTTCCGATAGTGCGACTGATTGTAAAGCAAGTAAAAGCAGGACAGTAGAAAATAATGTGCAACAGCTGTCTGTCGGTGGCATTCCATACATTTACTAGGCAATGAGGACAGCAAAAGCAGTCCTCTACCATAGTCCGCTTTTCACCAAATAGCGACTGCACATGTGCTCAGCGTGACAGGTGGCGAACCCATCGCCGCTCTACGCTGTTGGATGTATGTGCAGTCTTTAGTCCGTTATAGGATAAAATGTTTAAGTACTAGAAAAAAAAACAAAGAATCTCAGGAAGCTCGAATGGGATTTGAACCCACGACCTTTGGATTGCCGGTCCACTGCTCTACTTAGTAGTCAACATTGCTTAAATGAATAAAAAAACATAAGCATCAAGCAATGACAAATTTCGACGGTTGAAAGCCAGACCTCGGTAGCCAAGTGATTAAGGCTGTCGCCCGGAATGCGGAAGGTGCGTGGTTCGATTCCCGCCTGAGGTTGTCGTAATTTTTCAGTGTTTTAAAAAAATTTCTTAAGTAAATTTAAGCGTTAATAAAACGCTAAAATATAAAAACATTAATATATAAACGCAGCTTCATCTTAACCGAATGTTCAAATATTTGTAAAAATATTTCTTTCGGATCTCAGAGGTGAAAACTTCTAAGATTTGATGAAGCAATGTTGACTAAAAAAACATAAGCGCTTGATGCACTGACAAATTTCGACGGTTGAAAGCCATACCTCGGTAGCCAAGTGGTTAAGGCAGCCGCCCGGAATGCGGAAGGTGCGTGGTTCGATTCCCGCCTGAGGTTTTTTTTTTTTTTTTTTTTTTTTTTACGGTTAACGGGTAAGCGCTTGGCCTTCATCTCACCTGATGGTAAGTGACGATAAGGCCGAAGGTGGAAGCGCGCTTCACCCGGAATCCTCAACCACTGAGGAACTGGCTATCTTATCTCAAACTGTCGGAACACAACAATGCTATAAACATCGTTGTTATGGCGACAGACTTAGATAAGATGGTGGTAGCTAGCCAGGCGGACTTAACAGCCCTACCACCAACCAAACCGAGCACACAAAGATGTACCCCCCGCTGGGAATCGAACCCGGGACCTCTAGGTCTGAAACCGGTGGCTTAGCCACTAGACCACGGAGGCGGTTAAATTGTCTTCTTTTTTCGTTCGTTGTCGTCTTTTTTCAGTGTTTTAAAAAAAATTCTTAAGCCTTTAATCTTTAGACGTTGGCCTGCCAGGCGCGGGCCGTAAGGCCACATACGATCAGTTTGCCGGCAGGACTGCAGCAGAACATCGGCCTGTTAGTAGGTGGCCGCCGTGCCGGGGCGCGGGGCGGGCGGCTGTAGTCTGTTCAATATATCTTGATTCCTGTGACAGGTGTCAAATAGTCATGCCTAGGGTTGAGACATTACAGACGTAATTGAATCAAATGATAATTGATGTTATCAATTGAATATCATTATCTGTCGGTTGCTTCTAATTATCACTTTGGATGCTATTTAGATCACTTAATTTTTAGAAATACATAATTAAAACGTAAATAAATATACGTGAATAGATTTTGAATGTTTTATTGATGAAAAAATTCTTAATAATCTAAAATGTAAAATAATGAAAATAATTAACAAAATAGAATAGTGGTTACAATTATGCGATAGCATGATTTTCGCGCGAAATTCACGGTCATAACACGCGCCGTTTCTCAGGGCTATTATTTGATACCTAACCTACTGAAAATCGAAAACTATAAGCAGAAACAAATCCCTTAGAGGTAAATTTATCTTTCTAATGATATATAACACATACTTATTTATTGTCAAGGATTTTATCGTTCTAATAACATCGCAAAGTAACCGATATCGCGCGGGATGGCACACAACATTTTACAATCCTGATTGTACGAAAAATCTACCACAAAACGCAATGATTCTTGTTATTTATTGCTAAAACACTATAAAATATAAAAAAAACAACACGTAACTCACCATAATGTACAAATTTTCAAAAAATAATTACTTTCACTGCACTTGACGCACTTTGCACTTCAAAACTGACAATCGGGTATCGAATCAAATGGCGCGCAAATGGCGCGTCAGTCATTTTTTTTTTTCCAGAGCATGTTAAGTGTGGATGCCATAGAATAATAACTAAGTGAAGCATAGAAGGAGTTCAAATGAGACTCGTATAGTTGTCCTATTTTTTCAAATGGGTTATAAACATTGAAAGAAACATGGAAAATAAGTTGCTAAAAACGTCAAATGTAAAGCGAAAAAAAATTATTGAATACCCGGCATAGAATAATAACTAAAGCATAGAAGGAGTCCAAATGAGACTTGTATAGTTGTCCTATTTTTTCAAATGGGCCATAAACATTAAAAGGAAAGAGACAAAATAAGTTGCCAAAAACGTCAAATGTCTAGCGAAAAAAAACCGGTCACCATTTACTTATGATACAAAATTCAAAAGCGACTCAAACAAATTTAATTCGAATGGTGACCAAACGGTGTGAGTGCCCACTCAAAATGTCATAGCACTTCTTCTATGCTTTAGTTATTATTCTGAGATACCCGGTCACCATTTATGATACCGAATTCAAAAGCGACCTATACAAATGTAATTCGAATGATGACCAAACGGAGTGCCCACTCAAATGTCATAGCACTCCTTCTATACTTTAGTTATTATTCTGAGATACCCGGTCACCATTTATGATACCGAATTCAAAAGCGACCTATACAAATGTAATTCGAATGATGACCAAACGGAGTGCCCACTCAAATATCATAGCACTCCTTCTATACTTTAGTTATTATTCTGAGATACCCGGTCACCATTTATGATACCGAATTCAAAAGCGACCTATACAAATGTAATTCGAATGATGACCAAACGGAGTGCACACTCAAATGTCATAGCACTCCTATACTTTAGTTATTATTTTGAGATACCCGGTCACCATTTATGATACCGAATTCAAAAGCGACCTATACAAATGTAATTCGAATGATGAATTGATGACCAAACGGAGTGCCCACTTAAATGTCATAGCACTCCTTCTATACTTTAGTTATTATTCTGAGATACCCGGTCACCATTTATGATACCGAATTCAAAAGCGACCTATACAAATGTAATTCGAATGATGACCAAACGGAGTGCACACTCAAATGTCATAGCACTCCTTCTATACTTTAGTTATTATTCTGAGATACCCGGTCACCATTTATGATACCGAATTCAAAAGCAACCTATACAAATGTAATTCGAATGTAGACCAAACGGAGTGCCCACTCAAATGTCATAGCACTCCTATACTTTAGTTATTATTCTGAGATACCCGGTCACCATTTATGATACCGAATTCAAAAGCGACCTATACAAATGTAATTCGAATGTAGACCAAACGGAGTACACGCTCAAATGTCATAGCACTCCTTCTATACTTTAGTTATTATTCTGAGATACCCGGTCACCATTTATGATACCGAATTCAAAAGCGACCTATACAAATGTAATTCGAATGATGACCAAACGGAGTGCACACTCAAATGTCATAGCACTCCTTCTATACTTTAGTTATTATTCTGAGATACCCGGTCACCATCTATGATATTGAATGAGCATAGAATTTCTTCGTCTATTTTATATATATGTATGGTAATTTTGTCTATGGCATTTATAAATGTCATGCCGTCCTTCCGAGGTGAACTTGGCTATTTTTAGTTATCAATTTGCTATTGTACTCGTACAATGGTATACACATTCATGTAGGTCGGTTGCGATTGCGATAAGCCGCGGTCGGCGAAAGATGAAGAGTTGCGCATTCCTATCGTATAGGTACGATATTATTGTTAGAATTACATTTACAAAGTAAGGTTGTCACAATGTTAATTATTAGGGTTATTACAATAGTACTTACATTATGATACAAGTGTGCTATTGTTGGTCATTACAATCGAGGCGGGTTATGAGCCCGAGCCCAAGGCGATGGCTTAATGGAGCCGAGGATTGTAATTACCAAATGCACACGCGTTTCATACGACGTTTTTCAACACACTTGTAAGCAAAATACATTTTCTGTAAATGACTGTATGTTTTTGTTGTTTTTAAGCCAACATATGTTTTTCTTTGGACTAAATAAGCTGTCAATAACATTTTGTGCTTCACAATATTTCCGGCGATGTAGTCTACAAAAAATAACTAAATTTACAGTCTACACTGTAGACTGTAAATTTAGTTATTGACTTTGGGGGTCAATGTTGCTCGCGTCCGTAGGTTTACCCTTGAGACCCTACACGTGATCCCTGGGTGATGCTAAATGAGTGACACTGACTGAGTGGTAGAGCCACGCTGCGTTGCAGCACGCATTGGGCCGGCTCGCCCGGCGTAATACCACCCTCTCACGAATATTCGGCGTGAAATAATGGCACTTGGTGCTGTTGTGTTTCGTCCGACCAGTGAGGGTTCCGGAGGCCCCTCCCCCCTCCTCCCATTCCTATTCCTTCCTTAAACCTATTCCTCCCTTAAAGGCCGGCAACGCGCCTGCGATTCCTCTGGTATTGCGGGTGTCCATGGGCGGCGGTGATTACTCTTCATCAGGTGACCCGCCTGCTCGTTTGCCTCCCTCTTTAATAAAAAAAAAAAAAACACACAGTAAAAGACACAATTTTTTTACTTAATATATAATAAAATTCAAATCGGTCCGAAGTTTACCGGCTAATAAAATATTTTGTTTTGAAGATTTCTGATATGTAAAATTTTAAACACTGAAAAAAGACGACAACCTCAGGCGGGCTTCAGTGTTTAAAATTTTACTTAAGTATATTTTAGCGTTAATAAAACGCTAAAATATAAAAACATTAATTTCTGATATGATTTAGGCATTCGAAAACGATTGTTTTCTATTTTTTTATGTTTACGCACCAAAATATGTAAGCCATGCTTATCAGATTTTGTGCTTCCATCATGCTCTCCCGGTTTAACCGTTTCCTCAATTTATCACTTGTGAAAATGTACCATTGCTACATATTAATAGACGAGGACAATCGTGGACTAGACTGCATTAATAGTACATTGTTACCCTAGGGGTGAAAGTAGCTTATTCTAGTCCCGAGACTATTGGCGACTATTGTTCGAGGGACTAATTAAGTCTTTCACCATGCTTTCACCCGAGGTAAACACAGTGCTTTTCATTACGAATACAAGGAAAGTAACTATAAAAATAAAAACATGAATTAGCTAAAGAAAATAGTCGCCTTTTACGACACCTAAGGGAAGAAAGGGGTAGGTAATATTATATTGATGAGCCCATCGTCGCTCTATGCTGTTGGATGTATGTGCAGTCTTAAGTCCGTTAGTCGCCTTTTACGACACCGAAGAGAAGAGAGGGGTTGGTAGTAATATATTGATGAGCCCATCGCCGCTCTATGCTGTTGGTTGTATATGCAGTCTTTAGTCCGTTAGTCGCCTTTAACGACACCGAAGAGAAGAGAGGGGTTGGTAGTACTATTTTGATGAGCCTATCGCCGCTCTATGCTGTTGGATGTGTGTGCAGTCTTTAGTCCGTTAGTCGCCTTTTACGACACCCAAGGGAAGAAAGGATTTGTAGTATTATTTTGATTAGCCCATCGCCGCTCTATGCTGTAGGATTTATGTGCAGTATTTAGTTCGTTAGTCGCCTTTTACGATACCAAAGGGAAGAAATGGGTTGTTAGTATTATTATAATAATAAGTCACAACTACATATGACAGTACCTACCTGTCAGAAAAACGATTCTCCCTAAGGCGGAAAAGTACTACTTTCCACCCGCTTCCCAGTCAACTTCAGACCTAGTACTTTCCGAGTATGAGGAATGAAAAAACTATTGCTGCACATGTTTCACTGGTCGGTGAAATATAGGCAGTTGTGCGCACGTTGTGTGCCTAGTTTGGTTTTTAAGGTGGGCTAGGCACGAAGACGTTGTTGGACGAAATATTTTCAACAAACAACATTTTTCTTCACAAAATCTCTGGGATAGATTTTGAAGCGCTTAGTTTTACAGACTAATGTTAGAATAAGAAACATAATGCACTATGTGTTCATTCTGGGCAGCACTTGGTCCAACTCCCATACAAAGACTCTCAATGTCTTTTGCTAATTAATTTGAAAAAATGCTTAATGTGTTATTTCAGTGGCTTTTATCAACATTTTGGTAGCGCAAATGTAAAAAATAAAATTTCTTCGAATATAAGTACTGTGTTCTAAAGGGTGCCTCACAAATTATTAGATTCACAGCATCAATCTATAATCTAGCGCATTTGGTTTTGGTGAAATGTGAAAAAATAAATTCGCCACTGCAATGACGGAAAAAAGTCCGCTCTGAAAATTTACCCATTACTGCCCGCTAAAAGTTTATTAGAGAAAATAAATACCACCTTTGGGTACACTTAAAGGCGAACCAAGTTGTCCTTTCGAATAGATGGGATGAAAATGCTATTATTTTTTCGCTCTGGTCGAGATTCTATTTCTAAACTACATTACCTCACTAGTGTGTAATAAGCTACACTACGATGCTGAAATAGTTGTAATAAGAGCCACTTTACGAGCTGTGTGTTGAAAAGTTATTTTATTTTATTTTGGTTTTGTTAAAAAATTTGTACAGTAAATAAAATTTTAGGGAAGATTGTTATGTAGGGAGAGACACAATGTTATAAAATGCAATATTGCTTAAAGAAATATCCCACTTGCAATTCTTGCGAACACACGCGTTAGGCGACCTTAGTCGTCTCCCGTCACGCGCCCCGCAAATATCTTGTAATTTGTGTATCAATACAGTACAGCTATGCGATTCTCCAAGCGACACATAGACGCTGCGCGCATGGCTGTGATCGGCTGTCTCTTTCCAATTTTATGAATATGAAAGAGACAGAGTCAATTCTCAGGGCTGCGGCAGCCGCTGCTACCAAGGCTTAAACTTAAAGAATCGCCCCACTGTGCAATTATATATCTACAAAGACTATCGAAGTTTTATTACTGGACTTTCTGATAATTGTTAAGTAGTGCCGGTTGGTAGCAGCTTAGTGATTGCGTACCTATGCATCCTTGTCAGATAGAGCTACCGCCGCCGGCGCGGTTTACACTAAGACTCACAGTAGTATTCTTTCATAGCTACGCGACACAGTTATTTATTTAGTACTATCTTGTCTTGAATATTATCCGTACTCTAATCAGCCAGGCGTTCCGGGGACAATTATTGCGCCCGTCGTCCAGGTAATTTGGAAACATTGCCATACTGAAAAAGTAAAAAACAAGCTGTTATTTAAATGCGCAAAAAACAAAAATAAACAAACTATCAACATCATTACACAATTTATGTGTTAAAAAAGGTTGTCGCGTGATTTAAGTAGGTACTCGTATTTACTTAGATTGAAAATTGTACCTAATAGTTAAAATTAATCACATCAAGTTATTTAATTTACTTGTTTATTTACATCTCGCAACAACCTTTTATATTATAAAAATTGTCTAATGACGTTGATAGTAAAAGCTTTACAGTAAAAGTATATTTTTCCTTTTTAGCGCATTTAAATAAAAGCTTGTTTTTTTAAAAGGTTTTTTTTTACTTTTGATTTATTTTTAAGTTTTTAGTAATCCTTTGACACGTTTCTTAGTCTGTTCATCTCATTCAACGCATCATTGTTGCAAGGTCGTTTGCCGAATAATTTCGAATAGTCTAGCTCTTCAATAAGGATACCTACTAATGATTTTACGCTATTTAAGGCCACATATGGTAGACCAGCAGCGAAGAGCTCTGAGCCAAGCCCTTCCATTTGATACCCATATTATAGGAATGCATTAAAAATAAGGAGTCCGCAATCTTGGGTGTGCCGCCATCTTAGATTTAGAATGACGCCACACAATGAACCATGCATTGTCACCCAAACTGAACGTGTATATAAACTTTCAGATCAATCGGTTGAAATTATCTGCTTCAAAATTGAGTTTCAAGCTTTAGAACTCCGCCATACTTATTGGATTTAGAGTAACGTCATTTTATTTTTCGAGTTATTCTCAGCAAGCCCTTTCATTTTGATACCCATATTGTAGGAATGCATTAAAAATAAAAAGGCCGCCATCTTAGGTGTGCCGCCATCTTGGATTAAGAAAGACTAAATAACCATGCATTGTCATCCAAACTAAACGTGTATACCAAATTTCAGCTCAATCGGTTTAAGATATCTGCTTCAAAATTGAGTTGAAAGATTTCACCCGAACAAACACACTTACTCGTACATTACAAGTTTTATGCTTGTAAAAAAAACCTATTGTCAAGATTGATGTCCTCTATTATTTTTAATTTTTTTTATTGTACATTTTTGGTCTACGAAGTATACTTTGTTTGGTAAAAAGTGAAAACGTTATAGTGTTCAATTATTATTTTAACGTCTTTTGTGCCTTGTTCGGGTGGAATTTTGCAACACAATTTGACCTACTTCCCGGTTACCGATTGAGCTGAATTTTTGCATGTCATGTGTAAATCGCGTGACAATGCAATATTATGATAACATGGTGCTGATCTGATGATGGAGCTGGAAAGTGGCCATAGAAACTTAGCAATGAAACAACACAACCTCATCGAGTATGGGCTCGTTTGAATCGTCATGACGATTAGCTTGAATTTCAATGGTACCCAGGTCTGATGATGAAGCTGGAAGGTGGTCATAGGAACTCTGTAATGAAACGGCGCAACCCTATCGAGTTTCGGTTCGTTTCATTCGTCTTGACGAGTACTTTGTTTTTTGATGGTTGCCAGGGTCTTGTCTGATGATGGAGCTGGAAGGTGGTCCTAGGTACTCAAAGAAACGATGCAACCCCATCGAGTCTCGGCTCGTTTGATTCGTCTTGACGAGTACTTTGGTGCTAGATAGTAACCATGGTCTGACGATGGAGCTGGATACATTTAGTATACATAAATATTTGTATTGAGTAAGATGAACAGATAAAAAATGTGCCCAGGGATAACTAAAAAGTAAATAATATATTCAAAGTAAAAAACCATTTTAAAAAACAACCTTTCAATTAAATGCGCTACAAATAAACTTTTACTTTAAAACTTTTACTACTTATCAACTTATAACGTCATTATACAATTTATATGATATAAAAGGTTGTCTCGCGAGAGTTACTTTATTATAAGTATGTGTAAATAAACAAGTACATTAAATAACTTGATGTGATTGATTTTAACCTCTTGAGCACCGTGAAACCAGACACAATGGAAAATCAATTGTTTCGCGACCGCCGGCGGTCTTACTATCCTTGACCTATTAAAATTTTCAATCTAAGAAAATACGAGTAGGTACTTACTTAAACATCGCGACAACCTTTTATATCATATAAATTGTGTAATGACGTCATAAGTTGATAGTAAAAGTTTTAAAGTAAAAGTTTATTTGTTTTTTTAGCGCATTAAAATAAAACTTGTTTTTTAAAAAAAAAATTTATTCACTGCCTACGGGTAAGCGCTTGGCCACATTGTGGCTTGGCTTTACTCACATGATGGTAATGTAAGTGACACTAAGGCCGAAGGTGGAAACGCGCTTCACCCGAAATCCTCAACCACTGTGTTATTGGCTATCTTAGGTACTTCTAAACTATAGGAACTAGTGGTTTGCACCGGAGCGGAATCTGGCGGACCGGTGAAATTCACCGGTGATTTGCCGATCTTCGGTCATTCACCGGTGATCTCCGGAGAATTTTGTTGTTTAGCAAGAAATTATTAAGCTATTCTATTCAGTTATAATTCGGTAATGTTGTGCAATTTTCAGCTTTATTGTAATGAAATATATTTATTTAGGTACTTACATAAGATTATCTATGAGATTAATGCTCTAAGATGAGATTCGATGAAAGAAAACATTAGGTATCAGTAATTGAAAACGAAAAAATCATTATTTTACTTATTATTATTTATAACAAAATTATGGTTTTCATTAAGTAAACACAACATTTCAACAGCGTCATTGCGCAGCATATAGCATATTTCTTTGGTCATTGAGAATATAACATGTTGTTGAAAATACTCTCTCCGACCGAACTAAGATCAAACCAAGCTAAACTAAACTGATCGAACCAAGCCCAAACTCGCAAAAACAGTTTTCTGATGCGGCAGTGATGAAAACAGGTCCAGAGAAAAACTATGTGGAAGAAATTAATGAAAACACTAGAATCTCAAATTTAATCCTACTAATATTATAAACGCGAGAGTTTGTAAGTATGGATGGATGTTTGTTACTCTTTCACGTAAAAACTACTGAATGGATTTAGATGAAATTCGGCATACAGATAGTTTATAACCTAGATTAACACATAGGATACTTTTTATCCCGATATTTCCACGGGAACAGGAATCACGCGGGTGAAACCGCGAGCGGCCGCTAGCATTTTATAAGTTCCTCTCGCATGAACTTGAATAGTATACTGGCGACGAATGTTATAAATAGTGTCCGACCGAAGTTGCGGTTTCGATTGCGGTTTTGGTTTCGGCCAGTTTCGGCCTAAAAATCATGTTTCGGGAAGATGTTCGGTTTCGGCCAAAAACAGCCGAACCTTTCGGCGGTGACGAAACTTACATCTTCGTACTTTGATTCTGACGAAAAAGGATTCTGACGAATGTGTCCTAGATCCTTTTGGGTCGCGTTCGGCTAAAGTCGAGTGCACACGGCACGGCTGGCCATATGGCGTCACTCGCCTCGCCTAACTCCACCGGCCACTGAATCAGTGCTCTTTGCTCGTGTAGTGAAAATTAAAAGTAAAACTGAAAGAAAATACATCATTATGATTAAAAAGTCGCTGCCTCTGATGTAAGTAACATTTTAAATTTTTCACTTTTTAGGGTTAGATAAAAGTTGAAAGTAGAAACTTGTAATATTAGGCCGGCGAGATGTTTCATTAATCAAATATCTGGAAAGAACGGCCCACTGACATTTTTATTCAACGTTTTAATCACGTTTATAAATGGTTCGTTTTCGGTTTCGGCTGAAACTATAATCAAACTGAACCTTCGATTTCGGTTTCGGCAAAAAAATACGTTTCGGTCAGGCACTATATAACATTATGCAACCACTTAAGAAAGTCTTCAAAAAGAAGAATACATAAAAATGAGAAATAAAAATATTGTAATTTAAAAAATGATAACAAATAGTAGGTAGGTACCTAATAAACACATCGTTATTCAATAAATAAAATATGTTTTTTATTTGGCACTTTAAGTTGTATAACCGGAGAATACCGATTTCTCTCCGGTATTTTTTACCGATTAGTTTCACCGGTAGAACACCGGTGTTCCTCCGGAGATCTATGCTCCGGTGCAAACCACTAATAGGAACACATCCCCTCTCCTTACTTCACTATGTTTTATTTTTACTGGCACCTCGAGACTAACCGTTAGGTTATGGAAGAAGTGCCAGACGTCCCTGCGCCAGGAGACCATCTGCGTTAGGTCTTGACGCCAAATCATTGCCCGCCGTAGCATGCTCTTCATTCGGTACTCATAAGACTAGTGTCTCGGGAGAGTTCCCCGTAAACACGAGTAGTTAACTGCCTATTTTCCAGATAGGTAACCGGAGCTGTCAAGCTCGCACACTCCTCTAAAGTCGGTCCACTCTAAAGACGAACACATTAGAAACACCACAATGTTATTAACATTGTTATTTTATTAACAATGTCATTAACATTGTTCTCATGGCGCCAGATTAAGGATGGTGGTAGCTAGCCAGGCGGACTTAACAAGCCCTACCACCAACCAAACCAAGTACTCAAAGATGTATGTACCCCCGCTGGGAATTGCTGGACCCGGGACCCGGGACCCGGGCTGGACCCGGGACTGCTGGTTCTGAGACTTTAGCCAAAAGGGTATCTTTTACTGTTAAACCTTAGTGGTCTCGTACTTTCAAAACTATTTAATTTCAAATATTGTCCTTCGAGTTTGTATAATATAGTTTTTGTTTTTATTAAAAAAATATATAAAACCTTATTTTTGATTTCAGTATAACAACTTAAACAGCAATATGAGGATTAAACACTTTTGCAAGAATATTGAAGTCACAGAGCTGAGTCCATGTGAATTAAAAAATTGTTCAGTTGTGATTGATGGGAACAGTTTCTTTTTCCCTTTGTATCATAACAGCAACATGCCATTGGTTTTCGGGTCTGATAAATATGCTGATTACCTAAAAAAGAATCTCTCTTTATTCAAAAAAGCTAATGTAAAATGCCATTTTCTTTTTAAAGGAGGCAATACAGATATTCATCGCAAACACATATTTGAAGTACCCAAATACTTCGATTTGAACCTGCTGCTTGATAAGGAGATAGACTTCCTATTGCCTGTATTTTTAAAGGAGATATACATACAAGTTCTCGATGACATGAATATTGATTATGTTTTTTGTGAATTTGAACCGAAAGCACAATGTATTGCTCTAGCTAAAAAGCTTAATTGTCCAATTATAAGTTTTGATTTCAAATATTGCTTTTACGATGTTACTTACATACCATGCGATTATACGTTTTTTCAAGAAAGTATGGAGAGTAATGACAGTTTAGGTGCCATACAGTGTAAAATATTCAGGCATAAAGAATTTATGATAAAATATAATCTAAATGAAGAAAAGTTAGCAACTTTTATCGTTCTAAGAGACGAGTCAATTTTTGAAGAATACCGTTTTCAGAATGTTTTTCAAGCAATGAATATATTTGAGTGTAGTGGTTATAAGCTAAACTTGTGTCTACTACGATGGCTTTCACGGAGATCAAATGAAATCATTTCACATTTTATACGGAGATCTATGGATTATTATGAATTCGATAACTTTGAAAAAGAGAAAAAAATATTGATGGAACACATATGCAAGGTGGTGACTCCTGATCTGCCTGTTCATTATTTGTTGAATGGCAACCGTACTGATATCGATAATAGCGATCCATTGTGGTTTAGAAAAGGAGTAGCTGCTGGCTACATACCTAGCCAGTATGTCAATTTATATCACTGTAACACAATACAAGGTTCCTTGAGCGTTGAAGATACTGACGCAGAAGATTCTATGATGCTTTCGCTTGGCATTATTAAATATGCATTTAATCTTTTAACTAACTTTCAAAGGAAAGAAATGAAATTCGAAATAATCAAAAGAGACACTAGTGAGGTGCTCATCATTGATGTCACTGATGCTATTCAGAAACCACCCTATAACGCTGTTCAAAGTCCGTTCGAAAATGGATGGACACAGATAAAATCTTTGCGATTATTTAAATATTTTCTAGAAAAATCGATACAATCGTCAAAATTCAGCAGTCTGACCTCGTTGCCGGAAGATGCCAAACTTTTGGTTATAGCTTTGGTCTATTTCTCGCTGCAGAAACCAGTAAATACTACAGTTGAAGTATGCAGCGTGCTTCTTTCTTACGTTATGTTGGGTGTTGTAGCCGATAAAGCTCAGTATAACAACGGAGAAATTGAAGTTCACTTTGCCACAAAAGTTTCAACATCTACTTTTGATCCTACAACAAATACTGATTTGGTCACAAATAACGATAGCGACGTAGCTAAAGCAATAATGACTGAATATTTTACACTTTCAGATTCTGAAACAGTTGAGTTTTTTAATCGTAAGCTAATTCATCCATTAGTTGAGTTTCAGCATTGCCTTCTACATATGAATTTTCTAAATAGACTATGTGGATCTCCTTACAAGCCAACGGTTTATAGGCGAACATATAACGGCACATTTGTTTACAAAATTTCGCATGACATAAAAGTAAATCATTCTGGAAATGCTGTGGAGTTTCTGAAGAATAAACTGTCCCTCGCTCCTACCGTATTAGTATATTTTGATGGTTTAAAGGCGATCTACGAAGAAGTTATGTACCGCTAAGTTATAATACTTATAACTGATAAGTATGTACTGTGTATAAAATTCGTGTTCTGCGATGAGGTAACATAATCTAAGGACACTTATGTTTTGATAAATTTGTATCTGTCTCAATTTGTGTAAAAAATTTAATACGTTAATGTTGTTTTTTAATAATGTCTTTGAACATCAGTAAATGTAAATACCTTCGGTTCACTAGGAATAAGAAGAGAAGCCCTGCCGTGTACTCTATTGATGGTAAAACTTTGGAAGAAGTCGATAACATATAAGGCCTTGGTGTTTAACCCATTATGAGTTAGCCAAAAAAACAAGATATCGACATCTTTGCAAATAATTTGCAAGTGTTCAGACGGTGCGTTCTTGATGTTTTATAAGATTTCTCGGTCGCTTCTCCTTCACCGACACTATTGAATTGTCGTTGTTTTTCTATTTTTCTATTATTATCAGGAATTATTGTAAAATTAGGCTTAGTGATTTAAGTTTTTTTTTTTCGTTTTGTTTAATTTTAATCATTTTGTTTTAATTCTAAGTCGATTCTATTTTGTATTAATTTGATTTGATTAAATGTATGTTTTTCAATTTAATCTTTATTAATTATTTTTACTGTATTTTATTCACTTTATTTTAAATAATAACATTTTTTTTAGTTTTATTTTTTTAATAAAGTAATTTATTTTAATTTATATAAGTAATCAAATTAATAAATACTGGTGATTGCATCTCTCTCTCATCTATCACCCACCCACTGAGCTTTTCTTCCTGTACCTAATTTCTATTTGTACTTACCTACCTATTGCCACAGTAATATCCGTGCCTGGCGTGAAGAACTTGATAACTCGATTTACATGATTTTTTTTATCGTCGCAATGGCTTCCTGTTGGAAACGGCATTGGTTTTGTAGGGAAAAAATTGACAACTCGATAACTATGTTACTTATAGAGATATTGCCTGTAAAAGTTTATGAATATATCCATATTTTGCGTATTTTATTCAACAAAACGAGATATCTACGTGATGACTCACAACAAAAATATAATATCGTAATAATAATATATCTATGTATCATTTTATACTATATAGCGTACTTGAATTGACAAAACGAGATAATCAAATGATACATGTGTATTATTGATACCTAATTCTATGGTAAATAAGTTGATAAGTATAGGTTATATGTGTGTGGGTCATTGCTGAACATGTTGATAAGCTAATTACTATGAGTAATAAGATAATAAGAAGGAAAAGCATAACCATATTTGAAAAACCATCTAAAATAACTCTTAAATCAATTTAGACATTTCAATTGCACTAAAAAACTGATTTTTAGGAATTAAATTAAACAATTTTTCACTGGTTTGAGCACTAATGTATGCGGAATTAGTTGATAAGTCTCTGTGTAGTATGTTGACAAGTCTAATACTTTACAAAATAAGCAGATTTTAAGAGAATACGTAAAATAATTTGAAAGATCACAAAAAATTATCCATAAATCAAGCTTTAAATATGAGTTCAAGATGAAAACGGATTTTGGAGAAAATGTTAACTTTAAAATCGCTGCCCTGTAAAATTGCCATTTTGGACTTATCAAGTTTTCACGCCATGCACGGATATAATGAATATATCAGTATTGTAACTTCATAGTAACGGACGAAGCACGAGCCATACCTACGCGCTCCGATCTCGGAATGCGCTCGGCATGCAACAGGCGCGAATGTGCCGCAATGACGATCGGACGGTGTGTAAGCGTGCGATTTTTCGATTAAAATAAGTTCAAGTACTTACTTAATATGGCAAGGAGCAATTCTAGAATATATTGTGCTAGTTTTGGTTGCATGAATTCCTCTCTAACGCACCCATAACATTTTTTAGACTACCTGGAAACTTCGAAAGGTAAGACTATAAAATGTTTTTATTTATGTAAGTACTTACCTTTGATTATATACATGTCAAGATAGACCCTTGCCGTAAAGAAAAGTAGAAAAATTTATGGGCCAGTATTGGTCAATCGCGCTCTTCCTGGTGGTCAGTGTCATTGTGCCGTCAAGCAGTAGGTATTTACCTCTCGCGTTTCGGTGAAATTGTTCGCAAAATAACCGTTTGCTCAGTGAAATTCTGTCGAAACTACAAAGGAAACATCTTTTAGAAAAGGAAAGTCACGTTTCATCTGTAAGTATCGATAAATTTTAATAAAAATTTAACGTTTAACAATAATAACGGCCATGTATGCGTAGTGTTGCTGGTATCAAAATGTAGAATTCCCATCATTGGTGGCAGAATATAAAAGTAAGTTTAAGTATAATAATAAGTATAATAAAAGATAAAAAATACTCAGTTTTGTAAGTTAGTATTTATACATGGTCTTGTTGTAAATAAAGTAAATACATTAAATACAATTATTATTGAAACGCTTTCACAGATTTTCTTTTTTTTAAACTGATGTCTGATTTTTAAGAGCGTGAACAGTCACGGTTCCTATTCGATGCCGAATGTTTGTAAACATATTACTGTCATTTGTGCAAATGTCTAGTTTTACTAGGATTTTTACTGTTTTTTGGAAGATAGACACAATAGTTTAACTGTTTTCTTGTGAATGTCTCTCAAGAAAAAGTAAAATCCTACTGCAACTAGGTATAACAGGAATCTAAGACTTTAAACTATCGCGTTGCATTGCATTAAAACTATTTTAACGGGACCTAACACGATTAATTTTTGTAAGTAAGTACATATCTACTTACTGCTTGACGTTTCGGCCGCGATGCTGCGGCCGTGGTCACAAGCGAACTGGAAAGTTAAACAATATATAGCACACCTAAATTCAATCCACCCAAACGTAAGGTTCACCTATGAAATAAAGAGGGACAGATCTTTGGCTTTCCTTGATGTGCAAATAAAGGTAAGAGATGATGGTACTTTGTCACACTCTGTGTACCGCAAACCAACTCACACGGACAGGTACCTACACGCCTCTTCTCATCATCATCCTCGGCATCTTCAGTCTGTGATGACCTCACTGACCAACAGAGCTCAGAACCTGTGTGACCCTGAACATCTTCAGTCTGAGCTTGCTCATGTTCAGGAGGTACTAAAACGTAACGAATACCGGGTGTCACAGAAGAGGAAAAAGCAGAATGGAAAGAAAAAAACGTCCAGAAGTGAGTCGCCAGGCAGCGTTTTTACCTTACATAAAAGGCATAACTGACAAAATTGGAACAGTACTAAGAAACTTCTCCATTAAGACTGTATATACTCCGTTATGCCAAATATCGAACAAAGTGCGGTCGCCTAAAGACGTCATACTTTTCCAAACACCGGGAGTTTATCAACTCGATTGTAGCTGTGGTAGTTCGTAGGTATATTGGACAGACTAAGCGGACTATCGCAGAACGTGTCAAGGAACACATCGCAACTGTCAAAAATCGACAAATAGACAAATCGGCGGTAGCTGAACATCTGCTGGAAGCTGGAGTTAATCACTGGATGGAGTTACATGATGCTAAAATCCTCTCCACCGATCGTTATTACCATAGCAGGATAGTACGTGAAGCGATTGAGATCAAGAAATATAAAAATTTCAATCGGGAGGACGGGTTTAAATTACCATCAGCGTGGAATCCAGTGATTAGCAAATGCAAACCACTACATCTGTCTATAAAAAGAAACTCCGATACTGTTAGTGTAGTGTGCCGGAGTCGTGATGCTGACGATTCATTACACTGTGGCAATTTAAGTAAAAATGGGAGGGTGGATGAAGAAACAAATACCCGCCCGAGCCGACGACGCCGCGCACCGCCAGTTCGCTTGTGAAACGTCAAGCAGTAAGTAGATATGTACTTACTTACAAAAATTAATCGTGTTAGGTCCCGTTAAAATAGTTTTTTTAATAACAGTAATCTGTTTACAAACATTCGTCATCGAATTTAGCTGGATTATAGGTTCCGTTCTGAAACAAGAATAAGTATAATACCTACTGTAATATTATATAATACTATTATTATAAATTGTTATTGTGGTATGGTATCGATATTCGTAATGAATAAAATATTAATTATGTTTGAATGGAATGTACGTAAGTATTTATGTAAGAAGTGTGTGTTTAAGTATATGTATGTGGGGGATGGTACTATGTATGCTTCAGAGCTCGATGGCGCATCGGCTAGCACGTTCGGCTTGCGATCTTGCCCGGTAAGCAACTTTCGCAATGTCGGGTCGCTGGATGGGTGACCAAATTTAAAACATCTCGAGCTCCTCCGTGCTTCGCAAGGCACGTTAAGTATTTGGTTTTCGTTTGTTGTCGTAAGATGACAGTCGTTTAAACCCACCAACACGCATTGAGCCAGC